>CM052552.1:31338764-31372605 GCA_028533065.1 Trachops cirrhosus | reverse complement strand
GGTTCGATTCACAGTCAGGGCACATGCCTGGGTTGCAGGCCAGTTCCCAGTAGGGAATGCACAGGAAGCAACCATACATTGTTATTTCTCTCCCTCTCTCCTTCCCTTTCCCTCTAAAGATAAATAAATAAAACCTTTAAAAAAAAAGAAAAAGAAATGATAAACAGAAGAAGGTTTGGAACTTTAGGAAAGTAATAACATCGGCCTTCTGTTCTAAGATGCTGTATAAGAAGCTCCTGAATGCAACGTCCTCCACCGACACTGAAACTACAGCTACACAAGGAACAATCCCTCTGAAAGAAATCTAGAAACTAGTTTAGCAACTCATAAACACTGAGCAAATAAGAAAAATGCCCACATCAAAACAGGTAGCAAAGGCTGAGATACACACTCACCATAAACGCCACACACAGCACAGCATCTACCAGCTTCTCCCTGAGTAGAGTTTGGAGCAAACATACACCACCTCAACTTTTAACATTTATACCCAAGGGATGAACAGCCAAAACAACTAACTCTGAAAGCCAATGGGGCATTTATTCAGGAAACACACAAGTCTATAGTAAACAAAGAAACAGTCTTGATGGGCTTGTGAGGATTCTCAGTGGCTAGTTCCTCAAAGCTCAGCACAATGAAATACCCACTTCTTAGTCTTTCCCCCCAAGAGGCCTACTTGCATATTTTTAAATCTATACCCTGAGGATCAAGGTCCTTATTTTGCTCACATCTAAGGGCCAACTACAATCTTCCTCCAACCCACCACTCCAGGTCACCAGTACCTCCATGAAAACAGCTTGTGCGCATGTCTGGCATCTCAGCATTTGCAGGTGACACAACACTGGATTTTCTGGCTCCTGTGGCCAGAGGAGCTGGCATTCCGATAATACTGCAGCAATAAAGAAACAGATTTTATCTGGCTATGCCCCCAGGGCTCAGCTAACAGGCAGCTGCCACAAATTCCACTTGCCTGATCTTTCCCTAAAAGAAGTTGATTTGCCTTATGTTAAAAACTGAAGGCTGAGGTTCAACTTTCAATCAGCCCCAATGTAGGTGCTCGCTGAAATCTTTGCCTTTGGGACACTGACAGGTCTTGGCTCACCTCAACTACTGAAAAGCACTAACAACAAAGAAGGTGGCTTGCTCAATCACTAAGGCTGGAAAGAAAACAAGAAGCTGGGGCCAGGCTGAACAATAAGGCTCATCTCCTATATGAGAGCATCCCTTGAAGACCCAGCGAGGTGGATGATTTCCCTAATGCACAGAAAACAGCACAGAGAGTCAGGTAAAATAAAGAAATTGAGGAATACGGTCCAAAAAAAACAATATAAAACTGCATGAAATGTGAAAAGAAGTCTTTTACATGATAAAGAGTTCAAAATAATTGTCATGAAGATGCTTGTCAACAGCAAGAGAACAATGTATGAAACAAGTGAGAAATTCAATACAGAAAAAAAATTTAAACGACCAAACAGAAATCACATAGGTGAAGAATATAATAATGAAACAAAAAATTTCAACGGAGCCTTGAACAGTAGATAAGATGAAATGAAAAAAAATGCTCAGCAAAGTTGAAACAGGCCAATGGAACTCATCCAATCAGAAGAACAAAAAGAGAAATGATGGAAAAAAGTGAAGATAGCACAGAGGACTTATGGGATAACATCAATGAAAGGAATATTTGCATTATATGGTCCCTCAAGGAGAAGAAAGAGAAAAAGGCAGAAAGCTTATTCAAAGAAACAATGGTAGAAAACATCCCTAAAATGGGGAGAGAAACAGTCAAGCAGATCTAGGAAGCCCAGAGAATTCCAATGCACAAAAATCCACTGCATTACAATATATTTGTTACAGAACACACACACAGATCCAAGGGGGGTACGATATACTATTACTGAAAGGACCCCCACTAGGTTTGTGCTTTCATATAAGGCTTGTCCACTGCCTTAGGAAAGATGTCTCTCAATGCCAGAGATTTGTGAAAAGGAAAGAAAATGTTTATTGAAAGCTATACTTAAAGTAGTGATCTAATGTCCTCATTAAAATATCAAAGTCCTTTTGGATACCCACAGACACATACAGTGCTTCCTTCTCCCCTTGCCCTAATTCAGGGTACCATATCTCAGGAAAAGAAGCAAACGTCCGTGATTCAGGCTCCTGAAAACATCAGCTGTGTCGCCGTCCAGGCAGGATCTCCAATTAATCCAAAGCCATGTGGCACCTTCTCATGGCCTACTGGCAAGAGTTCTTTCACCCTTCTTCCTGGCAAAGTCTCTCCTGCTTCCCAGGCCACGTGGCCAAAGGGAGCACCCCAAAGCTGCGTGGTTCTCTTCTACCAAAGCTGCAAGGGGTCCCTACTCTGGCCAAAACCACATGGTTCTTCTTTCCACCAAAGCTGCGGGGGCAGGGGCGGGGGTCACCACTCTGCCAAAGCCGAGTGGCGGTTCTCTGCTAAAGCCGCATAGTGATTCTCTCTACCCAAGCTGCGGGGGTCTGCACTCTGGCAAAACCACATGGATCTCTGCTCTATTGCCACAGCCGAGTGGCCCTCTCTCCTTAATGGCTGCTGAATCTGGGTTTAAATCCCCGTGCCAATCCTCCTCTGAAGCCCCATTTCCAATTCCTCCTACAATCAGTTACACCTGCCCGAATTCCTGTATCTTCCAAGTTTACTGGGCTGCCATAGTGGGTCTGGGTAGGCATGGCCCCATGTCATGGAGCCAATCTTCTCCAAGCTCTCACACAGGTGCTGTAACCAGGGGGACCTGTACTCCCAGTTTCATCTTGGGTGGAAATCACTTCCATCCCCCTGACTGGAGGCATGGCCACAGCTATTTAACCTATCGATGCAACCAGTTAAAGGTTACAGATATGTTAAATGACCATGCCAGACGTTAGCTGCAAAGCTGTTGCTATGCAGAACAACTCTCAATGGCCCTGCTCCATGTGTCCCTTCCCCCACCACCCACCTGTGGCGGGGGGGGGGGGTCGGGGCAGTGAGGACATCCTTTATATCTTTCTAATATCTCCTGGACACCTCGAGTTCTGGACCCCATTCCAAATCCTTATTTGGGGCTCCCCTCTGGGCTGCACCCTGTTTCATATTAACAATGAAACTTCAGAAAAAATAAATAAAAAAACAATTTCTTTTGCAATTGCAACAAAAAATGAAATACCTAGGAATAAACTTAACAAAGGATGTGAAGGACCTATATACTGAAAACTAGAAACCATTATTTAAAAAGATTGAAAAACACACAATGAAATGGAAAGATATTCCATATTCATGGATGGAAGACTCAACATAGTTAACATGGCTATATTATGCAAAGCAATTTACAGATTTAATGCAATCCCCATCAAAATTGCAATGTCATTTTTAAAAGAAATAGAACAAAAAAAATGGCAGATTTGTATGGAACCACAAAAGATCCCAAATACTCAAAGCCATCCTGAGAAAAAAGAACAAAGCAGGAGTTATCACACTCTGTACCTTTTAATTATACTACAAAGGAACAATCATCAAAACAGCATGGTATTGCAGAAAAACAGAAATACAGATGACTGGAAGAGAACTGAGAGCCAAGACATAAATCCACATGTATATTCGCAAATAATTTTCGACAAAGGAGCCAAAAACATACAATGGAGGAAAGGAATTCTCTTTAGTTAATGGTGATAGGAAAATTGGGAAGCCACATGCAGAATGAATGTAACTACTGCTGTTTGTCCTTATATATTGGGTTGGCCAAAAAGTCTTGTACATTTTGTGTATAAAATAAAAAACACATTTTTCATTTTCACCAGTAACTTTATTGATTTGGATATTTTGAGTGTGTCAGCTACCTCCTGCTATTGGCTTCCAGTGGGTAGAGGCCAGGGCTGCTGCTAAACATCTTCCAATGCATAAGGTAGCCCCACAGCAAAGGATTATTTGGCCAAAATGTCAATAGTAGCAAGAAACATCGCAAACCACTTTTGACATGTTTGATCAGCCACAGCACCTTCTCCACACACTGCACAAATCTTTTTTTGCATTTCAGTTGCGTTTTTACCTTTCTTGTTATAATAAAGCATAATATGCCCAAAATTTTGCATATTTTCTTTCATCTTCAATATTAAAATGTCTGCACAAACCTTCACCAACTTTGACTTTTTTAATGCATGCTGATATGACAGCTGTCACAATACAATATAATAAAATTGTTTTGAATGAAGTTAAAGACAACTAAGTGCTACTAGAGACATCATATGGAAAAAATGTAATGGACTTTTTGGCTGACCCAACAGAAAAATTAATGCAAAATAGATCAAATGCATCAATACAAGACCTGAAACAATAAATTCCATAGGAGAAAACATAGGTACTAAACTTATGGACGTTGGTGTTAGAGAACATTTCATGAATTTGACCCCAAAGACAAGGGCCGTAAAGAAAACATGAAATGAATAGAACTATATCAAACAAAAAAAGCTTCTGCATAGCAAAAGAAACCATGAAGAAAACAGGCAACTAATCAAATGGGAGAAGACATTTGCAAAAAACAGCTCCAACAAGGGTTTAACATAGAACATATGTAAAGAAGTAATACAACTCAACACAAAGACTCCAATTAAAAATAGGCAGGGGCCCTGGCTGGTGTAGCTCAGTGGATTGAGTATGGGTTGTAAACTAAAGGGTTACTGGTTCAATTCCCAGGCAGGGCACATGCCTGGGTTGCGGGCCTGGTCTTCAGTGGGGGCCATATCAGTCAGCCACACATTGATGTTTCTCTCCCTCTCTTTCTCCCTCCTTTCCCCTCTCTCTAAAAATAATAAATAAAATCTTTTTAAAAATAGGCAGAGGATGTGACTCACTGTTTTATAACTACTTATTAATAACTGCCACAGTGCTGGCAGGGCTTAACTGTGTTAATTCAATGGAACAATTTGTTGTGGTACAGCTTGACTGGATGGAGCAATCTTGGGGAACATTTTATTGAGTGTGGATTGTGCTGGGGGCAGGGGAAGAGCGCAGCATGGCTGAGTGCTGGGTCACAGTGCCTTTTCCTGGGATGGAGAACTCTAGGGCATTGGCTGAGTGTGGAGTAAGCGAGAGTTGTCTTTGGAACACTTTTAAGTCAGACAAAGTTTACTGATGTACGTTCTTCTAAGTCGCTGAGGCTGTTCTGTAAAGAGTGCAGAAGGGCAGGCATTTGAGAGGCAAATAAGGGACAGAGAAAACCGATCAGGGCCAAGGGGCAAGGCTGGGGGTCTCCAGTGGGGAATCCTGGTAGTGGTTGTTAGGTCGGAGTCGCTCAAGAAACCAGAGGGACAGAGCGAGCTAAGGAGCAGGGTTTATTAGCAGGGAATAAGAAGGAAAAGTGGAGGCAACCAAGGGAGGTTGGGGAGCCAACCGAAAGAGGTTAAGATTCGCTCCTTTGTTCTCAGGGCAGGGTTTTTAAGCACAAAACCCTGCCAAGGGTTACTGGTTGGGATGTCAGAGTCTGATTGGCTAGAGCTGGTTGCTGGGTGCCAGTTTCTGCTGACCATTGTTCTTGGTACATCTTGTCAGGCTCAAGTTAAGGCTGCATCCTGTTATGATGAGTAGGCCCACCCCAGACCCCAATCTTAAGCCGGGGGTCTGTTTGTCCTGAGTAGGGTCGGCAGGCAGTTTCCCAGGCAGGCATTTTTCCAGGCTACAGTTTCCCACGGTACAGTCTTCCCACCTGGTGATTTTCCATTCCTCCTAAGCCTACCTAGGTCTGTCAGCGGTGAAAAGCTTTATCTTTTCAGCTGTGTAAAATGGACGACTATAACAGGGCTTTCAGTGTGACCAGAGTTGGGTCACACTGAAAGGCCTGTTGTGTAGAGAACACGTTACAGAGTTGCCAGATTTAGCAAATAAAAACAGAGAACGCCCTGTGAAACTGGAATGTTGCATCAACACTAAGTAATTTTGTAGTAAAGTATTTGGGCTTATACCTATGCTAAAAATGTTGTTGATCTGAGATATTCAAATTTAACTAGTGTTCTGCTCTGCAGCAGGCAAACCTAGCACAGCAGCAGGTGGACGCAAGGCCCCTGCAAGGGATTCCAGGGAAACCGAAAGGGTCAGAGTGGCAGCAGCTGGAGGGGTGAGGGAGGCCCCAGAAAAGGTAAGAGTGGCCCTTTCGGTGCGCTGCTACAGAGGACAGCTCTGGAAAGAGGAGCCTCTCGGCTCTTCCAAATGCTAACCTTGGGCTCCTCGAGGAAGTTTAACCGCACCTTCCGAGCCTCCCGCGTCCCTACCACGCGCCACGGGAAGGCGTGGCGACCGAGGCGAGGCAGCGGGCAGGGCGGGGCGGGGCGGTTCCCCCGCCTTCCGCGCCCCGCAGGGGTGGAGCCAGAGCGAGCAGCCTCTACCCGCATCCGTCTCTCCGCAGACGAGGAGTTGGCAGGACAACATGGAGCCAGGCAAGATGGCGCTGCCCAAGAACTCGCCGAGAGATGCCTTGGTAAGTTCCGACGGTGACAGGCGGGGGGGAAGCTCGGTGCGTCAGGAGCCGGGGCAGGCAGGCCCGGGCGGACGACCTGAGGAGCGTCTCGCGTGCTGGCTTCCGCCCGAGCTGGGCGTCCCCGAAGGAGCGGGATGCGGGTATCTGGCTGCGGGGCGCTCTCCCGCCATCCCCGCGGTCCCGCCGAACTGCGTAGGCCAGCGGGCCGGCTTTGTCTGCGGGACCTCCGTCCCGGCCGCCCCGTCGTGTCTGCGAGCCCTGACTCTCGAGTCCACAGTTCTGACGCTCAGTCCCCCCCTCACATGCCTGAATGACAACCAGCTGTAGCCACCCCTACCTCCGCCGGGAAAACCGACCCCCGCCTTTTTCTTTTCTCTGTGCCCCCACCCCCACCCCCCCGCCAAAAAAATAAGTTTTCAGCAAAGAGGGTACGACGGCATTTGGTGTGTTCCTCACGCTCATGGGGGACGGTAAGGATAACTAAAACTTGACGGCCCAGAGAAGGGGGGGACCTTGTATCATAAATATAGATTCTTACCTTGGGTCCAGTCTGGATTTCTAATTCCCAGATTACACAGCTGGCATTTTTTATTTCAATCCACAGGTAATGGCACAGATCCTGAAGGATATGGGAATTACAGAGTACGAACCAAGAGTTATAAACCAAATGTTGGAATTTGCTTTCCGTAAGTTAACGAAACACCAAAAAAAATGCCTAATTTGTGAATTTGAGAAAATTCCTTTAGTCTAAAAACATTTTCAACTGCATTACTTTAACAGTATCATCAAATTCAGCCTAAAGTAGTAAAAGAGCTCAAATAGGGGAAGATAGTATTTATACTGTGACATTTTGAAGAACAGATGATACACATAGGACAACTAGATACTAAAACCAAAATGCATAAACTTTCTGGAAATTAATGGACTCTTCCCTTAAGAAAAGTAGCCGTACGTGTTAAGATATTGTCATATCTGTAAGAAAATAATGTTTCGTTCTTCAAGGATATGTGACTACAATTCTGGATGATGCAAAAATTTATTCAAGTCATGCTAAGAAACCTAATGTTGATGCAGATGATGTGAGACTGGCAATCCAGTGTCGTGCCGATCAGTCTTTTACCTCTCCTCCTCCGAGAGATGTGAGCAAACTTTTATTTAAAGTTCACTTTACTTATGATTTGTTCATTGTAGGTCTGTCTAATAACGATGTTTTGTTTTTAGTTTTTACTGGATATTGCAAGGCAGAAAAACCAAACCCCCTTACCTATGATTAAGCCATATTCAGGACACAGGCTGCCACCTGACAGATACTGCTTAACAGCTCCAAACTATAAGCTGAAGCCCTTACTTAAAAAGGTAAACATTTTTTGGTCAATTGAGCTTTTTAAAAACTAGAAATGTGTTAGGGCCATTTGTAAAAAGCAAGTATCTATACATAGATTAAAAGCTGATTTACTAGAATTTTTGAAAGTTTACTGCTTTGGCCCTGGTCGGTGTGGGGTGAACATCGGCCTGCGAACCCAAAGGTTGCTGCTTCCATTCCCAGGCAGGGCACATGCCTGGGTTGCGGGCCAGGCCCCCAGAAGACACAGCCGATCCATGTATCTCTTGCACATCAGTGTCCCTCTCCCTCTCTTTTCCCGTCCCTTTCCCTCTCTCTAAAAATACATAAAATCTTTAAAAAAAAAATACAAGTATTGCTTTGAAAATGCCATGTATTTTAGCTGCTATATTAAAATATAAAATATAAAATGTTTAGAGCTAAAAGGAATCTCAGTGTTCATCTAACACTACACTTATTTTTCACATCAGGGAACTGACCCTAAACTTAACCCATTGAGTTAGTACTAAAGCTAGGACTGATTCTCAGGGCTCGTAACCACCAGTCTTTCCACTGTGCCATAGGTTTTGTAGCAAAGCCTGATAACACACTGAATGATACACTGTCAGGAATTGGACTTGTTTTCAGGTATATGACCTGAGGTTCCCCCACCACTGAGGAAGTTCGCACACGGCGCTGCATTTGATGTCTGAAATTCCACTATAGGAGAGTTTATTTATTTGAGGGGCTTAAGATGTTGGTTACTTATAGTAATATTTAAAATTATAAAGAATTTATTTGTTATCCTAAAAAAAACACTCTACCTTAAACCAAATACTATATAAAATTATATATTTGTACATACATATAGACTCATATCTGCTTATGAAAACCCTAGTTTTAATGTCAATTTAGAACACTAGAAGAAAAAAAAAAACAGGACATTCTTGCCATGCATTATCCATGAATAATTCACACCAACAATCCTGATTTCATTCCTGGTAAGTTTAGGTGTCAAATCTGAACATTAAAACAAATTTGTTTGTTAAATCTCCTAGGGACCTAACCAGGGAAGACTAATTCCACGGTTAAGTGTTGGTGCTGTTAGTAGCAGACCTACTACCCCTACTATAGGTAAGTGAGAAAGGGAAATGCCTTTTCTGGCGGGTAAAGAAGAAGTGCCTCAGCACTTGATTTTGAGCTATAATCCAAGTCGGAAGGTGAGTCAGAAATTCCCACATGTATATTGCCATCATTATGTTTCCTCATCCTCTAGTAAAACTGTAGACATATATTTTACCAGACTTTAAAATCAGAAAGCCACAAAGAGGATCCAGTCCCAAATGAGTATAAATTTGGACATTACCCAACCTCCTTGTTGGTATAAACTGTGATGCCAAAAACAGGAGTTTAAGTTGTGTTTTTGAAACAAGTGACATTGCCAAACACACTGATGGCAGTAGCCAACTTATCAGAAATTAAAGAAATTTTGGAATACATTGGCAAGAGAACGCAGTCACAAGAAAGTTCAGAAATGTACAAGAAGCTGAAGGATATCAAAGGAAAAAATCATTCTGTTTTTAATACTAACCTTTTCAAAAGTAGTATTGATTGTCCTGTATCGCCTCTTCATCTGTGCTCACCTGTCTCCATCATTCTGTGACCATTTCCTGCTTTCAGGCACAAGGTGTTCCAAGCTAATCTTGATTTTTAATCTCAGTCCTAGAATCAGCCATCTCTCCAAAGACCTATTCCTTTCCACGGAGAACGGTGTTTAGAAACCGTTATTTCTATCTTTTTAATGTCATTGTGTAGGTCATAAGAAAAATAGAAATAATGGACTTAGCGTTCCTGATTTTTTATTGTCCTAAATTCTTGCTGGATTTTTTTCACAAAGTGTTTTTTAGAAAACAGTTCCCTTCTCTTTGATCAGCACTGTTTTTTGGCTCTTACTGCTTATAACCACGTCCTGTAGATTTCATATAGCTGTAGTGAAAGCAACATTTGATCTTTCAGGTGTGTAGGTAATCTCTCCATATTCTCAGGACGTGAATTTACATTTTCAGCATTTTCAAACCAGCCTGGTATAGTATTACTTACACACTTCTAATTACTTGCATGTGACCTTTGTGGACAAATTTGCATGTATAATTTGTGTAACTTAGTGGTCATAAACTGTTTGTGGATTCATATTAAGTGGATACCAGTTTTTTGAAAGTCTAGGCTGTGGTTATGACGTACACACATGTTGACAAGGTAACCAATTTTAGGTGTCAGTTGTGATTTTGATTCCCAGTTAGAGCACTTCTCAGTCTTTTTGCTGAGATAAGTAGTGTGTTCCTAGTCAGATATTGTACGTTTTAGATATTCTTAAATCCATAGTTGAGGGAGCTGCCAAAAACTATTAAAGGTACAGTTTTTAACTTTAAAATTTTTTTCAATGAGTTTTATAATACATAAGACCTAAGCATCTACCCTGTTGAATTTTAAATCCTCCACTCCATACTTACCTAAACGTTAACAATTCCTTATAAGTAATGGCCAGGAAAACAACTACCTACTATGAATTTCCTTGACCACATAAAATACTTACAGTGATTGCTTCATTAAGCATCACCAGATTCTTTGGAGCAACTCCTTAATACATGAGAAAACTTGCCTAGGGATGGAGATATATTAAAGTCTCACTTCCTGGGTTTGGGAAAGAAAGCACTAGAGCCCACGATTCCTGGGGACCTTTGGCCTGCCTTCCCCCGGTTAGGCTTTCTTCTCCTTTGTACCTGGTGAGGAGGAGAGTTGTAGAGTTTTTTCAATGATAGTTTTAGGGTTTGTTTGTTTTTCAGTAACTCTATCTCTGGGCACACTGCTGGCTCCAGGGGGAAGGGATGTGTGGAAAGCCTGCATCCCCAAAGGAAAAACTAGGAACATACATGTTTTCCACAAATGCTTTTTTTTCGAGGGAGCTGTGACATCGCTGTACATGCTTCGTCTTGAAAAATTCATTCATTAATCAAATGTGCCTCGAGTGCCTGTTAGAAGCAAGGCAGAAAAGCCATGTGCTCTCAAGAAAAAAAAAAAACATTAGCTAAGGCTTATAATTTAGTGAACAATATAAGGCACTACTAATGAGGCTCCTACATCAGATTAAGGGAATTTCAGAGGCAGGCAACGACTTATGAAAAAGTCAAAAAAGTTTATAAAATGGGGGTGGCATTTGAATTTTACCATGGAATAAAGGGTAGAATTAAAATGCAGGGAGCTTGGACTACTTTTATCTCCAGGATCCCTTTCTACTGAAAAAAATTATCTAGATATAGAAAAAGAACATTGTTGTGCCCACCTGGGGACCCCCAACAGCTGTATTTGATAGGCTTTTGTTAGACGCATGTTCATTTAGCATAGTGGACACCGTCTAATTCTCAGCAAGTGACAAAGATTAAAAGTGCCTCATAGCATAGCTGATAGAAAACTTGGATCTTCATTCTGCTAGCTTATTTCAACACTCACCTTTATGACTTCCTGTCACTAAAATTCAGTACCAGCAGCTGTTTGAAGAGCTTTACGTGGATGGGTTTCTTTTGTTTCATTCTCACAAGAATCCTGTGAGATAGATACTGTTGTCTCCATTTGACAGATAAGAAAACAGCTACAAAAAGATTGAATAACTGGCCCAAGGACACTCAGCTAGTAGTTGATAAAAGCCTGAATTCAAACACAAGGAAGTAGGCTTCAGTGCCTGTATTCTTTTCTTTTTTTTAGCGAGAAAGAAACATCAATCAGTTGCCCCACACGCACACTCTGACTGGGGTTCAAATCCACAAACTTTTTTTTTATTTTGGTGCACAGGATGACACCCCAACCAGCTGAGCCACCTGGCCAGGCCCAGCCTACATTCTTTACTAATACACTGTCCTAAACTTTTAGCATCTAAAAGCTTAGAAACACTTCTAAAGCTACTTCACTCTTCTAATGACTTTTTTCTCACCTTTTATTAGTTTCCTGTGCTTTGAAGGTAGTTTCTGGTAAGCTACGGAGGGCAGAATGTGAACCTGTATAGTAAGTCACCTAACTAATACAGTCTGTTAATTATAACTACAGCAACCCCACAAACAGTGTCTGTCCCAAATAAAGTTGCACCTCCCGTGTCAGTGACAAGCCAAAGATATACGGTGCAGATTCCGCCTTCTCAGCCCACACCTGTCAAACCAGGTAATGTCATATACGGGGTGGGGGTGTGGTGTAAGTGGTTCTTTTAAAATACCTTTTCTGAGTTCTAAAATCTCTGAGTAACATGTGATTATAGAACAGTTTGCGTTCCTGTAGCAAGAGTTAAATTGTTTTAATATCATACCAGGAAGGTGGCAGTAATGCTGCAAATCTTCGGGGGGTGGTCTATGAGCCCACTAAAATTGTATCAAATTTTAAATATACGTACCATTTCAGGGGAGGGAGAGTATATATATAGTGTGATCATCAGATTCTCAAAAAGCACTGAACGAAACTAAGTTAGGGCCCACAAATCTAAGGCATCTTCAGGGAAAAGCACTTGGGGCCGTGTGTTTAGGTTCGCATCTGAAACAGAACCACACACGGTAAACTGTTTGTATAAAATATTGGCATGTAGGGGAAGCAGGGCTCCTTACCTGAACGTAAGTGTGCCTTCAGTGTGCGCCATGAATCCAGTGCGCTGCTTCCCATGACTTAGTACTAAGTAAAATTTTAGGTAGTTAAGTTAAAAAAAGCTAACAATTCCCTTAACCTTATACTAGATACTAATTTGAGTATTTAAAAATTTAATTCAATTTTTAATGGAGCATAATACATGAACTTCTGTGATGTAGTTGCACTTCGTGCTCTTGAAATTAGTAATTATGGTCAGCTCTGTTGAATAATTTTTACCATATATTTCTGATCCTGGGTAATTCATCCCTTGGGGGTGTTTCTCCTCTGTTTACAGTTCCTGCAACAACTGCAGTTTCAAATGTTCTGATTAATCCTTCAATGATTGGGCCCAAAAATATTCTTATTACCACCAACATGGTTTCATCACAGAATGCGGCCAATGAATCAAACCCATTGAAGAGAAAACACGAAGATGATGATAATGATACTATGTAAGGAATACAGTCTAGATGCACTTCAGATGCGTAGTTGGTTTTGAGCCCAATATACTGAACTAGAATGTTCTAGATCTTGAGTTTTATCTTAGAAAACTTAAAGGTAGCTGCAATATTTTTCATATTCCTGTAAACCGTTAGATTTCTTAAGCGAGGCTGCCAACGTTTTTTTTTTCATTAGGCTTCAAGTAGAAAAAGTTAAGCACTTGTTTCTTAATGGTTTCACTAATGTCGAGTCCTGCTATGGCAGTTCTATTTTTGGAAGCAATTTTCTGCCATGTGTCACTGACAGCATTTAAGTTTCAGTCTCTGCAGCCTGATCAGTGGACTAATCTTTAACAGCATAATTTCTAATCTGCATTGAAGTAATCCTTTCTTTGGCAAGGTAAAATAGTCACTTTTATTGTCACCAGCTTTTTAAACCAAATCTCTCAATTTAGAAGATCTTTTTGGAGAGGATGGATTTAGAGGGATTCTAAATCCAATTTTGAATGTACTTAAGTTGTTTTTTGGCGTTTCCTAACCTACCTCCTCAACCCCATTTCTAACCCCCATTCACTTCCTGCACCATCTCCTCCCCATAAGCTTAAGTTTCTCCCCATTGCTTGTAAATTTAAAAGGCCAAAACTGGAATTTTAAAAATATCATTCCTGATAATACACCTTAGCATCATTTTTATATTTTTAAAACCTATTTGATATGCCTGCTGTTCTGCAGTTCACTTTACCCTGAATGTTTCCGTTTTTCCAGAGCACTTGAGTTTTATCCCTTGTCTTCTATGCCCATTACACTTCACTCTGCTTTTGACAGGTAGTTTTGGGTCAGTTACATTCAGTTTCAGTCTTATATTTCAAGTTGATAATTCCACCATATTTCACATGTTGAAATTTCACACAGGTGACGCTATCACTTAAAATCCTCCTTGATAAGTATATTTGCACTAGACCCAGGCAAAACCACTAAAGAGCAAGTGTTTTTTTCCTTTTTACCACATGCAGATACGCTTTGATCACTACTGCTTGAACCCTCCTCCTATTGGTATAATTCAGATCAGTTTTCTAGCTGATTGCTGAGGATGTCACACTTAAGATGGGATCACACCTGAAAGTTTTCTTACTGGTGTTCCTTCCTCTAGAAGGCCCACCACGAAAACTCAGTAGTGTGACTCGAATTGCACTTAGTAGGTGCACTCTACGTAGGGTCCCCAGTAGAAACCCATTTATAAACACCATATTGGGAAACCATATTGGGAACGATTTCAAAGCTTTCAAAACTAAGCAGGTTTGTGCAGTTTTTGTTTAACTTTAACATATTCAATGTAAGAGTACTTTTGCAGAATTTTCTAAGATTAATTTTCATATTTGAAGATCCTCAAAATTTAAAACACAAGTAAGTTTCATCCTAGAATGGTGCTTAATACATCTGAGACAACCAGTCCGGTAACAGAGAAAAAATGTCTCATCTCAGTTTGAGTGTTTGGGGATGTTAGGAAAAGGTGGTACACTTACACGAACAGATCTGAGCGGCATCATAGGAGAGAAATGTTCATTATTTATAGCGTAGGATGTCATTACTTGAATGTTCTCAGGGAGGCAGCATGTCACAAGGCCTAGGTTCTAGCCCTGGCTCCATCATCTACCAACTGTGTGACCTTACTTCACCTCTGAGCCTTGTTCTCCTTACTAGTAATAAGAAGGTAGCAGCGACCCTGCCTACCTCACAGGGATGTTGTGAGGGTTGAACTGGTGTATGTGAAAGTTCTTTCGAAACTGTAAAATGCTGTATAACTAAGGAATTGTTAATGTATGTTCTAAGATTATTAATAAAAATCGATGTTTATCATTTAGCCTTCCTTTCTGACTTAAGAGACTCAAGGAAGATGATCAAGGCCCAGTAATCCTGAGGTCCGAAAAGCAATTAACATATGTTACATGATGAATTAATTATAAATCAGGGAATTGCTTGCTTTTATTGAGAATCAACACAGGACTCAGAGAAACAAAATAAAAATGAAAGAATATAGGTTTAAATCTGTTAAAAACATAACATGCTCTGTCTTGGGAATTTGTACGTGTAACTGAGTGTTCATTCACTTATTGCGTCAGCCAGCCAGTATGTGGTTTGCTCTTTCAGATGGAGCCTGCTTTATCTTGCAGATCTCCCTTCCCTAATTACATGTCCTCCAGCTTCCAGGTGGAACTTTTTAAAAAATGTACTGACGGTAATTGTGGTGAGGACATTTCTTCTACGAGTAGGAGATAAGCACCTTTGATCTGAGTATAGGAATGCAGCTGGCATGCCGGACAATGGAAGCTATAATTCACACTGGTCTAAGGAGTCCAGAGTGAAGGGAAGTACTCAAAGGGAGAAAACACTAATCAGAAGAGCATAAAAAAAGTTGTGTGTTTAATGTGCCTCCATATAGTATAGGGAATCATTCTGCATAGTATGGCGAATGTAGCCCAGCGCCTGAGTCAGAAAACTGACAGGGAGCAAGCCAGCACACAGGAGCCAAGCCCATGGATCAGTTTTCCCACGGGGAATCAGGCCTGCATTGTACCTAGGCTGCTATGAGGCTTGCTTTTGCTGAAACTCCCTCACCCTGAATTGAGGCAGCAAATGTTTACTGCATATCTTTAAAACAGCTTCCTACAATCGGAGCTAAACCTCCCAAGTATGGCGTGTAACCATTTCAACCACTTTTCCCCTTGATCTGCAACATTCTTCTCTTTGAAGTCATTAGCAACATTCTTTCCTTTGTTATCTGTAAAAGGTATAATCACCTACAGCGAACCTGTGCATAGTAAACGAGGACCATACTTGATGTAATGTGCCCCAGAAGCAATAAAGGCCTGTCCAGGCAGGGGTTGGGGCCCTCTCTCACTCAGAGAGTGGCCATGCTGTCCCTTTTTCTCCACAGGACTTCTGTAGTCCGTGTGAGTTTGTTCGTTGCATCCACAACACGTGGACCCCGAGGGCCGGGTCCGTATCATCTGGCACTCAGGAACAGGGACCCAGGGCTACGAGCCGCAGTTGTGGAAAACACACCAACTTGGTTGGAGTGCACATGCATCAACCTAAGTAAGGACAGATGACACCGAGTGCTTTTTGGTGAGGTCATAGGGTGTGTTGGATTTCAGAGAAATGGACTTTCTTCCAAGGTTGCCCTCTCTTGAGGCCACTTTACAGCTGCACCCTCTTTAGTCAGCAGGAGCCTTGCTCTCTCTCCCAAGTATCTGCCACAGTCTCGTGGGAATGGCTTGAGCAGTTAAGCACCACAATGGCACTTGCCACAATAAAGACACCTGTGAGAGGATAAGCTGCGACGTGGACCGTGTCAGAACACTAGGTTTCCCGCCAGCCGCAAGCAAAAATCCATGCAATGAGAGGCACACTGTAAAAACACAAGCCCATCCCCACAGCACAACCCCCAACTAGGTCTGGGCTTGGGAGAAAGAGAAAAGACTTTCCCTTTAATCAGCTTTAAAAACTGCAACTCTGTTACAGGGCTATTTATAAGTATCCCAGCAGATTCTTTCAGGCCGCTTTTTGCGGTCCTTTGAATTTAGCCTTTTTCCCTCCATCCACCTGCATAAGGAAAAGCAGATAGTGAATGAGTGTTTCGGTTTTGACCAGACTCCAAAGATCACTTTCCAGAAGAATTTAGTGTTAGTCCCAGGTTTGTATGAGAGCTTTTGGCATTTGCTGAGCTCTGAAGACAAAAGGCACTTCCTCCCCTTGGCCCAAGAAATTGGGTGTTCCCATGTGAGTTGGAACCTTGTGAGGGTGTCTGGGATTAATTCCCGAGATGTGCAGGGGCCTTACAGGGACCTCCAAACTACTTAATCTAACTTCTGGTTCATTGGAGAAGCGCGATATGAACGTTGGTCACCTAGCGCTTTGAGCCCGCCGTCACAGTCTTAAATCCTTGGGGAGGACCCGAAACCCATAAACAGGGTTAGGGTACTTGGAAAGTCCAGTACCCCTCTCCCTGACTGTCTTTCACCAACAGCACATTTCAACCCACTACACTCTCCTCACTAGCAAGTAGGATTTAAAGGTGCAGACGGAGTGAAAGCAAAACAAACTGGTTTTGTAATTGCTGTGCTTGAGGCGGGAGGAATTTCAGAAAAGGTTCTTTTATTTGTTAAAAAATTTTCTTTAAAGGTTTCTATGAATCCTCTATCATGGGGAATGGGCTTTCTAAGGAACAGGAGCAGTGTTTTCAGCTAATTCAGTAGCTTTTTTTTTTTTAAAGATTTTATTTATTTATCTTTTTTTTTTTTAGAGGGGGAAGGGAAGGAGAGGAGAGAAAGGAGAGAAGGAGAGAAATATCAATGTGTGGTTGCCTTTCATGGGTCCCCTGCTGGGAACTGGCCTGCAACCCAGGCATGTGCCCTGACTGGGAATCGAACCGCGATTTTTTGGTTCGCAGGCCCGCGCTCAATCCACTGAGCTACTCCAGCAGGGGCAAATTCAGTAGCTTTTTAAGGCTGCTAGATGTCTCCCAGATAAGGGATCTTTAGATCTAGAAATATGGGAAAAAACAGGGAAGAGAAGCCCTCATAATCAGGAAAGCTTAGACAAAAAGAGAAGGGACCGATGCATGCAAGCCAGGCCCATCCCTTGGTTCCCCCCAGCTGCTGCAAGCATCACGGCCCCGCCCGATGAGACCAGCCAGGGTGCGCGTGTGTGTGAGCTCACAGCACAGCGGGGCCAGGTCACTCTGCCAAGGATGGGCAGCAGTGGAGGGGGGGTTGGTCCCCCTCTCATCCCCTCCTCCCTGTGCTCATAGGAACAACCTTTCCCAGTACTGGGCCCACCCCCAGGGCTGCGGTTCCCTACAGCACCTTGCCTTGGCAGGCACCTAGCAGCAGACTTAGAAGTGGCACAGACAGCACGTCTAAAGGGGAGTTCCAGCCAGGTCATCCGTGAGATAAGGGACAACAGCCCCCTCGCTTTGGGAGGCCCAAGCGTGCTTAGTTTTGAAAAAGGGATTTCTATTTTGTTTACATTTCTGTAACTGGAATAGGGGGCATTTCTCAACCCCGGAAAGGTGTGTAGTCTCTTCAGTGTTTTGGTCCAAATGGGCAAGTTGGATGAATTCAGCCTTACATCCTTCTCGCCCCACTTTAATATCTGCGCAGGGACCTCCTCACTCTGGGGAATGCAAATCACCCTACTCTAGGCGTTAACCCCAGAGGGTTATAACCTCCAATAATTTGGCAAACATGTTACTCACTATCCACCTATTCATTTCATAATATACTCCTTAAGTCAAAAGTTTGGCAATCTAATCAGGCTTAAGTTTTAAAAGACATTATGGTCATTTTGGAATGTTATGTGGATTATGTATGTTGTAGAAAGTTCAAGTAAGTCGTAGATGGTCTATAAGGAAGGAATTAAGAAAGTGAAGGAAAGTGTAGTATTGTGAAGGAGAAGGATAAAAAGGAATAAAGGAAAAAGATACCACATTCATGTGTGGCAGGGAAAGTGGAAAGGAAATAAGAGGAATAGTAAGCATCTAAGTCCTTGAAACACTGCAAATTCTAGACCTAGGAACTACCAGGTCCCTATAACAATAAGGTAATTAACTTTGCTGCTCAAACTCATTGCAGCTTGCAGAAGCAGCAGGGGGCCTGTCTTTCCGAGCAGACACTAACCCAAGTGCTCCACAGACCCCTCCCCTCATTGGGGAATCAGCAGAGAATGTTAGAGCTGGAGGCCTTCAGGCACTTAGGCTGTCCACAAGAAATCAAGACTAATAATGGCCTGGGATATATTTCACAAACCACTCAGGCTTTCTTAGAAAGACAGGGAATTCGGCATAAAACAGGTATCCCCTATAATCCTACAGGTCAAGCAATTGTTGAAAGAGCTTACCAAACCTTTAAAACATTATCAAACACAAAAAAGGGGGAGTCAGGAAACATCCCCCAGGAATTTAACCATGCTGGCAATATATACATACAACTTTTTGAATTGTGATAATTTAAAGTCACCCATAGACAAACACCTTGTGCAAAACAGACCTGCAGTCCCTCACCCCTTGGTCTTATACAAAGGCCCGTCAGGTGAAGGAAAAGGGGAAGGAAAATGGGAAGGCCCAGTTGAACTATTAACTTGGGGAAGAGGGTATACTTGTGTTTACTCTCCAGAAGGACCTTTGGAACTACTGGCGAAGAGGAAGCCTCAAAGCAGCCTAGGTACAACACAGGCCTGATTCCCCATGGGAAAACTGATCCGTGGGCTCAGCTCCTGTGTGCCAACTCGCTCCCCGTCAGTTTTACGAATCAAGGGCTGGGTTACATTCACCATGCTACACAGAACGGTTCCCTATAATATAGTTTTAAATATATTTATATGTAGTATACACATGCATGTGCTTTTTATATGCATTCAGTAGCTCCAGCTTGAAGGAAACTGGTCTTAAGATTGTTTCTAAGGCAGGAAACGCGCAGCGAGGGAACTGAGTTACGAAGGAGTCCTCTCATTCTGCACCACTCTCTGACTTTCTTATCATGTGCCACAGGGAAGGTTTGGACAAAAGAAAAAGAAGGGATGCAGAAAACACTGAGCCAAAGAAGAGACTGAATTAGTTTAGGATGTGAAGATTATAATCTTTTCTGTGTGCAGGCATGCTCTATTATCTAGGGGTTAAAAGTAAATTTGCTACAGTTAAGCCTAAACGTTTGTCATGTATCAGTAATTCATAATTCTGTATTAAATCAGGAAGCACATCCTTGCACTATTCTACTTAAAATGCTCATAAATTATCCTCCTCAACAGGTTATACTTCAGAACATAAATGCTATCCTTTTTTAAAGATTTTATTTATTTTTAGACAGAGTGGGGAGAGAGGGAAACATCAATGTGTGGTTACCTCTCACGCGCCCCCTACTGGGGATAGGAGACTTGGCCTGCAACCCAGGCATGTGCCCTGACTGGGAAACCAACTGGCGACCCTTTGATTTGCAGGCTGGCACTCAATCCACTGAGCCACACCAGCCAGGGCCCAATGTCATTTTTTTAAAAAAATAGAACAAAGTCATCAGATTTGTGTGGAACCACAAAAGACCCCAAATAGCCAGAGCAATCCTGAGAAATACAAGGAAAAAAAAAAGCCAGAGGTATCACACTGACTTCAAATTATACTAGAGCTACGATAATCAAAACAGCATGGTATTGGCAGAAAAACGCGCACACAGACCAATGAAACAGAGTTGAAAGCCCATAAATAAAATCAAATGTATACAGACAAATTGTTTTTGACAAAGGAGCCAAAAACACGATGGAGAAAATAAAGCCTCTTCAATAAGTGGTGCAGGGATGTTTCCAGATCTTGGCAAGTGCCTATCAGTAGATGAGAATAAAAAAGCTGTGGTACATTTACACAATGGATTACTATTCGGCCATAATAAAGACGGAAATCTTACTCTTTGCAACAACATGGATGGACCTGGAGAACATTATGCTAAGTGTAATGAGCCACTCAGAGAAAGACAAATAAATACCAATGACCTCACTCATATGTGGAATCTAATGAACAAAAATAAAACCAGAGGCATGGACACATGGAACTTACTGACAGATCTCAGAGGGTTGGGGGTAAGGGGACTGGAAGAGATTAGCTACAGAACATATATGCACATATGCATGGCCCATGGACATAGACAACAACGTGGAGAAGGCTGGGGTGGAGGTGGGCAGGTACTGAGTAGAGGGGGACCAAAGGAGCGGAATGGGGGATATCTGTGATAGTATCAACAGTAAAAACAAATAAAATGGTACTGGGAAAATTGGAAAGCCACCTGCAAAAGAGTGAAACTAGATTACAGTTTGTCCCCATGTACAAAAATTAATTCAAAATGGATCAAAGACCTACATATAAGATTTGAAACAATAAATTACATAGAAAAATAGATACTAAATTATGGATGGTGGGCTTAGAGAACATTTTATAAATTTGCCCCCAAAGGCAATGGAAAGAAAGATAGAAATAAATGAATGGGACTATATCGATCTAAAAAACTCATGCACAGCAAAAAAAAAATTGCCAACAAAACAAAAAGGCAACCAACCAGATAGGAGATGGTATTTGCAAACAGCTCCTACAAGGGCTTCATATCCAAAATATATAAAGAACTCAACACCAAACAATCCAATTTAAAAATGGACAGAGGACCTGACGAGACGCCTCTCCCAAGACATACAAATGGCCAACAGATATATGAAAAGATATTCGCAGCTTCACTACTAGGGAAATGCAAATCAAAACCACAATTGAGATACCACCTCACACCTGTTAGAATGGCTGTTCTCAACAAGGCAAGTAATAAGTGTCGGAGAGGTCGTGGAGAAAAAGGAACCCTCATTCCCTGCTGGTGGAAATGTCAGCTGGTACAGCCACTATGGAAACAGTATGGAGGTTCCTCAAAAAATTAATAGTTACCACATAACCCAGCAAATCTTCTGGTTATCTACCCAAAAATTAAAAAAAATATTTGCAAAGATAGATGCACCCCTGTGTTCAGTGCAACACTATTCACAGTGGCTAAGACATGGAGACACCCAAAGTGTCCTTCCGTAGATGATTGGCTAGAGAAGATGTGGTACACATATACAATGGATTACTACTCATTCATAAGAAAAAATAAAATACTGTCATTTGTGACCACATGGATGGACCTTGAGAATATCATGCTAAACGAAGTAAGTCAGACAGAAACAACCAGGAACCATATAATTTCACTCATGTGGGACATAAAACTCAAACTCATGGACACAGACAGGAGTAGGGTGGTTGCCAGAGGGAAGCAGGGATGGGATAGTAAAAGGGTCAAATATTTGGTGACAGAAGGTGATTTGACTTTCAGTGGTGGGCACACAGGGCAATATACAAATGATGTACTACAAAAATGTACAGTTGAAACCTATACTATCTTATTAACCAATGCCAGCCCAAATTTAATTTTACAAAAAGGTACGTAAGTATATGTAATCATAGCTTACGACATTGATCAGCTGTGAATAGTGTTTACAATCACAACGAAACCTAATCTGGGATTATGACAAAACTGTGTTGGGAGAATGAAGAATGGGTAGTATTGTGGAACGGAGGCTATATGGAAAGCTAAATCATCCCATGTAAGAAATTAATAGATAACTTAAAAAAATCAAGAATTTAACAGCATAAGCATGTTACTTAGAAACATGGGGGAGGAAAATGCCAGAAAAAGGCTAAGCTACAAGTGGTCCCTTGTGCAGAGTGGGAAGAATGGGATGAGGCCTATTTTTTTGTTACAAGCCTTAACTTTTTAAATTATATTCATGTGTAGAAGATCACAATAAAATTTAAAGTATCTATCACAATGTCTGCCATAAAGTAAGGACCTCGATAGAAGAGTAAGACGCTGATCTAATCCCCCCGCCTCCCCATCACTGCTCTGCCATTTCTCCCATTTGGAAATGTAGTTGATGCGATCCTTTCAAGAGTCTGTTCTCACCCTAAGAAAGTATGACAAGGAAAAAAATCCCAGCTTCAAAGAATACTTTTATTATTCATTTAATAGATCTCCAACTTCCTCTCCCTCCCTCCTCACAACTGGAATTTTATCTTGTTTTCATGTAGCAAAACAATGACAGCGCTCATCAGAGTAAGCTACTCCAAGAAGAGGATTAAGCTAACAGGTTAACAGGCAAAATATAAATATATGCACTCTAGAATGCACAACGGTTTAGCCACTAGGAAATGCAAATGGGATCCTGAAGAATGTAGTCAGATCCAGGGTGCGGTGAAGGTGAGCTGATGTGCCGCTGCTGTGCAGCTGTGTTACGTGTTCCTGGGCTGCATCTCTTGGCCACTAGCTGGATCTTGCCAGGGGGGAAGACTGTAGCTAACACCAAGTAGAGATATGGAAAGCACTAAGTGGAGTTAGAGGATGTGCACAGGAACCATAAGGCGGGAAAAGTACTAAACATTGCTGAGAGCATCCACCCCAGGAAGGACTTTACCTGTTTTTGAGAGAGCACACATACAGAGACAGTGTTACTATAGGGTCCACCAGTGGGCCAGATCTGTCACTTTCTATTTTCCCCAATAATAGGTCGGCTCCTCTTTAGCATATATGGCCAGGAGTTGGGTCCCAGGTCTATTGGAGCATAACCTCTTCAAGAATAAGTGTTCCTATGGGCCCCTCCCCACTTCAGACGGATGCCAGGAACTTTATTTGAAGTTCCTCCATTTGTATTGCCCAGCTAAAAATGACCGCTAATGACAATACTACCTACTACTATTACCTCCAGTCCACTCTACCCTCCTCTCACTACATAATCCCCATCCTTCCCCAAAACACAGGGAAGAACCTCACCTTCCAGGAGCTCCAAACTGGCACCACCCCCAGTGCTGACATGGCTGACTTTGTCCTCCGTGTTCCATTTGGCACAGCAAGTGGCAGTGTCTCCACCACCTGTCGAATGAAAGACAAGTAAAAATGGGGAAGGAGGGGTAAAAAAAGGATCGGCACCAAAATTTCAGGGCAGTGCACACTCTCAAGCCCAGACAGAAGCTCATGAACCCCCAACTGCATCCCATTAAGAACCTCCCCCATGAGTTATATGCCTGTTTGGCTCTCAAGACACACCCAGTGCCAATAATCCTAGGAAGGCGTGCCCATCTCCCTCCTACTTTCCTCCGACCAGAACTCTGCCAGCTCACATATATTAGGCCCATACAGGACCACTTACCTATGATGGTGATGCAGCCCCTGGAAGTGGCTTTCACCACCTCGTCCATGAGGGCTTTGGTCCCTCGGGCGAAAGCTTCCCATTCAAATACGCCCACAGGTCCGTTCCACACAATCTGCTTGGCCCTAGCGACAGCCTCGGCATACTTCTTGCTGCTCTCAGGCCCACAATCCAAGCCCTACATATGGTGGCATACAGTTAGGAGAGAGGATGAGCCGCCAAGAAAAGCTACTTAGAGAAGCAATCGCCACCTCCACCACAACCGAAACTCAAGGCTGAATAGAGTGTCTTCTAAAACCAAGATACCCTTCAGTCTTATAAAATTATAAACCTGTTCATGCCCCTTATGGAAGACCAAGTCTAAGGGAGAAGCCCCAAAGTTCTTTAATAAAAACATTCTTAGCCACACTATTGTTATTGTCTACTATTACTGTGAAGAACTAGATTGGTGGTTTTCAACCAGGGTCGGTTATGCCCCTCCCCGGGGGACACGTGGCAACATCTGGAGATATTTCTGGCTGTCACAATAGGGGTGGGGATGGGGGTGCAAGCGACACCCAGCCAAAGATGCCTAAAACATCCTGTAACACAATAGCCTTCCACAACAAAGCGAGAACTCTCCGAGATGGCCAAAGAGCTGAGGTTGAGAATCACTGGGCAAATCAGAGCTGTGCAAACTGGCGAGCATCAGAATCACCAGCAGGGTGTGAGTGTAGCTGCTGGGCTCCCTGCCCACAGCTTCCCCTTCAGGAGGTCTGGGGGGTGAGCTCCTGGAGCTGGCAATTTTTTTGAATGAATTCCAAAATGGTGCTGATGCTGTTGTTCTTAGGACCACACTGTGAGAGACACTGAACTAAATAAAACCTACATGCCTAAAGAAAGAAAATGACTAAGCAAACTAGTATATCAACATGCTGTAATAGAGCTTGGTTGTCAAATCATGTAACTCAATTTATGTTTCAGGAAAAAGGGTCATCACAGTTATATTAAGGGTACATTGAAAGTATGTTATCATTTCTGTAGATTCAAAGCCTTTGTCTACTTAATATTTTATACAGCTATTAAAATTGAGAACACTACTATATATATATTTTTCCCTGCTTGTAATCACTATACTTTTACTACCTTTATGCTTTCATAGAAGAAAGATTTATTCTTTAAAAAAGATTTTATTTATTTTTAGAGAGGGGAAGGGATGGAGAAAGAGAGGGAGAGAAACATCAATGTGTGGTTGCCTCTCATGCATCCCCTACTGGGGGTCCGCAACCGAGGCATATGCCCTGACTAGGAATCAAACTGGTGACCCTTTGGTTTGCAGGCCAGCATGTAGTCCACTGAGCTTTGTCAGCCAGGGCAGAAGAAACATTTCTTATACAGTTTTCCAGGTAGCAACATCATTCAGAATGGCCCAAACCAAGAATGTACACAGCACCTCCCCAGCACATAAATACATAATAAACAATAAATAGATAAGAAACCAAAAGAATGGTGTTGTACCCACATAACTGACAAAGGCAACAGTGATCTGATACCACTGTTTTTCCCGATCCCGTAGAGATTCTTTTAAAATGCTTGTTGGTTGGTTGAATGAATGCTACCAAATATTCTGATTCATTCACACTACACCAAGCACCCAAGTGACTCACCATCCAGCCAGCAGGTATGCCAGAGGCCACAGTGGCTTGGCCAGTCTTGGCATTCTCATCAAACTTGTCAGCAGTGACGAAGTCAACCGGCAAGGTAATCTTCACACCGTTCTTCTCGGCTTTGGACATCAGATCTTTGACGATCTTGGCTCCCTCTTCATCGAACAGAGAAGTGCCAATCTACACAGGGGACCAGGATGATGGAGATCAGTCTCTATACTAAGAACGTGATTACCTCACCACAATACGACATAAAGGAATAATTCCAAGACAAAAGGCAAACAACTTGTCAAAACGAAAAAAAATGGGAGCTTTTACAGCTCACACCAAAAGCTGGTTTTCTTTTTAAATCTAAATCAATTTCTCTCATCAAGAGCCGTTTCACGTCCGCGTGGCACTGCGTTCCTACCTCCATGTTGTTGAGCACCTTAAGGAAGGTAAAAGCCATTCCACCACCAATAATCATCTCGTTGACTTTGTCCAACATGTTATTGATCAGCTGGATCTTGTCTGCAACTTTAGCTCTAGAAGGGAAAGCAAGAATCATCACCACAAGAACAGCAAAATGTCCCACAAAGTGACAAAAACATTGGCTAAATCTGCCTATGTTTCTCTAGCCCAAAAGGCCAATTCATTACTAAGAAATCCTGTTAGATCACAAAGGGCTAAGAAGACCTACTGTCATCTAAAGGAACCATGATTTATAAATAAGTCTATTTTGCCTCTTCGCCCCGCAAAACAGTCAAGATTGATTATGCCTGAGCAAGACTGCTAATTGTGGGATTCCCAGAGCCCACTCAGAAGTATCTTAACCCTTAAGCAAGGATCAGATTAGACAAGGTATGTATAGAAAAAGTCCAGCCATTGTTAATATAACAAGGTTTTGTACATCATTGATGTAACCTGGCAGCCAAGGAGAATGGACTGGAATACACATGTGTGAATAATGACGACTTCACTGTACTAGTCAGAGTACTAGTCAGTAAATGCTGCTGAGTGAGCATGTATACTGTGTGGCCATCACATTCAAAATGACCGAGTGAGTACAGTGATGAATCTGCATCAGATTTTGTGTTAAGCTTGAACTTTCCTCCATGAAAATTATTTGGATAATTCAGAATGCCGCAGCTATGGGCAACTGGTGATTGGCAACTTCATCAAAACAACGCACCAGCTCATGCATCACATCTCATGCAGTTTTTTGGTAAAGCATCAAATCACTCAGGTGACTCAGCCCCCCTTCAGCCCAGATTTGATGCCCTGTGACATCTGGCTTTTCCCAAAACTAAAATCACCTTTGAAGGGGAAGAGATTTCAGACCACTGATGACATCCAGGAAAATATCACGGGGCAGCTGATGGCAACTGGGAGAACTGTGTGAGGTCCCAAGGTGTCTACTTTGAAAGGGACTGAGGTGTCATTGTTCTATGGACAGTGTTTCTTGTATCTTCTTCAATAAATGTCTCTATTTTTCATATTATGTGGCTGGATACCTTCTGGACAGACCTCGTATACCAAATGAATACATACTGAGCAAAAATAGAAAGATATTCACACTCAAGTCTATTCTCAGTGAGTGGGCCATTTACTTTATGGCATTCATTATTCTATTGGAGCACAGGATTCAACGTATTTATGAGCACCTACTCCATGCCAAGCACTGTTCTAGGTCTCTAAGAACAACCAGTTGACAAAACCAGACATCCCTATGCTTTGAAGCTTATATTCTAATAGAGGGAAATACAGACTTCCCTTCACCTCCCTGTGAAAGACAAAAAGGTCAAAACTAAAGAGAAACAAATTCACTTGACGCACAACCTTTAAAATCTGTCACATTAAGAGCTTGCCTTCCATACACACTCCTATATATCTAAACCCCACTTAAATAAACAAATCACCTTGGGCCTATTCCCTCTTCATTCAATAAACAAGATGATGGCTACCCTGAGGAAGGCACTGTGCTAGGATCTGTGAAGTGGGGATTGAAAACCATAGTGATGTGGAGGAATGGATGACAAGAGACTGTTTATCTGGCTTATAAAGATTGGTCATCATCCTGGCTGGTGTAGCTCAGTGGATTGAGCGCAGGCTGCGAACCAAAGGTTCGCAGGTTCGATTCCCATTCAGGGCACATGCCTGGGTTGTGGGCCAGGTCCCCAATGGGGTCCACATGAGAGGCAACCACACACTGATGTCTCTCTCTCTCTCCCCCCCACTTCCCCTTTCTAAAAATACATAAACAAAATCTTAAAAAAAAAGAATGGTGTGACTATTATATGGGGAGGGGGAGGGGAGTGATGGAGCCGGGAGAAAACAAGAAAGAAAAAGAGACAAAAGAGACTCAGCCTCTTCTAAACAATGTGGGATAGTCTATCGCTCAAATTTCCTACTTCAATAAATCAATGGCATGAAAGTACTAAAGGACAGGGGATTATTACAGAATAGAAGACACCAAACAACCAAATGCAATGCATAGACTTCTTCTAGATCCTTATTCAAACTATAAAAAGACATTTCTGAGACGATCAGTAACTTCTGAATACATTAGTTATAATGTCTAATTAGATTAAATTATTACATTGTATTAGGTGGTTATTTAAAAGAAACTGTCTTATCGGTTATGAGATGTATACATAAGTATTATATGATATCTAAGGCTTACTTTAAAATAACTCCTGATAAAAAGTATTAGATGGTAGATGAAACCAGATTGGCAAAAATGTCAAACATTGTTGAAGCAGGGTGACAGGTACCCGGGGGTTTATTATACTATCCTCTCAACTTTTTTGCATGTCTGAGTGCTTCCACAATGTTTTTTAATAAAAATGCAAAAATTTTCCCAAAATCATTAATGGTCTAAGACTACAATGCAAGAAACGTGGCAAACTTCCCCCAAAACAGCTATTTCAGGCTGAGTCTAAAACCTAATCATCACGACCACTAGGTGGCACTCACTCCCATATTCGAGTTCTACAGAAGGATGGAGAACAAAAATCAAGAGGGGTTAAAATCCTATCTCCAGGGAAGCAAAGATCAATCTGACCTTTATAACCCAGTGCATAAGAGGGGCAATGCTCCCAGGACACAGATAACCTGTCCCCAACTGAATTATTTTTAGGACCCTGAAACTGGGCTCACGAAGCCTGGAGAGCAACTATGCTCCGGGAAATTGACACCCAGGTCCAGAGTCGGCTTTCAGAGGGGAATGCTGAGTGTGTTCATTCCCACAGGGGAAAAGCCCTGCTCACAGAAGGGTCCGAGGCATCCAGTCACAAAGAGGCAGGTACCTACAGAGCCAAACCAAGTGACAGGAAGTTGTCTTTTCCAAGCAATACCAGGTCCCTGTCCCTACTCTATCGCCTGAAATGTATCCTGCTAGCCTCTTGACCCACAATTCTGAAATTTCTATTTTTAACTAAGCCACTGCAATGTTATCCACGTGATACCTTTAAAATAGGAGAAGATATATTAAAATGGTACATGATCTGGAGAAATGAGTTCTAAATATATTGTTAAATAAGCCCTGGCTGGTGTGGCTCAGTGGATTGAGTGCCAGCCAGTGAACCAGAGGGTCACCAGTTCCATTCCCAGTCAGGGCACATGCCTGGGTTGTGGGCCAGGTCCCCACTGGGGGGCACACAAGGGGCCACCAATTGATGTCTCTCTCCCACATTGATGTTCCTCCCTCTTTTTCCCTCCCATCTCCTTTAAAAGTAAATAAATAAAATCTTTAAAAAATTAAATAAACACAAACGAGATTCTCCTAGTTATCCCTTGTCAGACTGAATGTACGTGAAAGCCTCAAATGCTTCAAATACTGTTGGTCGAGCACCTATGGTGGGAGTTTCCCATTCTTCCCCACAGAACCACCTTTTATTCCTCCCCAGCCCTAATCTGTCCCAGGAAGTTGACCTGCACTGACGTCATCAAGGGACTCCCCTGGCCTCTGGCTTCCAGCTGGGTTGCAGCCAACTGGGGGTGGGGGGAGTACGTTAGGAGGAAACTGAAAGGACATCAGAATATTTATGTCCCTGCTCCCTCCCTGCCAGATGACCACCCCAATGTCCCTTTAGCAAAGGCTACAGTTCCAGTCAGAGAGCCGTCCCCACACTACCACTCTCTCTAGATTCTCATAACCATCCCTCTGCCCTTTGCCCTGCAGGCCTGGGGATGGTGACAGCTGTTGCCAACACCAGATTACTGTACTGTCCCTTGTGAGTCTCCCTAAAAGCCACCTACACCTTTGGAGGTAGCCCCTTCACTAAATTCTCCCGTTCCCCAGTGTGATGGTGCTGTGTGACAATGAACCACCCACGTTACGGCCTCCTACCGGGAAACACACTACAGAAAGCATAATGGTGAAGGGTTCTTCCTACCCGCCCAGGATGGCCAGGAAGGGTCGCTCCGGGCTTTCCAAGGCCTTCGCAAAGTAGTTCAGCTCCTTCTTCATCAAAAACCCTCCAGCTTTCTGTGGCAGACTGACTCCCACCATGGAGCTAGAAAAGACCAGAGACATTCGAATTGAGTACTAGTTCTCCCGATCCTAGAGACCGTCTCCTTAGCACTGAAGTATCTTCATGGTCTGTCTTTAGAGAGCATGATTTTCATCCTGAAACTGCCACAAATATACTTAGGTACAAGGTAAACATTCTGACCACCAGTGCAGTGTCCAGGGAAACTAATGACAAGCAATGACCTCACATTGATATTAACGGACCCAATTATTAGTAATCTTCAGGCCAAGTGTTTAACCCCAATAAATAATCAGCCAGTTGATGACAACAGAGGATTCCTCAATTTGCTTCCTACTGACAGCAAAAGACTGAGTGCACAGCGTTCACAGAGGATGAGCTTTACATACAATATCCGAAGTTAGAAAGAGCGACTGCTTACAGAAGCTCAACCAAAAGCTGCAAAATTCTCAAGTTGAACTTTTACTTATTTCCTATTTAGATCAGAGACACTCAACAAGAGCCATGGTTGAATGAACCAGTATCTCCAACTAGAGATAGAGGTCAACAGGACCACGCTGTAATACAGAAATTTCCGAAAGCAACCTAGAGTTTGGGCTGCTTGATAAATAGAAGCCTTCTGCTCCCAGCTCAACACCAAACACGACTCTTGGTACCTGTGGGCTCGGTGAGCAGTGCCAAACGCATCGTTGACATACACATCCCCTAGCTTGGAAAGTGAGGCTCGGAAAGCTTCTATTTTAGCTGGCTCGGCTTTAACCTGCAGAGAAAAACAAAAAAATGGAAAAACCAACAGCAGTAAATTTTGATGGCTGCAAAGACAACTATAAAACAGCGTGTCATACTGAGAGTCCTCTTGAACATCTCTAAAGACCCTGAGTAGGTGAGACATCAATTTTTACAACTAGCAACGGGGCCTGTCCTTTCTTTAAAATATTCCAGGTCTTTTGGTCATTTCTGCATGTTTCTGTTCTCTTTGCCTTCCCTCACATTGCAAACGAAAAATTCCCAAACCATGACTTAACCTCTAATCCCATAAAACTAACCACAACCTTTCTTTTTTACGTCAACACCTGAGGACATTTTTTTCATGGTTTTTAAAGAGAGGGCGTGGGAAGGAGAGAGAGACAGAGATAGAGACAGAGATATTGATGTGAGAGAAACGTCAACTGGTTGCCTCCCGTACACACACAGACCAGGGATCACATGCACATGGACCAAATATAGAACCCACAACCTAGATATGTGCCCTCACCGGGAATCGAACCCGCAACCTTCCAGTAGTACAGGACGATGCTCCAACCAACTGAGTCACCCAGCCAGGGCACATCCCATTTTTTACCGGTCTCTCTACAACCCCTACAACAAAATTGTGATTATTCTTCCCCCTCCTGATCTTGATTCATTTCCTCATTTTTAACATATTCTCCTTGTAAAAGAGGTGGAAGAATGCGGGCTACCCTGGCCTTTCTGCAAAGGGGGCCCTCACACATTAATCCTCTTGAAAGCAACAGGGGAGGTAGACGGAAATAGGACATGAGAAAAGGGCTTCAGAAACAGTTTGTGTTGATTAAAAGGATGCTTTTTATACCATGAGTTCACTCATATGTGGAATCTAATGAACAAACTGAACTAACAAGGAAAATGGGGACAGACTTACAGATGGAGAGCAGGATGACAGCTGGGAGGAGGGGAGGGTAGAGGATGGAGGGATAGAGCAAAAAGGAAAAAGGACTCATGGACACAGACAATGGTGTGGTGATTTGGGGGGTGGGGAGAGGTATAAGAGTATAAAGGGTATAAGGGTAGTAAATGGTAGTGGAAAAAATACAATAAAGTTTTACATTAAAGCCCTGAGTGGTGTGGCTCAGTGAATTGAACACTGGCCTCTGAACCAAAAGGTCACCCATTCAATTCCCAGTCAGGGCACATGCCTGGGTTGCAGGCCAGGTCCCCAGTTGGGGGTGTGGGAGAAGCAACCACACATTGACATTTCTCTCCCTCTCTTTCTCTCTCCCTCCATTTCTCTCTGCATATACCAAAAAGGCATAACTCCTCTAGTCAGACTGTTTGAAGAAAAATGGCAAACTGAAAGCTCTCATGAAAAAGATACTATAGAAATTAATAATAATAATCAGAACATATTTCTCATTTTTATGTATTTTATTTTTTATTCTATCACAGTGGTCCCTGCTCTGTCTCCCTTTGCCCACCTCCACCCAGCTGCCGCCCCCCAGGCCTCCCCCTCATTGTTGTCTGTGCCCGTGGCTCAGTATCCCTTTCTCAGTTTTCACCTGCCAATAACTAGGGGAGAATGCTCCTAAAAGACCAATGCAGGGACACGGGATAAAGAAAATGTTTTATGCCCTCACTTTGTTTTTGTTTTTTTTTTTTTACCCATTTTAAACTCATGGCTGGCTCCTGAAACTTCAACCATTGAAAGCCATTGGACAACTTGAAATGTCAAGATGACTAACTAAAAAAAGTCATAGACTAGCATGGTTAGCTCATCACTTCCTAAATGAAAGGTTTGGCCTCAATTTGCCAGCCCCCTCCTGCCGGGTCTAAGCCCTAGAGTCTATGCAGCTTGAGTTTCAGTCTAAAAGGGCACCAACTTTTCAGTCAGCACTTGACTGCGACAATTATAGCAAGAGCATGCCAAAGGCAGGGTAAGGCAGGCCTGGGGCCCGCAGCACTAAGAAAAGAAACTGCTTGAAAGCAGGAGCTCCAATGATCTTAAGCAATGTCTGGAGTACCACAGGGACGGAGACACTGGCCTCAGGACATCTTGTTCCCCAAGACACTGAGGACCTCGACAGTGCAAATTACTCAGAGGGTGCCTTCAGCTTCCCTTCTACCAATACGGATAATTCCAATCATCCTCGAAGAGCCAGCTGTATCGTTTAATAGCTGAATTCCAGCTGTCTGGTCAGAATAATTTGTTTTGTGAGTTACCTATGGTTGTTTTTGGATTTTTCTTTGTTTTAAAGATTTTATTTATTTATTTTTAGAGAGAGGGGAAGGCAGGGAGAAAGAGAGGGAGAGAAACATCCATGTGTGGTTGCCTCTCGTGCGCCCCCTACTGGGGACCTGACCTGCAACCCAGGCATGTGTCCTGATCGGGAATCGAACTGGTGATCCTTTGGTTCACAGGCTGGTGCTCAATCCACTGCGCCACACCAGCAAGGGCAGCTTTTGGATTGTTTTTGTTCCATTTTTATTTTTACTTGTTCCCCCCACAGTTGTTTTTGTGTGGCAGCAGCCAAGTTGAGTAATTCCAACAGAGATCATATACGGTCCTTATTGAGTGTATTGACCCACAAAGCCTAAAATATTTACTGTCTGGCCTTCTACAGAAAACGTTTGCTTCTCTAATGGACTGAGCTACACATGAACCCCGGAACAGAACCACGGACTCTAACTTTAGTCAAGTGACTGCCTTTCTGAGGCTTAGTTTGTTTATGAAATGATACTTGTACTCCCTTATCTTAAGGAGAAATTCAAAGAAAAATGCTTTGTACTTCTTAGGAAAAATGCCTTAAATCCAAGGCACTATCATTATGGCCATCATTTACCAAAGTACAATCAATTGTCCCTTTCCACTTGACTTAGGAAAGTACTTTTTCCTACGCACATAATTCTTTTATAAGAAAATCCAACTTATGCCCTGGCTGGTGTGGCTCAGTGGATTGAGCACCAGCCTGAGAACCAAGGGGTCACTGGTTTGATTCCCAGGCAGGGCACATGCCTGGGTTGCAGGCCAGGTCCCCAGTAGGAAGCATGCGAAAGGCAACCACACACTGATGTTTCTCTCCCTGTCTTTCTCCCTCCCTTCCCCTCTCTCTAAAAATAGAGTCTTTTTAAAAAATGACATAGAAGAAAAAAAATTCCAAGCTCAAGCTTTAAGTTTATTCTGCTTCTAAATAAGAACGGACTGTCCTTCCATAACACACTGGGGCCTATTGCCTAAAAAAGCTGTTCCCACCTCAACAAACACAGATGAAAAATGGACTCTCTGGCGGAACCCCTGCGGTAGCACAACACTACCCCACAACCGCCTGTGACA
>CM052552.1:31285424-31338664 GCA_028533065.1 Trachops cirrhosus | reverse complement strand
GTGGGGGGGAGAGGGGGAGAGAGGGAGAGAGGGAGAGAGAGAGAGAGAGATCGGTTGCATCCTATATGTGTCCCAACCGGGGATCAAACCTACAACCTCGGTATGTGCTCTGACCGGGGATGGAACCCGCAAACCTTCAGTTTACAGGATGATGTTCCAACCAACTGAGTCACAGCAGCCAGGCAGGGCTCAAAGGTATTTTAAAACTACCTGAGCATATGGAAGACTTCTAAGGTGCTAGCAATATTACATTCCTTGACCTAGGTGCAGTTACCCAGGTGTTAGTTTACTTTTTGATAATTTGTCAACCTGTAAAGCTGTATATTTGTGAATTTTATATGTGTTACCCTTCAATAAAACGTGTCTTAGGAAAAACAAACATGAGTTTCCTCTATTCTTCAATGAGTCTCTTACAGACTCAGCCCTCCTCACACCACTAATGTCAAACATCACAGGTCCTACCTTGTTCCCAGAAGCGTCTTTTCCCTTCCCTTCTTCCTCCACATGAAAGCGAAGGTTCTCCAGCAGGATGACTGACCCGGCAGCTGGGTCAGCACAAGCTTTCTCCACTTCCGGGCCCACGCAGTCCTTCAAGAACAAGACATCCCTGGGGAGAGCACAAGACAGAGAGACATGAGCAGTGTGAAAGTGAAGAACCAGTGACAACGTGCTTGACACCAACTCCTGTGATAGAGCCCGCCTGTGCCAGAGCTACCACTTACTTGCCCAGCAGAGATTTGAGCTCTACAGCAACTGGCCCCAAGGAATACTTGTCAGGCATGGGGACACCATCAGGCCGGCCCAGGTGGCTCATGAGAACAACGGACTTGGCTCCATTGTCCAAGCAGAATTTGATGCTTGGGATGGCAGCCTTGATCCTGCAACCAAAAAGAGACAGCAGGTAGAGAGCAAAGTCACTCCCAGGAATTAATGGAAAATAGTTTATTCACAGCTTCATAAAACATAAAGCCCCTTTTCTTCTCCCAATTCCTTTAAATCTCCTTTCAGCAACTCAACAATGGTCCTCGGGTACGTGCTCAGGGGAAGCAGTTCATTATAATGCCAACCCTCCACCTAGGACTGTATGTTTTCATCATGCTTTGCCCCTGATGCAGACAACACAACACCGCTAGCAGGCCTGAAGGTGCGATCTTCAGAAGGACCTGCCTCCAAGTTTGATCCTTCGGTTCTTTAACCAACAAGGGCCGTTCACTCTTCCTAGACTGCCTATAAAAAACAGGGCGATTTCTGGCTGGTGTAGCTTCATGGATTAAGCGCGGGCCTGTGAACCAAGACGTCGCAATTCGATTCCCAGTCAGGGCACATGCCTGCGTTGCAGGCCAGTTCCCAGCAGGGAATGCACAGGAAGCAACCATACATTGATATTTCTCTCCCTCTCCTTCCCTTTCCCTCTAAAGATAAATAAAATCTTTAAAAAAAAAACAAAACAGGGCGATTTTGCTGGACACCTGCTTCCCTTTACGGGTCTGGCATTTTAATAGCTTCTCGGCAGAAGATACCTACATTAGCAGCTCCCAATAAAAACCTTGGAGGCCAGGTGTCTAACAGGCATTTCTGGGCATAAACATTACACACAGTTACTGCATTTTTTTTTTTTTTTTTTTACTGCTGGAGAAGGAACACACTCAGTGTGGCCCCTCCTGGGAGGGAGAGAGCATCAGAACCCCATGCACAGATTTCTCCAGACTCTACCTGTCTCTTCCCATTGCTGACCCTGCCATGCATCCTTTCAATGTAATAAACATCAACAGCGATACCACGTGCTGTGTGTCCTGTGAGTCCCAGCAAATCACCAAATATGTGGCTCGTCCAAAACACTACTTTTTTTTAAATGTTTCTCAGATATTTTATATTTTTATTTATATTTTTTAAATTTTATTTTAATCATGGTTCAAGTACAGTTTTCTGTCCTTTACTCCCACCCCAGCCCACCCACCCATCCCTCCCCACCTCCTTCCCATTTCCACCTCCCCTAGTTTTTGTCCATGTGTCCTTTATATTTGTTCCTGTAAACCCTTCCCATTCTCCCCTGAAATTCTCTCTCCTCTCCCCTCTGGTCACTGTCAGTCTATTCTCTATTTCAGTGTCTTTTGTTATATTTTACTTGTTTCTTTGTTTTGTAGTTTAGGTTCCTGTTAATGGCGAGATCATATGGTATTTGTCTTTCACTGCCTGGCTTATTTCGCTTAGCATAATGCTTTCCAGCTCCATCCATGCTGTTGCAAAGGGTAGGAGCTCCTTCTTTCTTTCAGCTGCATAGAATTCCATTGTGTAAATGTACCATAGTTTTTTGATCCATTCATTTACTGATCAAAACACTACTCTTATATGACAGCTTTGGAAGAAATATAAAATTCCTAAATCTTGAAACCATTAAAGGAAGTATAGGGAGAACTATAGTAACTTTTCTGCACCCATTACAGATCCTAAATCACTTTTTTATTTAGGAAAAAATATATGCATTATACAGAATGTTGTTTATATAATGTACCACATTTACTATATTACAGTTTAACTAAAATATTATTAAACTTCTTTTAAACATTTCCAATTTTTGTTACAAAAGTGATACTAACTTTCCAGTTTTGCCAGTCTCTAAGAAATTAAAACTGATAATTAACAAAACTATTCATCTATTCAACAAATATTATTGAATACTTCTTTTATGCCAGGTCCTGTTTCAGATTCTGAGACTACAACAGAAAATAAGTTTCTGCTCTCATGGAAGTGAAATTCTAATGATGGGAGAGATAACAGACAATAAAGAAGATATATCTATCTCAGATGGTGATAAGAGCTATGGAGAAAAATAAAGCAAGGTATGGGGGGAAGAATGAATGGAGGTGGAGGGTATATGAGATAGGGTGGCCAGGGAAAGTCTCTCTGATAAGGTGACATTTCAGCAGCATATAGAGCAATGAAAAACCAAGTTATGTTTCAAAAGTAAGTTAAGCTACTAGGCAGATATAAAAACTCATTTCTGCCAAATAAAGAGGAAACCTTTACCAGGTATAAAGTTTGCCCAATGAAACCAAATTAACCTTCATGGCTATCCTTTATTGGCAAGTTCTATGATTTCTTTTTTTTTCCCTTTTTTTACTGTTGTTCAAATATAGTTGTCTCCATTTCCCCCCTACTCCCCTCTACCCCAGCCATCCCCACCATCCTCCCCTGATTCCAACCCCTTGGTTTTGTCCATGTGTGCTTTATAGATGTTCCTGAAAACCCTTCCCCTTTCCTCCACCATTATCCCCTTCCACCTCCCCTCTGGTTACTGTCAGTTTGTTCCTTATTTTCATGTCTATGGTTGTATTTTGCTAGCATTGTACAGTTCTATTATTTCTAATGCTTCATTGTTAAGCGACTCCATGGGTTTCCAAAAATGAAGAGACCTACTCAGATATGTTTCTCTGCTTTTTATTCATGAAAGACCTTCATGGGCAGGCACATTTCCAATCTTTTCTGTGTGCTACAGAAAATGATGTAAATCATGAAGGGTCAGAGCTGCTGGTACAAAGACCTTCCACATCGGTGCCACGGGAATGTGCTTGGCAGGCTGCCAGGCTCTACTCTGGGGCCAACGTTCAAAAACGTTCTGGGTCTAGACCTACACTGTCCAATATGGTTCCTCTCAGCCACATGTGCCTCGTAAATACTACAGATGTGACCGGCCCACACTGAGATGTGCTATAGTAAAAACACATGCAGGCTCTCAAAGACTTAGAACCAAAAAAACTTAAATGTCCATTTGATTATTTTATCAATTACACATTCCAATTATTATTTTGGACTTACTGGATTAAATAAAATATATTATTAAAATTAAGTTCACCCATTTCTTTTTACCTTTTTCCGGTGGCATCTAGAAAATTTTAAATTACATGAGGCCCCTATTGTATTTACATTAGACAACACTGGCCTAGTGATTGGAAAGTGCCCTTTCAGCTCAAACTTTTCATTTAAAATTTAAAATAAAATGCTCTTTTATAATCTAGTCAAAAGCAAGAACAGAAGTATCACTTAACATTTCTGCTTCTGAATCTCAGAACCAAAACATTTGAAGCAGCTTAAACAGACTGAAGATATTACTTCTGAAGACTTTTCCCTTAAGTCAAAACTCTCAAAAACTGATTTTTATCTGGACCATCTGGAATGGGAGATGTAAAACTACATGTAAGCTTAATAATTACTCGTAGTTAAAAAAAAATCCTTCTGTTCAAGTTCTTCATTTTGCAAATGAAGCCAAAGTACCCTGAAAATTTCATTCTTTAAAAAATACATAACCCCAGCCCTTGCGAGTGTGGCTCATTTGGTTGGAGCATCATTCTATAAATCAAAAGGTCGCAAGTTCAATTCCCAGTCAGTGTACATACCTAGGCTGCAGGTTAGATCCCAGGTTGGGGGCATGTGAGAGGCAACCAATGTTTCCTCCCCCCTTTCCCCTTCCTCCTCTGGCTAAAATCAATAAGCATGTCCTCAGGTGAGGATTAAACAAATAAATAAAAAATAAATAAAAATAAAAATGTATAACCCCCCTGAATTCTTCAGATTTTCAAAAAATGGATGCATAAAAAAAAAATCACTTTCTGAAGATGCTTGTTTTCAATTTCTACATTATCGTAAGAAAGCAGACCAGGGAGCTATTGAGATCTAGCTCCCCAGCATATGCCATCGGTTTGGCTCAAATAAACTCTTATTTAAAAATCTCAGGCCTGGATGGTGTGGTTTAGTGGATTGCGTGCCGGCCTGTGTACCAAAGGGTTGCTGGTTCGATTGCCAGTCAGGGCACATGACTGGGTTACAGGCCAGGCCCCCGACTAGGGGGCATGTGAGGGGCAACCATACACTGATGTTTCTCTTTCTCTCTGTCTTTCTCCTTTCCTCTCTCTCTAAAAATAATTTTTTAAAGAAATCTCAAAAAAGAAAAGAAAGCAGACTAGAGGGTAGGTTGGTAAAAATTCAAGATGATATAACTTAAGTTACCACAGTTCCACAAGAAGAAAGGAAAAGCATTATGTCCTATAGAACCATACCAATGCATATCTTAAACCTAACTCAATTCTCAGCAGGGACCTTACCTCTGGTTGTTCGTTATCTGGTTGTTCTTCATAGGAACATTGAAGTCCACTCTAAAAAACAGAGAAGGTTTCAGGTTGAGAGCCATGATCAATATATTATTCCCTTAAAAATAAGAAAGGCAGTTTTTTGTAAACCAGTTGAATTAAGTTGAAAGTTCAAAATCACCTTAAAAATAATCAGCAGTATTAGAAGTCAAGACGACTGAATTAGGACCTCAGAGTGGGTGTCTGGGGTTCAGATAATGTTTTACTTCTCGACCTGGGTGACTGCACAGATATGCGGTCTGTATCTCATTTTGTGGTAATTCTTTGAGGTTATGATTTGTGTTCTTTTAAGGATGTATCTCATACTTTAGAAGAAAAGATAAAAATAACACATAATTTAAATCACAGGAACTGGCCCTGAAGACCTGGGCAGCTAACACCTGTTCTATCTAAAGATTTCGTGCGGGCATCACATGAGAGTATCGAATAACAGTGGCAGCTGGAGATGTAAGGGATAAGAAGAAACAAATCTTGATTCTGATTCCTTTGACATTATTTCTGGGTCCTAGGGAAGCGAACATCACTCAAAATAAAAAAAAAATTACCTGGAAAAATAAAACACATCAAGTGAACATCCTATTTTTTGGAGAAAGCCTGGGGCCTCGAGACCAGAAGAAACCCTGTGTTCAAGACCAAGTTTACACAGTACCCTTCAAGCAAAACATGGACAATAAAATCAGATAGGCTCTTTCAAAAGGCCTGGGAGGAGTGGAACATGTGACCCTGCCCACCAGACAAATGGGCAATGACAGAGGATGGCACAAGCAGAAATTGACTATAGTGTCTCCTTTACCATTTTTAAGAGCCAGCAACTCCTTCTCCCTTCTCCCGAACTCCTCGGAACCTCGGTCTACTTCAATCCGACTAAACACAACAAGGTGTGGTAGGTCTTCATAAGGTCTAAGTTTTGCCTGCTAAGATCCTTTTCAGGGGATTTCTTTGTGTCTGCAGAATGTGGATGACATTATCTGCCTCACACTTATTGTGAGATTAAATGAATTGGTGATTTGTAAAGTGCTTAGAAGATACCTGATGTACAGTAAGTACCATACAAGTGGTAACCATTATTACACATGTTAATGCTTCTCCCCAAGATAATTCTATGTTTTAAAAGGCAGATCAACCATTACTAGTGTTAATCTAAAAATAAGAAATATTTTAAAGTGAGAGGCAATAAGCATTCACAGAGCTCACTAGGAATGCTATTTGGGACTCACTAAGGCAGAAGCCCAGTTTTCAATTAGGAGACAGGGGCATTGGGTGATTTATAAGAAACAGAAGGGGAACGATTACATCAACAGAAGGAATGCATCTCTCTTGGTGCACGTAATACAACATACTGATGGAAATTCTAAACAATGTTTTTAACTTTCACTACAGTAGTCATCAGCTCCTAGTGACAATAATTGACTTCTTGTTAACACTGCAAACAGTTTTTTGGAACAAAATGTTGTTCTGGGCCCAGTCCAAAGGTTACTGAGCCCTGGTTTCTCACTCCAAAGACTTGAAGCACAGGAAGTGCAAGGCAGTTCCTCTGGCATGGCAGCTCCAGCTCCATTTTAAAGTGTTTCTGTTTATATTACTCTTTACACTAAAACCAGCTAGCATCACACGCTGAGGGGCTCCAGGGAAAGTATGACCTACCAGGGGTGTCCAACCTGTGTCCCACAGGCCGCAGCCAGCTCAGGATGGCTGTGAATGCGGCCCAACACAAAATTGTAAATTTACTTAATGAGATTTATTTTGTGTGATTACGTGTCTCAATGTATTTAATGTGCGGACCAAGACAACTCATCTTCTTCCAGTGTGGGCCGGAGACGCCAACAGGCTGGACTCCCTTACTTGCTGCCATGCTTGACCATAAAGCTCCATTCCTAATCCTTCCTCTCAAAGACCGAGGCCTGGCACATGATTACCAGATCCTACACCCAGTAAGAAGCCCACCAACATCCTATTCCCTAGTCCTGTACAGGCACACCTCAGAGGCACTGCAAGTTCCATTTCAGACCTTCATAGCAGAGCGAGTCTCACAATTTTTGCTGGTTTCCCACTGAATATAAAAGTATGTTTATATTATACTGTTGACAAGAGTATGATAGCATTACACCTTTTTTAATAGGAATATTTTTTTTAAGATTTTATTTATTTTTAGAGAGGGGGAAGGGAGGGAGAAAGAGAGGGAGAGAAACATCCATGTTGTAGTTGCCTCTTAAGTGCCCCCCACTGGGGGCCACCCTGCAACCCAGGCATGTGTCCTGACTGGGAATCGAACCGGCAACCCTTTGGTTCGCAGGCCAGTGCTCAATGCACTCAGCCACACCAGCCAGGGTCAACACCATTATATCTTAAAAAACAATGTACAAACCTTAATTTAGGAATGCACTATACTGCTAAAAAATGCTAACCATCATCTGAGCTTTCAGCAAGTCATACTTTTTGCTGGTGGAGGGTCTTGCCTGGATGTTGATAGTGCTAACTGACCAGATGCTGGTTGCTGAAGGCTGGGGTTCCTGTGGCAGTTCTTAAAATAAGACAGCAATGAAGTCAACCACGTTGACTCTTCCATTCATGAAAATTCCTCTGTAGCATACAGTGCTCCTTGACAGCATCTTTATCATAGTAGAACTTCTTTTAAAATTGGAGTCAATCCTCTCAAACTCTGCCCTGCTTTATCAACAAAGTTTATGTAATATTCTAAGTGCTTTGTTGTCATTTCAATAATCATCACAGAGCCCTGGAGGGTGTAGCTCAGGGGACTGAGCACCAGGGTACGAACTAAAGGGTCACCAGTTCGAATCCCAGTCAGCACATGCCTGGGTTGCAGGCCAGGTCCCCAGTAGGGGGTGTGTGAGAGGCAACCACACATTGACGATTCTCTCCCTCTCTTTCTCCCTCCCTTCCCCTCTCTCTAAAAATAAAATATTTTAAAGAAATCATCACAGCCTCTTCACCAGGAGGAAATTCCATTTCAGGAAACCACTTTCTGCCCTGGCTGGGTGGCTCGGTTGTTTGCAGCATCCCAAAAAGTTCTGGGATCGATTCCCAGTCAGGGCACACACTTATGTTATGGGTTCGATCCCTGGCTGGGGAGTGTAGGGGAGCAACCAATTAATGTTTATCTCTCACATTGATTTTTCTCTCTCTAAAAATCAATAAATATATACTCAGGTGAAGATTTAAAAAAAGAAACCAGTTTCTTTGCTCATCTAAAAGAAGCAACTCCTCATTCATTAAAGTTTTAACATGAGATTGCAGCAATTCAGTCCCATCTTCCGCCTCCACTTCTAATTCTAGTTCTCTTGCCATTTCCACTACAGTTTCCACCTATAGTTACTTCCTCCACTAAAGTCCTGAACCCCTCAGTCATCTATGAGGGCTGGAATCAAATTCTCCCAAAATTCCACTGATGTTGATATTTTGACCTCTTCCTGCAAATCATGCATGTTCTTAAAGGCATTTAGAATAGTGAATGCTTTCCAGGTTTTCACCTGGCTTTCCCAGATCCATCAGAGGAATCACTATCTATGGCAGCTGTAGCCTTGCAAAATGTACTTCTTAAGTAATAAGACTTCAAAGTTGAAATTACTCCTTGATCCATAGGCTGCAGAGTGGACGTTGTGTGGGCAGGCATGAAAACAACACTAATCTCACTGTACATCCCTGTTAGAGCTCTTGGTCGACCAGGTGTGTTGTCAATGAGCAGCACTGTTTTGAAAAGAATCTTCTTTTTTCCTGAGAAGTAGTTGTCAACAGTGGGCTTCAAATATTCAGTAAACCACGTTGTAAACAGATGCGCTGTCATTCAGGCTTTTTATTTCATGTATCGAGCACAGGCAGAGTAGATTTAGCCTAATTCTTAAAGGCCCTAGGATTTCCCAAATGGTAAATGAGCACTGGCTTCAGCTTAAAGCCAACAGGTGCATTAGCCCCTAACAAGAGAGTCAGCCTGTCTGTTGATGCTTTGAAGCCAACACTGTCCTCTCCTAACTACGGAAGTCCTACATGGCATCGTCTTCCAATGCAAGGCCATTTCACCTGCATTGCAAATCTGTTATTCAGTGTAGCCACCTTTGTTAATTATCTTAGCTAGGTGTTCTTGATAACTTGCTGCAACTTCTACACCAGCACTTGCTGCCTCCCCTTGCACTTGTATGGTTCTTTCCTTAGACCTCATGAACCAATGTCTGCCAGCTTCAAACTTTCCTTCCTCTCCTCTCTCCCAGCCTTCACAGAATGGAAGAGAGTTACGATACTGCTCTGGATTAGGATCCGGCTTAAGGCAATGTTGTACTGTGGCTGATCTGATCTCTCCAGGCCACTACAACTTTCTCCATACAGGCAATAAAACTGTTTTGCTTTCCTATCATGTGTGTGTTCACTGGAATGGCACTTACAATTTTCTTCAAGAACTTTGCCTTTGCATTTACAACTTGGCTGACGGTTTGGCACCAAAGCCTAGCTTTTGCCCTATCTCAGCTTTCAGCATGCCTCCCTCACTGAGCTTAATCATTTCTAGCTTTGGATTTAAAGCGACAGGTGTGCGACTCTTCCTTTCACTTGAACACTTTAGAGGCCACTGCAGGGTTATCAACGGGCCTAATTTCAATATTACTGTGTCTTAGGGAAGAGGGAAGCTCAAGGAGAGGGAGAGAGATGGGGGAACGGTGGAGCAGTCAGAACACACATACTATTTATTCAGTTCACCATCTTAATATGGGGAGTTTGTGGCACCCCAAAACAATCACAATGGTAACATCACAGTAACAAATATAATAATGAAAAAGCTTGAAATATTGCAAGAATTGTCAGAATGTGACAGACACAAGGTGACCAAATGCTGTTGGCACATAGCACCTGTATGCTTGCTCAATGCCGATTGCACAAACCTTCCATGTGTAATGAGAACACAGTGTCTGTTAAGTGCAGCACAATAAAACGAGGTCTGCCTGGACCCCAGGCTACCTAACCAGAGGGCAGTCTTTCCAAAGATGGGTTGAGGGGATATTTCGATATTTAAACATTTTAATTAAAGAAAGTCTTCAGAAATGAAGGCAGTATCCATACGCCTCTGAAAAAAAAAAAAAAGAACTACACTCTCCTCAGCTTCAGGGTACTTGATTCTGATTCCAAGCATCTTCTTTAAGTATCTTGCCAGCCAGAAAGCGCATTCCCAAGAGGAGAGAGTATCCCATTACCACGGGTCATATTCTCCCTCTGTAGCCTCCCAGGAAGCCTGTGATCAAAAGGGCTACGAGCAAGAGGCAGAGTACAAGCCATCCCTCACAGGGCTTACTCCATAACCCAAGCCCTTTGAAGGAGGAAATTCTTTGGGCAGGAACACTCAAGATTCCATCTTATCTTACACAGCTTACTGATGAGAACCGGACTTGTCTTCCCTTCTCACTGCACATAGATTACCTCCTCTCATCTCCTAGACTCTCAGCAATAGCTCTCCTTTTAGCCTCTCCTCTCTGTGGACCACACCACAGAATCTGCTCTTGCCTACCCCTTCCACTTGTTCCATCCTATCTGCACCCCTTCCTTTTCCGCTTCCCTGAACACTCAGGCATGAAATCAGATATCGCTACACACCTATCAGGATGGCTGAAATAAAAAATAAATGACAGCACCAAATGCTGGTGAGGAACCAGAGACGGACCACTCACATGCTGCTGGTGGGAATGTAAAATGGTGGGGCTGCTTTGGAAAAGTGTGGAAATTCCCCAGAAGGCGAAGCATAGGATCCAGCAATTCCACTCCTAGGTGTTTACCCAACAGAAATGATAGCATATGTCCATATCAAGACTTGTGCATGAATGAATGTTCAAGGTTCACACAGCTTTATGTGTAGTAGTCCCAAACTGGAAACAACCCAGATATCCTTAAATGGGCTAAACTGGTAGAACATCCACACCATAGAATTCTATTCAGCAATACAAGGACTAACTAAACTACTGATGCATGCAACAAATTGGAGAACTCTCGAGGGCATCATATTGAATGAAAAAAGCCAACGGCAGCCCTGGCTGGTGTGGCTCAGTGGATTGAGTGTCGGCCTGTGAACCAAGGAGTCACCAGTTCGATTCCCAATCAGGGCACATGCCTGGGTTGTGGCCCAGGTCCCCAGTTGGGGGCATGTGAGAGGCAACCACACATTGATATTTCTCTCCCTCTCTTTCTCCCTCCCTTCCCCTCTCTCTAAAAAGAAATAAAATACTTTTAAATGTTTTTTTTAAAGCCAACGGCAGATTAGTCATTAGCAGAGGTTAGGAATGAAGAAGAGGGACCATGACTCAAACGGGGTGGCATGAGGGAGATCTTAGTGGTGATCAAAGAAAACGACTGTGGTGGGAGTTACATACATCTGCACATGCGCTAAAATATAATAGAACTATATACACTTCATTCTAAAGTCAACTTTCTACTTTTGATATTGTACTATAATTATGTAACATGTATCCAAAGGGGGAAATTGGGTAAACACAGGACCTCTCTACTATCTTTGCAATCTCCTGTGAATCTATGATTTCAAAATAAAATGTTAAAAATATTGACTTAGTAGAAATATTAAATCTTTATCTCCTGCAATCTCAGGTGTCCAGGCCTAGTTCCATTAAAAGTTCTCAAAGGAACCATGTCTACCCTTGCTTCACCTCCCCTGACTGGAAAATTGGGATATTATGGCTGTCTTAAAGACTTTTAAAAATCTGCTCTCTGTTTTTCCCCTGTGTTTCTTTTTCTACTGCATCAAGGCTTGTTGCTTAACAAGTTACAACAGGTCAGAGCAAAACAGTGAGGCTTTTTTTAAAAATGGGGGGAGGGGCAAGCCAAAGGGAAGCGTTTTACAGACGGCAAAGGGGTGTGACTGGCATCCTATGAGAGGAAGAAAGAAAATGACATCGCAAAAATAAGCAGAAGTTTCTTCAAAGGTAAAGTCAGCTGATGTCCTAAAGAAATGAGGTGGAAGCTGGTGATTATTCCGTCAGGTTTCTGACTATCTAAAGTTTCCTCAACAACAAAAAATTTCCCCTGGCAATCAAAGCAGGAGTCAGAAGACCCAATAAATAGTTCTCATTTGCAAGACAAAGAAGAGTTAAGCGAAGCGGCCATTACTCCGGGGACACCCCATTTCCAAAACACTGCCAGCAACCACCACCTAAGGGCATTGAAACAAAAAGAAATTTGAGCTGCCAAGGCATGACCACCTCTGCTCCTCCAAAGAGTAATGCTACAGTGTGACTGTGTTCAAAAGAGGCGTGAATAATCAGGGAACAAAGCGACTTCCTGCCCTCAGGCCAAATAAGCACAATGTATCCAAATTCCATGGGAAAAATTATAGATTGCAACGGCAGGAGACAAAAGGTCTGTTTTAACTGTCTTTGTTCACTATGTCCCAGTATTCAGAGGATCTGATCGGCTGCCGAAGACACCCAGTTCTAGTCCTGGCTCTGCCACCCACCAACTTGCTAGTTCAGTGACCTTGGACAGGTCATTTTCCCTCAGCAAAACAGGACCAGCCAATCATTTCAAGGCTCAGGGTTAATCTGGGTCAAATGAAACTGAGTTCTTGGGCAGAAAGAGATTTCATATTGGATCCAGAGTGAAAAAAGATAAGCACCTTCTCTAGTCTCACTCCCAGCCAACCCAGTGAATTCCTCAAGCCAGTTTCCCAGAGGGGAGAGGTAAACCCCAAAACTGAAATTGTAGTAAGGTGACCAGTATGATGCCCCAGCATGCATCTGGAAAGGTCAGGCTTGAGCACAGAGATGGGAGGAAATAATTAAAACCTAAGATCTAGTTGCCCATGTGCACCTGTTTTTCAGAGGATCTGTCCCCTTTCCTTAACAACCTCTAAGGGGTAGAAAGGACCTTTGTCTAATACCAAGATGACTGTAATTCCTACTTTGTCCAGATTGCAAAGGCCTCCATCATTTGGGAAAATGTGGACACCAGGTTTTCTTCATGGCCATAAGCTATTGAGTTCTTTTGAGTATTTCCACAGCAAGGCACAGAAGGTCACTTGCAAACTCATAGTGGCCACAGAGAAATTAGAGAAGGAAGAGCTACATGAATTTTAGGGTACCCATACAGTTTCCTAATCCATAGTGCCTAGGGTAAAGGGAGATCCCCTATTACTTATGTGTCTGTTAATGTCCAAAAGATGCCTTCATTTGAACCAATCCAAGTTGGGAAAGGGGTTCAATCACACCATTTACATGGCTGCCCATCAATCATTTCCCAAAAAGGACAAGACTGCACAAGCCATCATAGCAGGTCCTCATGGTCCCCCAAAAGCACCACACTTGCATCCTCTGAAGTTATGTAACAGTCAAGTGCATCAATCACATACCTAACTCCTCATGCACTTTGCCCGGGCACGTACATTTGTGTCACGCATTACAAGAAGAAATGTAAAAGCTCCATATACCATACTAGTATGGAGGCAAATAAGGGAGAAGCTATATTCGTAAGTGACCAGGGATCCACATGTGCAGATTAAGAGACCCCCAAAGGGCATGGGGAGCTCTCCACATTTCTAGTATCCTGCTTCTCCAGCCACCTGTGGGGTGAGGCTGGAGAACATTAAGAATGAGTAGCCACACCCTGTCTGCTTTTACGCAGCATGTGTCACGATGCTGATGCAAACCCCACGGCCAGGAGTCCAACGACCAGGTAGGGCACAGAGGCCTGTTACATAAACTGGGAAGGGCTGTCTTCGGTGCATCCCACCCCTCTCCACCCTCCTACCCCCAATGCTTTAGGGGGTTCTACTCCTGAACATCCAAATCAAAGCCCTCTAGGAAATACTTCCTTTTACGCATGTACTTTTGAAATACGGGCCGTTCCTGATCTGCTTGGGATGGTCTAGGGCGGCAGGGAAGGGAAAATAACCAAATGACCTTTCAAGGTCCCTGACTTGGGGCCTAGGATTTTCCAGACTAAGCCTTAGGTGCCAACTCGCCGAGTGGGAACTGGAGGAGACGGAACTGCATCGCAGGAATAGGAAAGAGGTTAAAATGGGCCCCGGCAATCTGAGCTGTGCCTCCGTGGATCCACCCCAAAAGGGCAACTACAGCTTACTTACTGGATTGGGAGAAAAGAGGTTAGAAACCGTCCAACCGGGCAAAGCCTCAGCCACCATGGTCAGTAGCCTCGCCCCGCATGACTAGAACCCAGAAGACCGAGTCCAGGACTTAAAGCAACTTTGGGCAGGCGGGGAAGCACGTCGGCCCCGGCCAAAGGGCTTCGGGGGAACCCCGAGGGCGCACGGGCAGGTGTACAAATTACCTCATGACGACCCGCTTCCCCTTCACGTCCAGCTTGTCCAAAGTCAGCTTGTTAGAAAGCGACATCTTGGCAATGCAGCAACGGCGAGAGGCCAAGGGATCACACAGCGAGGGAGACAGCAGCTAGTGTGCTCCGGTGAACGCGTGCGGACCGCTGAGTTGCTCGCGGGCCTCACCACCCCGCCCCCAGCTCCGCCCTAGCCCCGCCCATTCTCGGCAACAGCCCTCAGATCGCCACTTACAGCTGCTGCTATTGGACGCAGCGGTAAAGCGCCAGCGCGCTTCCATTAGTCCAAACCTCTGTCAGTCTGTAAGGGAGGTGATCGGACGCGTGTCTACCGTTTGTCACGTACCGCACGCAGCGACCCGGAACCTTCCTGACGGAGGGCATCACCGGGAGGTGGCGCCGCCGGGCCCTTTTGGAAAAAGAAAGGACCCCGGTGGCACCACGTGAAAAGAGTGAAAGGCGACAGGCTGCCGCCTCGCCCGAAGCAGCTGCAGCTCCGCGCAAACCTACATTCCGGGGAAAAGTGCCACCTCCAAGCCCCATGGAATTCCCGGCAGGCATACCGGGATCGGTGCTAATGGCACCTCCCTTTAGAAAATTTCTGATTTTCTGGCTTCCCAAAATAGTACAGCCTACGTGGAAAACAGCTTGGCGGTTTCCTATAAAATTAAACCTACACTTACAATATGATCCAACAATCCCACGTGTTTATAGCATCTGTATTCATAATAGGTGGAAACTGGAAACAATCCAGATGTCCTTGAATGGATACACAAACTAAGGCACATCTTACAGCTCAACAATACAAACGAATGAACCATTGATATACGCAACAATTGGCATGGCAATCATTTTGAACAAAAGAAGGCATATTCCAAGAGTTAACATATTGTATAAGATTCCAAATGTATGATGTTATGGAAAAGGCAAAAGTAGATGGAGATCGGATCGTTGGTTGCCAAGGACTAGGAGTGAGGGGAATGTGTGACTACAAAGAAATGCAGGAGGAAGATTTTTGTGGTAATGAAACTATCTCCTCCCCCCGCCCCCCTGTCCTGAGTGTGGTAAGGGTTGTGTGAATCTATACATGTGTTAAAACTCATAGAACTGTCCCCAAAATAAATAAAGTGGAAAAAAGAAAAACCTCTACAGGCTAGTATTGCATGACTCAAACAGAATATGTGTAGCAACTGGATTCATCCCATGAGCCCTGAGGTTGTAACTTCTGCTCTTTCGTTTGTAGTGCCCGTATTAAAATAGGGCATCTTGCCCTGGCTGCCGTAGTTCAGTGGATTGAGCATGGACCTGCGAACCAAAGTGTTGCCGGTTCCTTTCCCACTTAGGGAACATGCCTGGGTTGCACAGCCCAGGTCCCCAGTCGGGCAGCAATCACACATTGATATTTCTCTCCCTCTCTTTCTCCTTCCCTTTCCTTCTTTATAAATAAATAAATAAACAAACAAATAAATAAAATCTTTAAAAAAGAGCTCACTGAAAATTAAAAAATAAAATACAGCATCTTGAAATAGTCTATGGTGTTAGAAGTCAGGATAGTGGTTTCTGTTGGACAGGAGGAGTGGGTAGTAACTGATGAGCTATATAAGGGCTTCTAGGGTACTGGCAATATTCTATTTCTTAATCTGGATGGGTTAGAGTTACCAGCTTTCTGGTTTGCCTAGGACCCAGCGGTTTCCCAGGAAGCAAGACTTTCAGTGCTAAAACCAGGAGAGTCCTGGGAAAAATGGGCCACCGGGCCACCCTAGCAGTTATATGAGTGTGTTCCCTTTGTTAAAATTCATTGTGTTATATATTTATGATTCATGCACTTTCCTGTATGCATGCTATACAATATTTTGCCTTGAACTGGAGACAGATGAGCTCTGGTTTGCAGAGCATACAGTACAACTGTTCTTTACAGTGACCTAGGTGTCTATTGACTCAGCTTAAGGTTGCATTATCATTTTCCTCAGTTGTGTCATACAATTAAACTTGTGGTAAATTAAACCATTTTTAAAAGATTTTATTTGTTCATTTTTAGAGAAGGAGAGAAATATCGATGTTTGGTTGCCTCTCACACGCCCCGTACTGGGTACCCGGCCTGCAACCCAGGCATGTGTCCTGACTGGGAATCGAACTGGCAACCCTTTGGTTCACAGCCAGTGATCAATCCACTGAGCTACACCAGCCAGAGAAAATTAAACCATTTTTCACATAAACTACTATTTATTTTTTTAAAGATGTTATTTATTTATTTTTAGAGATAGGAAGGGAGGGAGAAAGAGAGGGAGAGAAACATCAATGTGTGGTTGCCTATTGTGTACCCCCCACTGGGGACCTGGCATGCAACCTGGGCATGTGCCCCGACTCAGATTTGAACCAGCAGCCCTTTGGTTTGCAGGCTGGCACTCAATCCACTCAGTCACATCAGCCAGGGCATGAACTGCTATTTAGACATGCTCTCCTTCATTTATACAAATAATTTCTAAACCTAGACACAGGGTTTTAGATTTTTCCCTATTAAAGTTCAGCCTGTTTCTGCTCTTATTCTATTACATTTCACTGAAACATATAATGGCTTTGGGGACTCAGTGTTTTACCCTGGACCCCCATGATCTTTTGCATGCTATGAGAAGGTATGGAAGAGCTCTCCAGCCACCCAACTCTATCCCCCTCACCTACCCTTGACATTATAAATCAACATCACCATTTTTCCCTAAGTAACACCTCCCAAAACACCAATTCAAACAAATATATTCAGCCCTATGTTTATAGCAGCGTTATTCACAATAGCCAAGATCTGGAAACAACCCAAGTGCCCATCAGTAGAGGGGTAGATAAAAAACTTGTGGTATATCTACACAATGGAATACTGCATAGCAGTAAAAAAGAAAGACTCTTACCTTTTGCAACAGCATGGATGGAAGGACCTGGAGATTATTATGCTAAGTGAAATAAGCCAGTCAGAGAAAGACAAATACTATATGATCTCACTTATACATGGAATCTAATGAATGAAATAGACTAGCAATCAGAATAGAGGCAGAGGCATGGATGCATGAAACAGACTGACAGCTGTCAGAGGGGAGAGAGGGGAGGGAGGACTGACTGAAAGAAGGTGAAGGAATCAGCCAAAGAACATGTATGTATGACCCATGGACATGGACAACGATATGGGGATGGCCTGAGGGAGGGTAGGGGAGGCTAAGTGGAAGTGGGCAAAGGCAGAAAAAGCATGGACAATTGTAATAGCATAAACAATCCAATAAAAAATGAAGAGACAGAGATTGGAGTGATGCAGCAATGAGGTCAGGAATGGCAGCCAACAGCCACCAGAAGCTGGAAAACTCAGGGTACAAACATTCTTCTCTAGAGCTTTCTGCAGGGACCATGGTGCTGCCCACACCTTGATTTTGCCCTTCTGGACTCCAGAACTGTGAGAGAATAAATCCCTGTTGTTTTAAGCCACCATCCTTACAGTAATTTGTTACAGAAGCCACAGGAACTGAATACAATGCATCACCCTTTTCTCTCAGTTAACACATTGGGACTGGACCATGGAAGAGGGCAGATGTGGGTGGGAGGGAGGGGAGATATTGTGATTTATTAAATAACCACCCGGTGGCAGTGCTGTGCAAGGGAACACCTAAAAACCTGTTATATTACTTCACGTTCTCCCTCTTCCCTCGGATATCAACTTTCATTCCAACCCACTGACCCCAAAACTTCTTTCTGTCCCTAAAAACTGCACACTTGGGCCTTGGACATCCACAGGTTAGATGATAGATGTTAGGTTGAGCATGTCAGGGATTGGTAAGCAATGAAAGGAAAAATCTGTCTTTCAGTACTCTATAGTTTTAAGCACTGTCAACACTAACCTTTGGGAAAAAACAACCTAGGATTCCCTTCATGAACAGCCTTTAGCAGATGATGAGGTGGACAAAGCTGCTGGCCTTTATACTGCTAGCTGCTTCTCTTCAGTAAGTTCACCCTCTGACACTCATTGCTCTTTCTGCCCCAGGTCCTTTAATCGTGAGGAAGTAGAATTTCATAGCTAACATCTATGGGCCAGGCATCCTGCTAAACCCTCCTATACCTTATTCCATTTAATCCTTACACCGGCCTAGAAAAAGCTATTATAATTATTCTGATTTTACAGAATGAAAAACAGGTTTAGAGAGGTTTGGTAACAGGGTTACAGTTCCTAAGCGCTTGAGTCAAGCTTCAAACCTTAGTCAGCTAATATTAATTGCCAGACTTAGTGCTATCGGGCTTCTATGTTTCAGTGTTAAGGCCCAGTTTCAAGACCAGGAAAGGAACACAGGTGTGCTGTTTCCTTGAGTGGTGGGATCCAAGGCACACTCCATCTCCAGGGAGGTGATGGCACTGCAGGAAGGAATGGCTGTGTCCAGTTTCAGCAAAGATGCCAAGCCAAGCACAGTTCCAGGGCAGAAGAGCCCTCAGATTCCAGAGATCCAGCTTGGACGATGCCCACCCAAGCGGTAATTAATGTGAACCAAAGGCTGGAGAAACTGCCCCAACTTTTTTTTTGAAGGATGCAAAATAATAAAAGGTCAGTTTTAGTTTTTTTAAAACCCCTGAATGCTTCTTTTCTACAAAAGCTCTCCACTTTTTTCTTTATGCAAGAACATGACAGGTTAGTGTGTAAGGGTGAGGAGCCCACACTGATCTGAGCTTGAGTTTTCCACCAGTCCTGCAGAACAGGGCCTCAAAATCAGATATCATTTGATATGAAGAAAATTAAGTAATGTGATCTTTCTTGCATGGCTCATATGGCAGTTGTAAGTCATGTCCTGCTACAATGTAATATTTATCCCATAATCATCCAGCTGATGACATCATTTCCTACACAAATGGCCTTGCATTATTGTTTACATTTTTAAAAAATATTCATCCATTTCTACACAATTCAGGAGACTGGGAAATGTTCGAGTACACCTTAAAGGATGAACAAGATCAGCAAAATATAGGATATCAGTTATTTGGGTGCAGGGAATACTGAAGTGATATTTACTGTATTTTGCAGTGTCCAATGTGCACTTTTGTGCCCAAATTTTTGAGGGAAAAATAAGGATGCGCACTACACATGGGCATGATGATTATATATCATGGGCATGATAATGGGCATAATAATGCCGTGTATAATGTGCACAAAAGTGTGGATGCGCATTATACATGGCACAATGCGGTATTAATGTAGGGCTTGGATAAGTAGTTTTATTTTTGAGGCAGTTCTCCAGCTCTCACAGAACTTCCCACAGGAGGACAGTGAGAGGATGGCAGCCACTGGATGAGCACTCATCGAGTCTGACACAATGCCAGTCTCCATGCCCGGGATTGTTTGCTATCAGTTTAACAAAGGTCTTGTCCAAAACATGCTGACCTCTCTTCATTTACATTACAAAGAGGCCTGGCTGGGGGCCACTGAAGTAATCATTCGGTTATCCCTGCCACCAAACATTCTGCCCTTCCGGGCCTTTTCCTGAACAAACTCTTCCCAGAGCCTTAGCATCAGGGGAAGACTGGAGGAGGAAGCCAGCAACTGAAGACCAAGTCCTTGCAGAGAGACAATCACAGAAGTGTTGGTATCAGTTGCACTACAGGCTGACATCCTTTGGGTCCCTATGGTCCCTCTTGCTCCAGGAATCCATAGCACTTTTCCTGAAGGGAAGTCCTTCCTACAGAAATTTGAAGCACTTTTGCCTAATACAAGAGCCACGGTCCCTAAGCTGGGTGTTGCTTCCACCAGGCATCACCTGCTTTGTGTCTGGTGCCTGAAGCAGGAAGTCACTAGAGACCAAGCCCCTGCCGGAAACTGTTCTAAGAAGGCTGTTTCATCACAGCCAGGAGATCATGTCTGCACCCATCATTGCTCTGCTAGTTCATCAAGACTGCTTTCCATGAAGTAAGTTGATGGGCCCAAACTAGGACTCTCTTAACTCTTGGGCTCTGACTTAAACAGAGGAAAAAGCGGACCTTTGGAATCTTATGCTCTAAAAAAGAATACCCCAGAATCTCTTTCTCTCTTTTTTTGTTTTTTGGGTTTTTTTTTTCTTTTATTAAGGTCTGTATGCAGTCTTTCTGTTGTTACTGATTCTTAGAAGGAGTACAATTTGTTCTATCTTGACAGGAACTGATTTGGAGAAACTAGCTGATCAATGTTCTCAAGCACCTATGAGGGCTCTCCTGATCGCCAGAGTGTCAGGTGACGTGTCTCCCAAGTCTTCTCCTTAATGAAACAGATATGTCTTCCGGATAACTAATGCCCTAGAGTGCAGACACCATTCCTCAAGCAGCCCCCTTCACTCTTGCAACTGCCCAAAGGACAATAACCACGTGGTCTCAGGTCTGATGGCCATAAGCAGTTCACATCCTTTTCCCTGCAGAACACCAACACTCAGTCACACCCTTAGCCTCTGCACACCTTGGACAACACTGCACTTGAAGTCACCAAGACTTCCAGTCACTCAACCACAATTAGCTGCGCATTGTCCTTCTCCACAGATTTGTTGCCCAGCGCATTTCTAATACGAGCCCAAAAGAGCGGCCTCTCATGGACACTGTCTGGCCAGGTGATAAACGTCTGCCTGTTCACAAGTTTCCTGAGTCGGTGGTAGCTGGATAACTTATAGTTTGGGATCTCTTCCAGGAAGATCAGGATGATGACGTCCTGGTGCTCGTAGAACATCTTGATGCTGGCCAGCTGCACTTCGAGGCGGCACCATTCACTGTGCAGGTAGTGGTTACTGACCACACACAGAGTCTTCCTGCTGGTGTTGATGGCGTTCTGAATGTTCTCAAAGATGTCTATCCCAGGTTCAAAGTCCCGGTGGTGAAGACAGAGCTTAAAGGTGGGCTGGCCATCTTTTTCAAGGGCTGGAACAAGCTCTTCATATACCCACTGCTCATCAGTGGCAGTGAAAGAGACAAAGGCATCATAGAGGAACTCCTTCTTTGTCCTATGCCACTTGGCCAGGTACCAGGCTCGAAATATGTAGAGCCCATACCATAGAGATGAAGTTATCTTGGCACCGAACCAAGAGAAGACCATTGTCGTGAGGACCAGACTGAAGGAGCAGAAGAAGCAAACCTTCGCCAAGTCAAAATTGCACATAGCATCATCAAAATCTACCAGCAAACTCTGGGTATTTGGCTGCTGACAGGGGTAGCTCCGGAGGTAAGGGATATGGACATCAGCTGTGTTTATGGACCAGTTCTTGAGCCACACGTTGTCACAGTTGCACTGAAGTTTGTTCCCATAGAGATCAAAGTATCTCAGAGACGTCAAGTTCTCCAGATGACTTTGATTAATGACTTGTAGGTTGTTGAACCTTAAAGAGAAGACCTGAAGGCTTTCTAAGCCAGAGAACATGCCGGGAGTCAGTGACTCGATGTTATTGTTTTCCAGGCGCAGCATTTGTAGGCGTTTGAGTTTTCGGAATAAAGAGATATTTAAATAGAGACTCCGGTCTCCGGATTTTGTTCCCGAGATATCCAGTTTTGTGAGATTAGTCAGGCAGTCAAATTGGAGATGGTCCAGGAATACCATGGAATTTTTGCCTAGGAGTAGCTCCTCCAAGGCGTTCAGCCCTTCAAAGAAGTTGGTCGGAACAACCTGAACCCCATGCATTTGTCCTTCTAAGTTGAGTTGTTTCAAAGACTTGAGGTTCATAAATGGGGGAGAGCTTAAGGTCCTGGTTGTTTCGTAGGTAATTTTATTAAAACTGAGGTTCAAAACTTCTAGATTTTCAAGGCCCAAGAAAATACTTGCACTGAAGCTTGACAAGATATTATATGCCAGGTCAAGTGTAGTAAGGTAAGTAAGGCCAGAAAATGCATTCTTCTCTATACTATTCAGGCGGTTCTGGGAGAGAATCAGAACTTGGAGTTTCTTCAGAAAATGAAAGGTTTTGGATTTTAGAGTTCGAAGATTATTGTATCCAAGGTCTAAAATCTCTAAATTTGGAAACTGAGTAAAGGAGTATTTGTCGATTTGCACTATCCAGCATCCAGCCATGTTGAGCTCCTTCAAAGAATACAGCCCATAGAAGGCCCTAGCACTGAGTTCCGTGATGGGATTTTTAGAGAGGAAAAGAAATTGTAGGGACCTCAAGGGTGAAAATGCAAAATCTGGAAATCTTTTAAACTTGTTGTGACTCAGATGTAGGGTCGTCAAGTTCTGGAGGGCACTCCAGGTCTGGTTGGTGACAAAGGAAAGTTGGCACTTGTCTAGTTGCAGGCTTTGGAGGCTGGGCATGCCATTGAACTCACTGTCATTGAGGTGAACCAGATTATTGTTTTGTCTCAGGTCAAGGGACAAAAGCCTGGTACAGTTGGCGAGATGCTTTATGTCCCCTGCCTCAGTGGCCTTTTCCCTAAAGACCAAAGCCTTTAACACAGGCAAGTTTCTGAGGAAATGACACATACTGCTGACGTTTACTAAATGACTGCCTCTAAACACCTGGTCACTAAGGTCTATTTCACTTAGATTCTGTAGGTGTTTGGCTGGAAGCATCTCCAGTCTCACTGATGTCCCACTGAGATTCAAGCTCCTCAGCTGGGGCAGAGTTTCCAGAGCCACATGCTGGATGTCTCTCAGGTTATTCTGAGAGACATCCAGAGTGGTCACATTAGGTAGTGACAAAGCAGAGAAATTTAATTCCATTAGCTTGTTCCCCTGCAGGCTCAGCTGGGTCAGGGAGACCAAAAACCTGGGGCTGTGGTCCAAGATGCTGATGTTGTTGCGAGTGAGATCAAGGTATTCCAGGTATGGGAGATGCTGGACTGCTTCGAGAACATTTGAAAAATCGGTAATATGGTTTCTAGACAAGCTTAAGTGTTTCAGTTTGAAAAGAGGGACAAAGGCATTTTTGTGAATGTTAGTGATTTGATTATGACTCAGGAGCAAAGTCTCCAAGTTGGACAGGCCCTCAAAGGAGTCGTTCACACTGCGAATATTATTTTCTACCAAGTTCAAAAGGGTCAGATTTTCAAGTCCCCAAAAAGCCCTCTTCTCAATCTTCCAAATGGAATTCCACTCCAGTCGCAAGTCCACCAGAGCAGACAGATTAGTAAAGCCGTAGGGAGGAAGGGTTTGAATTTGGTTTTGTGTCAGGTTGAGGTGAGTAGTGTATCCTGGGATGTCAGAAATGGCCTCTGTCAAGTTGGCGATCTTCTTCCGAATGCAGAAAACATGGTGAATGTCCAATTCATACTGCGTACATTTACTGAATCCGTATGTCTCTGCCAAAGATAGCAGAGAAAGTCCAATGAAAACGAGGCAGAGCTGCTGAGGAGGCAAGGGGTTCTCTAAGCCCATCTTGTCAGCCCCAGACTTCAGAGTTACCGTTGGAAAGAATACCCCTTCCCGTGTCTGATGTTCATTTTTGAAGAAATGGTCCTTCCATGTGACTTTGCTGCAAAGAAAAACGAGAAAGTTGTTTTGTTTAAATTTCTCTGTCAATATCTCCTCGTTCCTTCAAGAAGATGAAACAAAAATTCTCCCCAAGTTAACTTGCAAAACAAATCCATTTCTAAAGCAATTCTATGTATATCAGCAAAGACCAGTGCTATTTCTCCCATAATAAAAACTGTTAGCATATGGAGGCATAGAAGGCAATTAATTGCATATGTGATTTAATTTAGAGAATTAAGAAACTTCCCAACATTCCTCTCACCCCTGCACAATAAAATACCCCCCTTGGTATTTGGGCTGACACCTGAAATTCCACCACTGGAGATGTGCTTTGGGGTCTGTGGATCTCAGTCCAGTTAAATGAATCATCCATGATAGGGGAAAAAACAGCAAGGTTGACAAAGTTTACAGGTTACGTCTGTCTTTTATCCTGTTTTTAGATTTTTGTTTATTTATTTATTTTTAGAGAGAGGGGAAGAAAGGGAGAAAGAGAGAGAGAGAGGAACATCAATGTGCGGTTGCTTCTCACACGACCCTAACTTGGGACCTGGCCCATAACCCAGGTACATGTCCTCACTGGGAATCGAACCAACAACCTTCTGACTGGTGGGATAACCCTCAACTCACTGAGCTACACAAGTCAGAACTAATCTTGTGCTTTTGACAAACAATTTCACCCCTCTGAACCTCTTTTCTTATCCATACAATGGGAGAATGATACCTACTCCCTCATAATGTGGTACAGATTCAACAAGACCACTTAAAGTGCCCAGCTTGCTGCCTGGTACACTGGCTAGTTCCATAAAAGGTTATTCCTTTCTTTTCACCTAAACTCTAGGCCACCACTAGCACACTATTGTGTAGATCTCCTAGCTTTTGTCTCAAAAACATTGCTAGTCACAGAGGAAGAAAGGAAATAGCATAGCTACATTGGGTTGTTGTCTTTCCTTTGTATATATGTATTGTTATGGGCACACACAAATATATGCCATTGTCTAGCACTATTTTGCAAAGCTAAGAATTATAAAACAAGCACCCATTATAGAAACATATACCTAATAACACAGGACTTTTTTGGATGGGTGCAATGATGATCAACACAGTATTAGAATGAATAGAATTACAAAGCATGACTTTAAAAAGCTTTTATAAGTGAAGTAAGCTCCTTGCTGCTTACAACATCGGTAACTCTTGGAGCTATCTGCTTTTCCAATGTTTGTAATTCTTGTGGTAGTAAGTGACATCTCATTGTCTTTGATTGACATATTTCTGAATATTTGCAATTTTAAGAGTCTTTCCATATATTTGGTAGCCATTTGGAGTTTTCTTTCAATGACCTGCTTAGGTGTATCCTTTTTCCATTTATCGATGGGGTTTCTTGTATATTAATCCCCTGGTGGTTTAATGATTTAAAGACTTAACATTGTCTATGATATTCTTTGTTGACCAGAAATTTGTCATTGTGATGTGATAAAAAGCCTTTTTTTTTTTGCTTTATGATTTTGCATATGGATTTTTATTTTTAAAAATATCATTTCCCTCTTTAGGTTACATTAAGTGCTGTACATTTAACTTTACCTCTTCCATTTATGTCTAATCCATCTAAATCCCACCTTTGTATATTGTGTAAGGTAGGGATCCAGCTTTAGTCTTCAATTAGCAACGTAGTTCACTAAAAACTAAAAAACAATCTGATCCTTTTCTGGTGCTTTGAGGGGTATCTTTATCATAAGGCAAATTACTATATATACTTGAATGTATTCCTGAGCTCTTTTTTTCCCCAAGACACCATTGTTTTATTTATTTGTCTTTTTCAATTAGATTTATGGAGGTGACATTGGTTGATAAAATTATATAGGTTTCAAGTGCAGAATTCTGTAATACATCGTGTGTACATTGCTGAACTCTTTTCTGTTCCTTTGTTTACTAATTAGTTCCTACAACGGTACTGGGCCATTTTATTACCATGACTTTAAAGTATATCTTAATATGGGAGAAAATGCAGACAACTGTAATTGAACCAAAAAAGAATAAATTAACATAAAGATAACAAAAAGAAAGTATATCTTAATATCTAATAGGGTGAATTTTTTGTCTTTGCCCTTCTCTCTCAAGTTGATTTTTAAAATAATAAGCAAGTCATGAAATGTCTTTCATAATGTAGATATGGATATATCTTCCAATATCTAAATATAATTCAGTCTACCAGCTTTCCCCCAAAGTCTTGCTGGAATTTGATTTTGCACTGCACTGAATTCACAAGTTAATGTGAGGTGGATTGCTACAATTATCATGTTAAATCACCCCAAATACGGACATGGTATATCTTCACGTAGTCAAAACTTCCCTTATATTTTAAATAGTTTTTAAATATTCTCTGTACAATTTTGTGTTTTCTGTGTTGTTTTCTAGAAACTTTTAGATTTTATTATTTTAAGGGATATCTTTTTTTTTCCTATTTAATTTTCTAGTTAGGTACAGCAAAGGTACCATAAGTTTTTAATTCCTTGTGTTATCATTAATCATAAGTAATAGGAAGTATTCTGAACCATCTCATTAGTTTTTAAAATGTGACTGTATAGTCTTTTAGGCTTATCTGTTAATGATTATATTCTCTACAAGTAATGGAATTTATATGTCTCTTTTCAAAATTCATATTGAATACATTTCTTGTGCCTTTCATTTATGTTGGTCTCACATAATATTGGTCGCAACCTCCAATACTATATTAAATTATACTGATGATAGAAAATGTTTTTTGGTTTATAGGATGGCATCTATAGATTTTGCCATTAATTATTTTATTTGCTGTACATTTGGGTATATATCAAGTCAGAAAAGTTCCCTCCTACTCCTAATTTTTTTTTAAAGATTTTATTTATTTATCTTTAGAGGGGAAGGGAAGGAGAGAGGGAGAGACATATCAATGTATGGTTGCTTCCTATGCATTCCCTGCTGGGAACTGGCCTGCAACCCAGGCATGTGCCCTGACTGGGAATCGAACCGTGATCTCTTGTTTCACAGGCCCGCGCTTAATCCACTAAGCTACGCCAGCTAGGGCCTACTCCTAATTTTTAAAGAAAGAATATAGTTGAGTTTAACCGGAACACAAATGAGGGAGGGGGAAACAGAGCCATTAACTGAGGTAGAATGTACAGGAAAAAGGACTTTCTTGTACAAATGATAAACTGGCTCTAATATGGCAGCATGAACATGGGCATTACTGACTCACTACAAAGCTCAGCAAGACCAATAATCTTAACTGAAGTTCATTTTATTTATTTTTAAATATTTTTAAAAGACTTTATTTATTTATTTTTAGAGAGAAGGGAAGAAAGGGAGAAAGAAAGGGACAGAAACATCAATGTGTGGTTGCCTCTTGCATGCCCCATACTGGGGACCTGGCCCCACAACCCAGGCACATGCCCTGACTGGGAATCGAATAGGTGTCCTTTGGGGTCGGAGGTCATCATGCAGTCCACTGAGCCACATCAGCCAAGGCTGAACCCCATTTTATACATAGGGAAGTGAAAGTTCTGAGAGAGGAACTTGCACAATATTTCACAACTTAATATGTGACAGATTCATGATTGAAATCATCTCAAAACCTCATGTTCTTTCCACTATATCCTGTCACCCTCTAATTCCAAAAGAGGAGTCGCCAAACATTTGTAACAGTGATTTTATCATAGAGATATTTGTGTTACCCATCTTGGTGATTGCTTTGAAAAATGTAAATTAGGTGTGTAAATTCTACAATATTCCAGAAAAGATGGTGTCATAAGTTTATGCTTACACTTTATATTCATGTCCATGACAGATCAAATGCAAAAGCGATGCTCTTGAGAGTTTCAATGTCAAGTTCAAGACAGCCCACTGGAATAATGACTGAGACAAATAGATTAATTTAATACTTTAAGGCATTTTGACTTTGTTAGGCAACAAGAAACAATTGCCAGAGGAGGAGAGATTTCATTGTAAAAGAAATATAAGAAGAAGGAGAAAGAGGAAGCGGGGCAGAAGAGGAAGAAGAAGTAGTATAAGTAACTAACTATGTCTTGCCTAAGTGTTGGGTGGTGCGGGAAACTGGGTGGAACAACACAGTGCTGCCAGATTAACGTATTCTCTGCTCTCAGACATGACAAGGGATACCAATATGACCCCTAAAATCTATCCCTGTTTGTTACAGGAAATTTTAAGTGAAGGAAAAATGTAAACATCCAAACTTGTCCAAACATCCACATTTCCTGCCCTGACAAGAGACAGAAAGGGACAAGCCTTCTTGGTCAAGTTTCCCTGAGGACAGGACTAGTGGAAGGGATTCCTTTTATCTGAAGCAGCTGGTGTCACTGAAATCAGAGAAACATTGAGAACCAATGCCAGAGCAAGAAGCTGAGCCCTGTCAGCCAGAGGAGAGAAGTTTTTGAAGGTGGTCAAAATGAAGGGTTTCTGGAAGAAGGTGTGGAACTAAGTTTAGCAAGCTGGGGAGATGAGAACAGAGAGTAGACAGTCAAAAGAGTGAATAGTATGGGAAATAGAGAAGCCAAAGAACTTATATGTATGACCCGTGGACATGAACTAAGGGGGGGACATGGGTGGGAGGGGGGTGCAGGGCAGAGGGGACTAAAGGGGGGGAATGGGACAACTGTAATAGCATAATCAAAATATATTTAAAAAAACTTAAATGTACATCTCCATGCCATAAAAATCCTGGAAGAAAACATATGCAGTAAAATCTCTTACATTACCAATAGCAATACTTTTTCTGATATATCTCTTCATGCAAAGGAAATGAAAGAAAAAAATAAACAAATGGGACTATATCAAACCAAAAAAAATTTTTTTGCACAGCAAAGGTAACCATCAATAAAGTGAAAAGACAACCTACTAAATGGGAGAACATATTCACCAATGATACATCTGATAAAGGATTAATATCCAAAATGTATAAAGAAATTATAAAACTCAATACTAAAATTCAGACAACCCAATTATAAAATGGGCAAAGGACCTAATCAGACACTTCCCCAAAGAGGACATACAGAGGGCCCAGAGACATATGAAAAGATTCTCAATGTCACTAATCATCAGAGAGATGCAGATTAAAACCACAATGAGATACCACTTCACACCAGTCAGAGTGGCCATCATAAACAAATCAACAAACAACAAGTGTTGGAGAGGTTGTGGAGAAAAGGGAACCCTAGTGCACTGTTGGTGGGAATGCAGACTGGTGCAGCCACTGTGGAAAGCAGTGTGGAGCTACCTCAAAAAACTAAAAATGGAACGGCCTTATGACCCCATGATTCCAGTTCTGGGAATATATAGAAAGAAACCCAAAACACAGATTTGAAATAATATACGCACCCCTATGTTCATTCCAGGGTTAATTACAATAGGCAAGATTTGGAAACAGCCCAAGGGCTGATCAGTAGATGAGTGGATAAAAAAAGCTGTGGTACATTTACACAATGGAATACTACTTGGCTGTAAAAAAGAAGGAAATCTTACTGTTTCAGACAGCATGGAAGGACCTGGAGGGTTACTATGCTAAGTGAAATAAGCCAGTCAGTTAAAGAGAAGTACTACATGATTTCATTTATACGTGAAATCTGAAAAGCAAAATAAACTAACAAACAAAATAGAAACAAACTCATAGATACAGAAAATAGACTGACAGCTGTCAGAGTAGAGGGGGTTGGGTGACTGGGTGAAAAACGTGAAGGGATTAAGCAGAAAACAATAAAACAAACAAAAACTCAAACACATAGACAACAGCATGGTGATGACCAGAGGGAATAGAGGGTGGGGGGAGGTAGAAGAGGGTAATGGGAAGATAAATGGTGAGAGAGAGAGACTTGGCTTTGGTGGTGAAACCAAGAAAAAGGAGAATGGGAAGAAGAAGGAGGAGGAGGAGAAAAGCAAAAATTATTTTTAAAAAATAAATGAAAGCAAAAGTGCCCGGTGCAAGGTCATAGACTATGTGTCCAGTGGATCTGAGAAGAACTGGGAGATGATGAAAGAACTGAAGGAACTAGAGATATCTGGTTTGAAATAGGGAAGAGTCAGGGACTAGTGACTGTATTTCAGCAACCACCATGCCTATTCCTTCTTTCTGCAGAGCCTCCGTTTCCAGGCCTGTATACAGTAGGCAGGTAATTGTTTCTTCAAGACCTCTAAGGGAGGAGACACAGAAGAGCATAATAGGTAGAGACACTAGCTTTCTTACCAAGAAACACGGACTTCATACTGTGCCTAGGCATTGATTCCATCACAGAGAGAGCCCTGGAGCCAGGAAATGCCTTCTAACCCAAAAATCATACCCTGTAATTCAGACAAAAGGGTCCATGACCAAAACACAGCGAAGCCCTGAGTAACTTGTCCGTGAGGAGTGAATGTACTTGTGGTTCTCAATCCTGCCTGAACAATGGAATCATCTAGGGGTTAAAAACAGGTATTTCATGGGCCTCTATCAAGAATCTGTGTTTTAAATAAATGCCTAAGTTATGCAGCCAGGGATGAAAAGACCTTTACCCAGTTGTTCTCAAGTTTCAGCTTCAATCAGAATCACCTGGAAGGCTTTTTTTTTTCTTAATTTATTTTATGTTGAAGATTTTATTTATTTTTTTTAGAGAGAGGAGAAGGGAAGGAGAAAGAGAGGGAGAGAAACATCAGTGTGTGGTTGCTTCTCACGCATCTCCCATTCAGGGCCTGGCCTGCAACCCAGGCATGTTCCCAGACCGGGAATCGAACCAGTGATCCTTTGGTCCACAGCCCGCGCTCAGTCCACTGAGCTATACCAGCCAGGCTACCATATTTTTATTGTTGACACTGTTACAGCTGTCCCCATTCTCCTCTCCCCATTTGCCCAAGGCTTTTTAAAACACATGTTGTTGGGCCCAACCCCCAGAGTTTTAGATTCATTTTGTCTGAACAGGAGCCCAAAAACTGGAATTTTGCCCAGTTTCCCAGGTGATGTTGAGTTACTGGTTCAGGGACCATGTTCTATGAATAACTGGCATAGCCTATCTCTCTTAAAAGATTTTATTTATTTATTTTCAGAGAGGGGAAGAGAGGGAGAGAAACATCAATGTGTGGTTGCCTCTCATGTGCCCTCCACTGAGGACCTGGCCCCCAACCCAGGCATGTGCCCTGACTGGGGATCAAGCTAGCGACCCTTTGGTTTGCAGGCCAGCACTCAGCCCACTGAGCCACACCAGACAAGACTGTCAAAACCTATCTTAGTTTGATCTTGATGTTAAACAATTCCCATGGCCTCTTCCTCAGTTGGTTCCTGCAGAGTAACTGCTAAGGGAATTGGGATTAGTCCCAACACTTTACCATACATATCACTGCAGAATACAATCAGCTCCCAACTTTCCAAAGGTCAGTGAGGCTAAGGGGAGGGTGACACACACACAAACACACCTCAAGCCTCTTGCTTCATGATGGAAAGTTTTCCTGGACAGTTTCTGGCCCCTGCACGGAGCAACAGGTTTTCACCTACTATAGAGTGCAAATGCAGGGTCCGAGTCTCCATGCAGATATGTCAGAACCCAAATCAATTTTCCAGCAGTAGATAAACTTAACTCTGATACAAACCTAATCTTGTCCCATTTACAGGGGTTATCATGCCTCTGGAGAATGCTTGAGCCCATTTTTTAAGGCTGATGACCGTATTGCTTTTACCCATCCCCGACTATATAATTCTAAGACATTCTCAAGCTTGTACAAAGGACTTTTTCTGATACAATGTGGGAAAAAGTTTTGATGAGGATTTTCAAAAAAGAGGGTTTCATCACTCACTCAGAACCTGGGAGTATGACACTCCTTCAGTTAACGCTATACACTACCTGCACTCTAAGCAATACTCTCATCTGAAATCTTGCCATGAATTAAAATGCATGTGGCTTGTTATTATTTTTAATTTATTTTTTTGCTGCTTTATGGCTTAATAAAGTATAGATATTAGGTAATTAAAGTATAGGTAATACTATAAAGTAAAGTTTAGAGTATTTTTTATTTTATTTTAATTGTTCAAATACAGTTTTCTGCCTTTTACTCCCATCCCAGCCCACCCCCCCAGCCCTCCCCACCTCCCTCCCATTTGTAACCCCCTTGTTTTTGTCCATGTGTCCTTTATACTTCTCCCTGCAAACCCTTCCCCTTTTCAAATTTATTTTTTTAAAGATTTTATTTAGTTAGTTTAGACAGAGGGGAAGGGAGAGAGAGAAATACCAATGTGTGGTTGCCTCTCACGCACACCCTACTGGGGACCTGAACTGGCCTGCAACCCAGGCATGTGCCCTGACTGGGAATTGAACCAGCGACCCTTTGGTTTGTAGGCTGACGCTCAATCCATTGAGCCACACCAGCCATCGTTTGTTATTATTATTTTTAATACATGATGTTTTCTCTGTGAAATTGGGAGGAGTGGATGCTTCATTTCTCCTCTTGGAAGTGTTTTGACAGTGCTGTTTTTCAAAAGTGTGACTGGGGATGGCAGAAGTGACAGAAGGGATCCACAGTGCATGATCTAGTTTGAGGGGGTCTATGGAACTTGATGCCCAGAAAAGATATCTCAAAATTGCTGAGTACTTTACAGTTTACAGTGCTGTCACATAAGCTCTGTGAAGTTCTACAGAAGAGGAAAGGAGGGCCAGAGAGATAGCGTGATGGCACTTAGTAACTGGTATGTATGATTGAGATTCAAGTGCAGACTACTTGACCTCCAATCCAGGGCTCTTACAACTTCAGTACAATCGGTCCAGGCACAGACATTCATGCCTAATCCCTAAGGCTGCTGTGTGGTCTCAGGGTCATGTGGGTCCAGAGCACTTATCTAGAATTCCATCCCTTCCTTCCAACTGCTTCCTTCTGGAATTTCTGAGGCGTGATGAAACCCAATCACAGATCCCTGTGGTGCTCAAAGTGAAAATTAACTCTAAACTTCCATATGTCATCTTAGAGAGCTAATTAGATTGAGAGTGAATGTTTCAAAAGCACTGTGATAGTTTGCACAGCATATTCTGTGCTGTTGTGATGGCAGCACCTAACTGAGGATGTACAGGCTATCCCAAGTTCTTTTCTCCCCAGGTTTATTGAGATATAACTGACATCTACTATAGGAGACCATTCTGCGTGGTATGGATCCAGACAGGACCCATGCCCATGGATAGGTTCTCCTGTTGGGAATCAGGCCTGCAATATACCTAGGCCACTTTGAGTCTTGCTTTTACTAAAACTCCCTCACCCCGAAATGAGACAGCAAGTGCTCACTGTAACTTCCTAAAATCCATGCTAAACCTTCCAAGGATGAGTATAACCAGTTCAACCACTTTTCCCTTTGCATTTGCAAATACCCTTCTTCTGTTATGTGATCAGCAGCATCATCTCCTTTGTTTTCCGTAAAAGGTAACCACCTAAAGCCAACCTGTGCATAGTAAAGGAGGACCATCATGTAATGTGCCCAGAAAAGAAATAAAGGTCGGTCACGGTAAGGGCGGAGGCTTTTTTCTCCTCTTGAGAGAAAAGCCATGCTGTCCCTTTTCCTCCACAGGACTCGGTAGTCCGTTTGAATTTCCCACAAGCTGGGGTCTGCATCAATCTACCATTGTATAAGCTCAAAGTGCAAAACACAATGATTTGGTGTATGTAGGTGGTTGGAAAAGATCACCCCAATAAGTTCAGTTAACTCCCATCATCTCACAGCTACAAAATTGTTTTTCTTATGATAAGAATTTTAAGATCTACTCTCAGCAACTCTCAGATACACAAAACAGTACTGTGAACTAGAGTCATCCTTTTGTACGTTGCATCCCCGAGACTTAACTTGTAACTGGAAGTTTATACTTTTTTACCATCCTCACCCCATTCCCTCACCCTCACTGCCTCCCCACCACCCGCCACCTCTGGCAACCACAGATCTGATCTCTGCTTCTATGAACTTTTTTTTTTGTCAGATTCCACATAGAAGCAAGATTATGCAGTATTTGTCTGTCTCTGTGTAACTGATTCCACTTAGCATAATGTCCTCAAGGTCCACCCACGTTATTGCAAATGGCACGACTTCTGTGGTTTTTTATGGCTGAATAATATTCCATTGTACAAATATACCACATTTTCTTTATCCATTCATCTACTGTTGTTTCTATATCATGGCTATTGTAGATAATGCTGCAATGAACATGGGAGCACACATATCTCTTCAGATCTGAAATTCTTAAAAGCTACTTTAGTCACAGGGAACAAGTCTTGTTGGCTGATATGAAAATAAATGCTATCTATACAACCTCCATGTAGTACCACTGCGTATGGTGAAATTTCTAAATAAGTTACTTTAAAGAAAACATATTATTTTCTCAATCCCTCAGACTCTAGTAATGCCATCTATCTCTTGGGACAATTCTGGGAAAGGGTTTCTTTTATTACACAGCAACATACAACATAGTAATCAAAGTTCAAAGAAAACAACATACCTGCAAGAGGCTCTCAGTCCACACTCCTGCTGCTCATCTTTCTGTACTCAGATTTTCTGTAAAATAAGGAAATTCTTTCTTGGGAAGTTTCAAAACTTCAAGATGATCGCTCTGAGCTCTTAAGACATGTGACCAACTAAGAAGCATTTCTTCCTCTTCAGGCTTCATGGCTTGGTTTTGTTGTTTGATTTGCTCATTTTGGGTCACTAAAGGAGTTTCCTTGGAAGTGCCAAAATCCTGCTTGGTGTGTGTTGCAAAACAGGCTTTTTAGTGCGAAGATGTTGTCTTGCGCCCATCACAAGTTCCTCCAGATTTCTTGCTCCCTGGGAGCTCATGGGGTTGCTCAGCTCGTTCAAGCCCTGTGTCGGCAGTAGTTCCAGCAAACTTGTCTGGAACCGCACATATAAGTGGGTGGGGAGAGGCCTCTCTTCCTTTGTTTTCTTCCTGGAACTGGTGTGCTTCTCCAGCTAGGTCTCAGCGATGTTTGAGCTTTGGGGTCAGGCTGTGCGACCCTGCTTATTTCCCCTCTGACTCCTCCTTTTGGCCACCAACTTGACTGCCTATTAAAGAGATTACCCATGTTGCACTGCATTTTCTTTAGTCTGGGTGCACAATTTCTTCCTTCCCCTAAATTATAGCCAAAAGAAGCTTGTGAAGAGATTGAATTCTGAAGAGATTGAAGCCACACTATTATGAACTGATTCAAATCATTTATGCTTTCATTTTTGTGGGAAGAAGTAACACCACAGAAACCCATTTCCAGGGCCAGCCTTTGCCAGAACTGAGGAATTTCTATCCAGGCCTTGGTAGTTTAACTTCAGTACTCTGTCCTTCACACATCTCTATAGTTCTATAGTACAGGGTGCTGGGGGCGGGGGTGGGGGGTGGGGAGTGGGGGCATAAAGATGGCTGTCTACCATATGTGCCTCATTTCAGAAACTTGGGTATCCGTCTTCTTTTGACAGCCCAGAGCTCCTTATGTTTAAGTACTACAACCACAACCTTTAGGTAGAGGTGCAACTCATAAAAAGAGAAAAAACAGAATAATATATTTTGCAATAACATCATCCTGGGGAAGGGGTGGGCTACACATGAACAGTCTTTTTTTTCCGGAAGAGGAGAGATTTCCCCCTAGCAGGATTCCTGAGACTTTTTTTTTTTTTGATGCAGGGTCCTCTCTTTTGGCTTTTTCAATACTCTCACTCATACTATGGAGCATCTGTTGAATAATAAATAATAATAATAATAATAATAATAATAATAATAGCTGGAAAAATTAGGGAGCATTTATCATATCCCAGGCATTGTAATAAGTGCTTTACATGTATTTACACAGGTAACAAAAAACTTTATGTGGTATTATCACTTTTGCAGTTTTTAGATGAGGAAACTGGGACACAGAATAGTTGCATAATTAGCCCAAAGCCACCCAGCCAGTAAAGAACAGAGCTGTGACGGTATCTCTGTTCCACAGGCACCCGTGTCGCTTCCCTCAAACCTGTGTACTTTCTGCTGCCGGGTTGAGCTAGTGTCTCCTCCTCTTCTGAACTCTCTGGATGTTCTCTGAGGCGTCTGCCTTCAAAAATATTATTTATTTTAAGGCCCTGGCTGGCGTAGCTCAGCGGATTGAGCGCGGGCTGCGAACCAAAGCATCGCAGGTTCAATTCCCAGTCAGGGCACATGCCTGGGTTGCGGGCCAGGTCCCCAGTGGGGACCACATGAGAGACAATCACACAGTGATGTTTCTCTCTCTCTCCTTCTCCCTCCCTTCCCCTCTCTCTAAAAATAAATAAATAAAATCTTTAAAAAAATAAATAAGTGGAACAACAAATCCATGTTTCTCTTTCTCTCTCCTTCCTCCCTCCTTCCCCTCCTCTCTCTAAAATCAGTAAATTAAAAATAAATAAGTTTTAAAATATTATTTAATTTAGCTGAGACAATTTAGAAAAGCAGGAAAAACAATTAAACAGAAAGTCACACTAAGTGACACCACTCCTGAAACAGTCTTTTCATTCGTCTTTCTGGGAGTACTATTCCCAGGAGATTTTTCCTAATAGAAAGGTCTTTATGAGGCTACCAGCAAGATATCCTCCCCTTCCTGGCTGCTCAGAGATGGCTTCTTTACATATCCCCTTCCAGAAACCATGTATGACCAGTTCTCTCAACTGAGTTGCAGGGAAGGCAAGGGCAAAGCATACCTCTGGCTCATCATGTAAGTAACTTATAGAAGAAGTTCATGGTGCTAGTACGTGCTGTTTTGTGGGAAAACATACCAGACTGCTGGTCTGGATGCTCTCTGAATAACACAAGCACTATCAGCCAAACAGCCTATAAAGTAGGGGTGTCAAACTCAGTCTCACTGCAGGCCACATCAATCTTGTGGTTGCCTTCAAAGGGCCAAATGTAATTCCAACTCCTTAACAGTTAAAGCGTAGTTACATTTATACAGTCCTAAAATTACTTTGCTACTAGCCTTGGCTGGTGTGGCTCAGTTGGTTGAAGCATTAATTCCCATAAACTGAAGGGTCACAGGTTCGATCCCTGGTCAGGGCACATACCTAGGTTGCGGGTTTGATCCCTTGTAGGGACACATATAGGAGGCAACTGATCAACATTTCTCTCACATCCATGTTTATTTCTTTGTCTCTCTCTCTCTCTGTCTCTAGAATCAATGGAAACATCCTCAGGTGGGGATAAAATAAATAAGTAAATAAAAAGATGTTCTTTGTGAGATGCCTAGGGTTTATCAGTCTTGAATTATTAGACGCAATCCAGAAAATCAAATCTTGTTTTCTTTTGTCTTTTGAAACATTGTGGTAAAATGTATGTAACGTAACATTCACCCTTTTAAGCATTTTAGGTATACAACTCAGTGACATTAAGTACATTCACACTGAGTCACCAAATCAGACCTGCACATACCTGCGTTGTATCTTTGGAAAAGCAGACCACACATCTTGTCAGCAATGAATATCCTAGTACCTGCTGATATCTTTGAATCATCCTCTATGTTCTTTTCATGAACCCAGGAAAGTGACAGCCTCTTCAGAAAGTCACTTCCTACCTATTTGATAGGTCTACCAGTTCAGAATTCATTTTCTTGTCTTTATTACACTCTTAAATAACATTTATTCCTTTCTTCCTGCATATTGTAGCTTAAGTTGGAGGGTACAAAAAGCCTCCTCTATTCAAAACCGTTCCTTCTGATACATCCCTACAATAAAGTTTAAACCTTTAATTAGTCTTTTGTGTTAAGGTATGGACCATAAACATGTTACCTATCACTCATTTGCACACTATGTACCCAACTGAAAAATGGGGTAAGTGATGTCAGTCTTATTCACAGGATATCTGTAGGAGCCAGTGAAATGTAAAAAGCTGCACTGATGTGAGGGGTATGAAGGTTCTACCATGAGTGGTCATTTTCTTTTTTCTTTTTTTTAAATTTTATTTATTTATCTTTAGAGGTGAAGGGAAGGAGAGAGGGAGAGAAACATCAATGTGTGGTTGCCTCTCATGCATCCCCCACTGGGAACTGGCCTGCAACCCAGGCATGTGCTCTGACTGGGAATCGAACAGCGATCTTTTGGTTCACAGGCCCACGCTCAATCCACTGAGCTACACCAGCCAGGGCCGTGCGTGGTCATTTTCATTAAAAGAAAACCTTCTGGATTGTTCTCCATCAATATTGCATTTAATTATTTTAATATATTAGAAGTTCAAAGTTTACTTTTCAAGACCAAATGAAATGTTAATGAATAATAACGCTTAATATCTATTTGTTAGGGGATGCTTTTTAGTGCCAAGTGATACCAAACCAAACCGGAAGTGGCTTTAAGGGTAAGGAAAATGAATGTACTATCTATCTCACTTGGCAAAAAGTCCTGAGAGGGGCAAGTTCCCAAGTTGATTATTGTTGATACCATCAAGGGCAAGACGGCTATAGCAGCTCTTAGAATCATATCCTCACTTAATAACATTTAAAAATCTTGTGTCATGCTTTTTTCAACCCTCTTATTTAAAAAAAAATACTTTTTAAAGGAGCATACAATAAAATTGACTCTTCTGGTGTACAGTTCTATAAGCTTTAATACATGTAAACACGCTGCCATAATCAATATACTGAAGGGTTTTCTCACCGTCCCAAAACCCCTCATGGTAATATTTTAGCACACCTTCCCTTCACTCCTGACTGCCAGAAACCACTGATCTACCTTCTGTTGTTATAAGTTTCTTTTAAAAAATGCCATCTAATGAGTGGATAAAAGCATTGTTGTATGTATGTATAATGGAATATTATTTGGTCATAGAATTGAATCTTACCCTCTGCAACAGCAGGGATGGACCTGGAGAGCATTATGCTGAGTGAAGTAAGCCAGGCAGAGAAAGAAAATACCGTATGATCTCACTCACATGTGGAATCCAAAGAACAAAAGAAACAAAATAGAAACACTCATAGATACAGAGAACAGACTGATGGTTGCCAGAGGGGAAGGGGTTGAGGGGACTGGGTGAAACGGGTGAAGGGATTGAGAAGTACAGATTGGCAGTTACGGAGTTGTCACTGGGATGTAAAGCACAGCATAGGGAATGCAGTCAATAATACTGTAATAACTATGTGTGGTGCCAGGTGGGTACTGGAAATATCAGGGGAACCACTTTGAAAATTATATAATTGTCTAACCACTATGCTGTACACCTGAAACTAATACAAAACAATATTGAATGTAAACTGTAATTTTAAAAAAACGTTATCTAAACAGAATCACAGTCTGTAAAATTTTGAGACTGACTTTCACTCAGCATATGTTTCAGATCCAGTAAATTTTTTTGTGTATATTAATGGCTCTTTCTTGCTTATTGCAGAGTAGTATTCCATTGTATGGATTTAGCACTGTTTGCTTACTCATTTGCCAATTGAAAGACACTTGGGTTGTTTCTTGTTCTTGGCAATTATGAATAGAACCCCTAGAAGTACTTGGGAATAGGTTTTTGCATGACCGTAAGTTTCATTTTTCTATAGTTGTGCATCTCAACCAGGGACTATTTTGCCCCCAAAGGGTATTTGGCAACGTCTGGAGACACTTTAATTGTCTCAACTTGGGCTGTGGGGGCAGTACTACTGCCATCTACTGGACGCGTCCACCAGGGACGCTGCTAAACATCCTTCAATGTATAGGACAGCCTCTCGCAACCAGGAAGTAGCTGGCCCAAAATGTCAATAGTGTCAAGGCTGAGAAACCTTAATCTAGTGTAAATGCTTAGGAGTATGATCACTGGGTCATATGGCAAGTGTATGTCTACAAGAACTGGCCAAACTTTTCTCCACATTGGCTATGCCATTTTAGATTTCCACCCGTAATATAGGAGGCTTCCAGTTGCTCCATATCTTTGCCAGTAAACTTGGATGGTTTAAATGGGTATATAGTGGGGTATTTCACTTGTGCCACTTTTTAAGAGTGAGGAAACAGCCCCGTCTGGTGTGGCTCAGTGGACTGAGTGCTGGACTGCAAACCGAAAGGTCACTGGTTCAATTCCCAGTCAGGGAACATGCCTGGGTTGTGGGCCAGGTCCCCAGTAGGGGGCATGCGAGAGGCAACCACACATTGATGTTTCCCTCCCACTCTCTCTCCCTCCCTTCCTTTCTCTCTAAAGATAGATAAAATTATTTTTTTAAAAAAGAGGAAAACTTTCCAGAAGCCCCAAGGAGAATCCACCTCGTTTCATTGTTCAGAACTGCATCACACACCTCTTCCTAAATCAATCACAAGTTATGGAGAATTATGATTCATCACTGAGAATACTTGCTGAGACTTCAAAATATATGTTCTGTAATTTTGTTAGGCCTTCCTATACCTTCTCATGAAACAAAATAACAAAAGCATTACTTATAAGAAACCCCATACTTTGACGCTGTTCTTAGAAGACCATGTAGTGTGACACTTTCCCTGCCACGTCCCATGTTCCTTCTGTTCCCAAAAGGAGTTGTCACAATACCATAAGAAAATCAATTGTAAATCTGCCTTTCCTTTCTCCTCTCTTCTTCCAGATATTTGTCCAGTAGTGCAGACCTGGAAAGTGGATGGTCTCATGTCAGACTCAGGAAAGGTGGGGGGGGGGATTACGACTGATTTAAGAAAAGGATCTGACAAAATGAATTCCTTTTATTATTTTAGGTACATAATAAAGTGCATAAAATAAATGTTCTTTGTAGCATCACACTTCATTGGTTTATAGCAGGAGTGTCAAACTCATTTTCATCAGGGGCCACATCAGCCTCGCAGTTGCCTTCAAAGGGCCAAATGTAACTTTAGGGCTGTGTACATGTAACTACTCCTCAATAGTTAAGCGAGAGCTCGGCGCTGCCGCCGGTAGAGACAAGGTGCCGGGCCAGATAAAACTAGGTGGAGGGCTGGACTCAGCCCGCAGGCCTTGTGTTTGCCACCTGTGTGGTAGACAATCTATCAAGAGGACAATTACATTCCTTTCTTTGATTCTCATCTTCACAAAATGATATACAACTGGAGTCTGAAGGAAAATAGATTTCTCCCCTCCCACTCTCAGTGACTAAATGGCGCTCCCTCTAATCCTGCCTCATTTGTTAAAAGTAAAAAAAAAACCCAAACACTAAAAAGGGTAGTTTGAAACTACTGGTAGAGGAGTTGGATGATTTAACAAATGAGACACTGACAAAAACAATTTTTTGACAATACTATAATTATAAAGTTGAAGGCACATCCTTGGCAGATCAAAATATGATCAATTACATGCTTATGGAAAAACGAACTACTAAATAACTGGACTCTAGATGATTATTGCACAACACATCGCCCACGGCTGTTTGGGTAGCAAACAACCCATGTTTAACCATGTTCAGTTAAAACATTTCTTGAACCAAAAAACGTGAGGTTGAGACGCCTGGTTTTGGCTACAAAAGGCATTTATTATCGATGCCATTATGGAAGCTCTTTTAAATGAAGAACAAGAATTCTTGCTTGTGTGCTTTATCTGGCTGCTCATGCCAGATAAACTTTCAGAAGGACTACAGACATTTAGTGTAAAAATAGCTAATCATTTGGCATGAATTTATATATTTTTGTATTTGGTAAAATAATATTTTTAATGATAGAAAAGTAAGAATTAAACAACCAAAAAATCCAAAGGGAGTGATTTCAGGAATGTTTTTATTCTCATTAAAATAACCAGTAACCAGATGCCTCAGCCACGGAAAATAACGACAGAGTAAAATAAATATTAAGAAAAACATTTTTAAAGCAAGATCCACAAGTAATGGAAAAAATTCTCTAAGAACATACATTCTTGATTTTAAGCTGTGTACATGAAAGATATGCACGCTTAAATTTTTGGAAACATCTGTCTACAGTGTTATTTAAGCATTCTGAACAAAAGAATAACTTTTAAAAAGTTACAGCACAATATAAAAGTATTTGTTCACAAGGCATCAAATTTAACACTAAAATGTTGATACTAAACTAGGAAAAATAACATTTCTAGTTTCACAAAGGACAACCACACTTCTGTAGACTACAATACTAAATACTTTAGGTGTATTTTAACCTTTGAAGTTCAAAAGGCATCTTTGGATATTTAAGATAAAATGTGCCCCATAGTTGAGTCTGAACAAGCACTGAATATCAAAACATCCTGTTCACTTCAGCCTGAGGACATGGTTGCTGAGTGAATACAGAAGAATAATAAATGAATAACAAATAAAGAACTTCAAATATCAAATTCAAATACACAGTAGTCCCTACATACCTGCGGTTTCACTTCCCCCTATCAGTTATCTACAGCCAATTGTGGTCTGAAAATCTTCAATGAAAAATTCCAAGAAAAAAGACAATTCATCAGTTTTAAGTTGTGTGCCATTCTGAGTATTGTGATGAAATCTCACGCTGTCCCAGTCCGTTCAACCCGAGACCCGAATCATCTCTCTGTCCCGCATCTCCACACTGTATCCACTCCCCACCCATGAGTCCCTTAGTAGTTGTGTCATGTATCAGACTGATGGTCCTGGTATCACAGTGCTTGTGTTCCAGTCACCCTCATTTTACTTAATAATGGCCCCAAAGTACAAGAGTAGAGACGCTGGCAATTCTGATATGCCTAAGAGAAACCATAAAGTGCTTCATTTAAGTGAAAAGGATGTATAATAGGGATAAGTACAGTATATGTAGCGTTCAGTATTATCCACGGTTTCAGGCATCTATGCGGGTCTGAGAACATGTTTCACATGGGTAAAGCGGGACCACTGTCAATTTAGTTTCTTTCTATATGGTAATATGTGTGTATATGTGTGTGTGTTTGTATCTGAATATGAATAGACATACACACATTTATAAACTTTGTTCTCACTAGTAACTAGTTATTTAATTCTAGTTACAACTAACTGAAAGCCATGTTTTGGGTCCCCTCCATGTACTGCCTCTCTCTCCCGTGAATTCGGCTGCTCTGTGAAGCTAATGGGAGTTCAAGATTGCAAACAAGACTTGTGGGAGAGAATTCAAAGATGCCTACAGACATTTTAAAGATGGATTCTTTCTAAAGAGCATGTTTTCTGCTCCAGTAGTAAGGGCTGAAATGAGACCCTTAATTTCCCCCAGGCTATAGGCTGCTCCTTGCACTGTCCCATGACTTGGATCCCATGGCAGGTGGGACCAAGAGCACAGCTCAAACACACACAAAACAATAAAAGCAGTAACTAGCTATCTTCAAGTGCTTCAGAGACAGTGAAAAAAAGTTAAGAGTGAAAGTGAGAGAGAGAGGTGGGCTTCTTTTTTGAAAACTCTAATATACACCTGTCATATTAAGTGTTTCTTCTAGGTGTATGATAGGCCATTGGAATGAAAAGGAGAAAATGTTAAAACTCAAACCAGCAGCATGGAAGGTAGCAGAGGCATTGGTCTAAGGAAAGGCCTAGACTACAAACTCATTCACACTTCATTAAAATGGGTTTGCCTTTCTAGATTAATAGCACCTTCATGAAGTTTCAGCTCTCTCTAAAATAGCTGAGATAAAAATGAGACCCTTTCTAAATCTACAAAGACAGCATGGAATAATGTTGTAAACTTCTTTGTGTGTGTGTGTGTAAAGATAACAGAAAGGAAGTAGGCTGGGAAGATGCCCATCCCCCACTCCCACCTGATTGCAGACTCTGTCCTATCAAAATGATTTTTAATTGTTATTACTAACCTCAAGCAGAGAAAAGAACATTTACTGATTACCAACTATATGTGCTAGGCACTGTGCTAGCAGCTTTACATATGGCAGTGGGAACAAAACATTGGAAACTCATTTATGAGTTCTCTTCACTTATGTATTCTACATATGAAATCCATCTCACAGTTAACAAGGGAATTTCAATAGCGAGGCAAGTACCAGATCTCTGGCCAGTAGTGTATTAACTCCCAGGCACTTACAGGGGAATTTCTAAATTTATATGGCAATGAGAACAAGCCCCTGAATTTGCTAATCACACTAACTAATTAGCGAGTGCAAATGTTTTAAACTAGAGAAAAGTACAGATTTGCCTGAAAGGTATCACAACCTAGGGAAATTCTCATTTCGGTATTATAATTTATTGTATTTTTGGTAAAAGCAGTTTTGTGTAATAGCATTATTTTAAAGTTGTTTTGAGGGGTTACCTAAAACACTAAAAGACAATTAAAATCTATTACATTATATCTACCAGCTAAGGTCATAAAAAAAAAGGGGACAAATTTAGTGAGTCCAGGTAATTTTATGACCCGTATATGTTGAATATGGTTTAAAAAAATCTTTGAAAAATCTTTGATCTTTGAAAACAACAACTGTGGAAGAGGCTCAAAATCTTCAGTTTGGGCATCGATGCTGACAGAACCACCTAGCGCTGAACTCGAGAGGAGTGAATTGAAAGCTTCCACCAAGTTTGGGAGTCACTGCGGGAAGAATCTGCTATGCTTTTAACAATGGAAAGATGAGAAGCAGGGCATGCTACCTTTAAGGACGTTTGAACTACAAGATAAAGAAAGGAACAAGATATTGGAAAAATTGTCAGTTATTTTTATCAATGAAACCACCACCCACACTTTGCTTCCTCAAAGGAAATTACAAAAGAAAACATACTGGGTCATCTATGAAAGCAACCGCAAGGACCTAGGTGCAGGGAGAATAAGGCGGGGGGAATCAAGCCAGTAATAATTAAGGCACATCTATGTTTAAACAGTTTCTACTGTTTTCTTTCTAAAACTAGATACTTTATACAATGCTTTGAAAGCCACAGTTCCCCCATCCGACAGGGATCAGGGCTGGAGAAGTTCCTCAGGATCATACTCTGAAATCTTCAAATATTTAATTACCGTTTCCTTCAGCTTTTTTTTTTCGTCAACTAAAACAAATGATCTATCACTTTAGCAACAGTTTGGCAATCTTCAATGGTAGGGCTTGCTGGCTTGCTGTAAAGCTCACTGGCTTACTTTACCTATTGCTAGGGAAAACAAAACAAGAAATTGGAAATTCACTCTAAGTAAAGCTGGGTTCAGAGCGCTGATGCCCTGAAAAGGACATTGTTACCATCCAGAAAAATGCGATGCAAATAAAATCCCTAGTATAAGAGCATGAGACCAACACCAAGTCCTTCCTCAATATTTTGCAAGGCGAAGGTGACAGTGGTGAGTGGCAAGTCAGTGCATACGACAGGCAGACAGGCGCTCGCGGGGCTGCTCCCTGTGGCCTGGCCTGTTACAACGCAGTGTCATCGTCGTCTTCCCTGCAATCTCCCACCAGGAGTGAGTGCTTGTCCGGTTCACTGGTAGCGATGCTGGTTAGGGACCGTTTATCTGACCGCAGGGAGTTGATGGAGGCTCTGCTATAATTCACAATGCGGTGCAGCAAACCCAGTTTCGGAGAATTTCTTGAGGTGTCATCTATTCCGACGTGAACGCTGACTTCTGAAAGGCTTTTCTGTCCCATCGGGCTTCGGGCACGCAGTTCGTAATTCTCATAAGTTGGTTTCCTGTACCTGGACACATGCAAGAGCACGCTGGTTTGAAATAACCAAATGTGAACTAGATGCCTGTTACATTCAAAACTGAAAGATTTGCCTGGTATGAAGTGTGCAAAGGTGGTCCCTGCTAGGAACACAGCTCAAAAGGCAGCTGGAGTGTAGTCACATGATCAGTAGTCCCGCCTCTCAGAGCCCACGTACTCGATTTTACCCCACTTGGTCTTTGTGCTTGCAATGGGATAATTACGTGGCTAACATTTATATTAAGACATTTTGGGCTTATCACTGATCAACGTAAGAACAAAACCCACCCAGACTATGGATGATAAAAGGGATATAAAATACGAATGTGAGCAAGCCATCGTACTTACAGTTTCAGGAAAAGAGAAGAGAGTACTACTGAGACAGATGAAGCAGCCATCGCAGCAGACCCCATCCAGGGCTGCAGAACCAAACCGATGGGCATAAACACTCCTAGGAGTCAAGGGTAGGTTAGTTAGGGCAGATACTACTAAGCAGATCACTGATGCGGTTTCCAGTGCTTATTTACAAATCATTTCCTTGTTTGAAATTTAGCTTCCTATTGCTGGAGATTTATGTGGCTGCTGATTTTCCACTAGTACAGTGCTGCTGTCAACATTCTTGGGAATGTCTCCCTGGGCACGCGTCTGAGAATCACCCCAGAGCACATACCTACAGGGGAAGCTGCTGGCCTGTAACACGGACACATGTTCAGCTTCCGGTGGATATTCCTCACTTGTTCCCCCACGTGGTCGTACCAGATCACAATACCATCGACAGGAAATGGGAGTTCATGTTCTACACACTCGTCCACACTTGGCTTTGACAGACATGTTAATATTTGCTCATATGATACGGATGAGACAGACTTATGGTACTTTTAATTTTTTATGTACTTCAGTGTATTTTCTACTTTTTGTAGAGTGATCACGTATTACTTAGATAATGTTTAAAAAATCGCTTGCCCCATGAATTTATGTCTCTGGATTTTGATTGTTCTTTGACTCTTTGTCCTCTCAGCATTGGTGTGTTTATCAACAGCTTTGTGATTGCTCTCATGTCATTTTATGTCTTTCTTTGGCTCCCAAATCAGAGAGAGTAAGAAGAAAGTGACAACTATTTCTTTATGTTATTACTAACTTGTACCAAGCTCCTAGGTACAGGAGATTATCAGATATTTATTATACCATTCTATACTGATTTTTCTTGGTCATATTTCTTCATTCAATACCTCTCATCTGGTCCCCAAACTGAAAAAAAAAAACACCCTGTTGACTATTATAACACTACACGAAAAGCAGGAATTCTCTGTACACTGTAATTACAAGCAGGTGGTAATACAAAACCTCATGCAGAGAAAGAAAGACAGGAACTACACAGACTAAAATGCTAACAGTAGTTGTGTTTGGGTAGTGAGATTAATGGTGAATTTGTTCTCTTAAGCAAAAAAACATATAAGTAAATAGATATATATGAGTATGACAGTATATGTAGAAAGAAGTGAGCTAAGGTAGCAAAATATAATTAATTGATGAATTTAGGTTAAGGGCACAGAGGTTTTCATTGTATCACTTGTTTCCTTGTCTATGTAACTTTGGAATTTTTCAAAATGTAAATTGGGAGGAAAATGTAAAGCAAGATAAAACAAACCTGCCAGAATACTTATACATTCTAGACTATAATCAACATTGCTGAAAATTAAAATTGTTGATTTTGCCCCGGCTGGTATGACTCAGTGAATTCAGTGCAGGCTTGCGAACCAAAGGGTCACCAGTTCAACTCCCAGTCAGAGCACATGCCTGGGTTGCAGGCTGGATCCCTGGCAGGGTGGGTGTGCGAGAGGCAACCACATGTTGATGTTTCTCTCTCTTTCTTTCTTTCTCCCTCCCTTCCCCTCTCTCTAAAAATAAATAAAATCTTTAAAAAAATAAAATTGTTGATTTTAATATTACCTCTTAGCACACCAGCAGGCTACATACAAAAAACGAGCTCAAAACTAATAAAAAGACTAAAACTTCCAAAACGATAGGTCTCTTAATGACTTCAGAGGACAAAGCAATACTCGTTAAGTCACATACCAGCAGCTATGGGGATTCCAACCAGATTATAAATCAGAGCGAAGACAAAGTTTATCCGAATCCTCTTGACTGTCTTCCTTGATAAATCAATACTTGCTACTACGTCCAGAAGATCATTCTGAGAACAGAAATATTTGTAATATTAGTGAGAGACTCTATCTTGACTAGTAACTTTTGCATATGCTACTGTGAATACTGGAGGTGACATATACTTTAGGGTGATATGTGAATTAACTACAAATCTCAGATATTGCCAACAATTCGAGTCAGCCTTGGAAGATGTTTAAGAATTTTTCTCAGGGTTCTGAAAACACATTTAGAGTTGTATGCTGGAAGAGGGATTAAATGCTATTAAAAGAACCTCAGTATTCATTGAAGATAATTTTATTAAGTATGTTCCCAAGTCTTGCTCTTCACTTTAGAAGCCTGTCGTTCTCAATTTGCTTCACTGGATTGAGTAGTAAGACTTCTCATACACCCACCATGCATTCTCCCACACTCGATAGCTGGGAGCACGAGCATTAGAAGAACAGAATCGTCATGCTGCATGTACTTTATGACACTACCCCTGAGCGTGGAGAGCAGACTTACACTCCACGAAGTTCAGGCTACAGCACTTACCCTTATCAAAACCACGTCGGCCGCTTCAATGGCTACATCCGTGCCCGTGCCGATGGCGATTCCAACGTTGGCCATGGCCAGAGCAGGGGAGTCATTGATTCCGTCTCCTACCATTGCTACCCGTTTCCCCTCCTCTTGAAGTTGCTTCACCTTAGCAACCTTGTGGGAAGGTAGAACTTCAGCAAACACCTTAGTAATGCCGACCTATGTCAGGAAAAATAAACTACAGTCAAGAAAGATTACTGAGTACCTGAAACAGAGCTCGGAGTTAATGAGCTATCCTTTTCCACTCACCAGATGTCCAAATTTTAAAAGACTGATAATATCCACTGACAGTGAGGACAGGGAGAGAGGAGCTCCCTTATACCCTGTTGGTGAGTGTGTACATTGGCACTGTTTTTTGGAGGGTATTAGATAGCATCTATCGAAGTATGTACATCATTTGGTTCAGCAATTCCACGTCTAGCTCTATTTTGGACATACTTGTACACACACAAAGGTTACATTGTAATATGCAATATTACAACAATATTACCCTGTTGTAACAACAAAAATTTCAAAACCACTGAAATGCCCATCATTAGAGAAATGGTTAATTAAATTATGATGTATAACATACCATGGAATTTCATGCACCAAAGGAGAAAAATAAATAACTGTATGTTCAGACATGGACAAAGCACCAAGACATATATACTGTTATGTAAAAAAGCAAATTGCTGAACAATTTATACAGGAATGATCCAATTTATGTTGAAAATGCCGAACCATACACTTGTATATGAACATGTACACATATGAAACAGTGTGGGGGATAGGACTTCACAGGGACCTTGGGAAAAGGGCGACAAAATTTTCACTATATTCTTTTGCATTTTTTATGCAAGAATGTGTTATTCAATAGATGAAAAGACTGACATGAGAAAAGTTTTGAAGGAAAGGCAAATGCTGGGCTCAGTAGCAGAAAAATGACATTGGCTTGGCCAAAAAATCTGTTACTTTTTCCCGTAAGATGGCTCTTAGTAGTCCTTAGCTGTCTTTAATGTCATTCAAAACAGTTTTGTTAGATTGTATGGTGACAGCTGTCATACCAGCGTACATTTAAAAAACTTATCGAAATTGGTAAATTTTGGTATAGCTATTTTAATATGGAAGATGGAAGAAAATAAGCGACATATTTGGTATATTATGCTTTGTTATTCCAAGAAAGGTGAAAATGCACCTGAAACACAAAAAAACTTTTGTGCAGTGTATGGAGAAGGTGCTGCAACTGATGGAATGTGTCAAAAGTGGATTGTGAAGTTCCGTGCTGGAAATTTCTCACTGGACGATGCTCCACAGTAGGGCAGACCAGTTGAAGTTGATTGCAATCAAATTGAGACAGTCACTGAGAACAATCAATGTTCTACCATGTGGGAAATAGCCGACATACTCCAAATATCCAAATCAGCACAGTTATTGGTGAAAATGAAACATGTGTCTTTTATTTTACAGAAAAAAACACATGGATGTTTTGGCCAGCCCCGTATGCCAGGTGGTGCATTAGGAAGCTGTGTTCAGTGTGCACCGGAGGGGAAGTGCATGGAGCTAGTGCTGTATTTTAGGCATGAGAGGATGAGAGCCTGGCTTAGGCTGGCAGCTCTGGTGAAAAAAATATCAGTGACATTTGAAAGGAAGCATCAACAGAAACTGCTGCATGATGTCATTTAAGCACCTCATGAACTAAGCGAATAGAATTTTACTGATTACAGTAGCACATAGAGCCCAAACTGCTGCCTGAATAGCATGTCGATTCTTTAAAGAACCACATATGTCTACTTGGGGATAATGAAAAGAATAGATCATCTAAATTTTTTAGCATCTGAAGGAAGGCAAGAAAGGAAATATATATGAAGAATTAGAAGTTACCACATACCCCACCCCAACAACTATGTTAACCGGTTACCTGAGAAGCGATAGACCTAGCCGTCTTGCTGTTGTCTCCAGTCATGAGAACGACTTCTAAGCCCATAGATTTCAGGATATGGACAGCCAGCTCGGCTTCGGGCTTCACTGTGTCGGCAATCGCTATCAGGCCGCACAGCACATCTAGTATAGAGGCATAAGAAAATGGCAGTTTGGAATACAGAGAAAGCAGAATAATATATTCTGAGTTAACATTTCAAAAAGAAAAGAATTTTCTGAAGACTGTTCAGGGCTTGGCTTAACTCAAAATATCGCCAAACCCACACAGAGTTGATACCACAAACCCTGCAACAAACCTCCCTAAATGGTCACAGAAGTTTCACAGAGTAAGGTAGGGATTTTTAATGATGGTAGTAATAGGAAAATAAAAGGACAAACCTTAGTGGATACTACAAGACCCCTTTTCTTTCCTTTGAGAAATACTGGCCGACAGCCCAAACACTGTAGCTAATTTAAAGGCAAATGAGCTGAAGAACCTATATGTACAACCCATGGACATGAACTAAGGGAAGGGGGAAATGCTGGAGGGTGGGAGGGGTGCAGGGAGGAGGGAGCAAAAGGGGAGAAAAAATTGGGACAACTGTAATAGCATAATCAATAAAACAAATAAAGGCAAATGGAACTGAAAACTAATTTTTTTCTGATAACATTATCAGAAGTCTCTCAAAAATGCACAAAAAACAGTAACTGCCATCACGACACCGGGTCACAGTGTACTTCTGCAAAACCTCACCATCAACAGCCACCAAGACGGCAGTCCGACCCTTCCTCTCATGTTCAGTCATGCAGTCATCTGTGTCATTATTAATGACGAGACCATTTCTAATCATCCACTCCCGGTTACCAATGAGGACTTTGTACTGCTGAGCATTAACCGCATCTGAAAATACAGAAGCAACATTTAGTGAGTTCATTTAATGTAATATTTATAACAGCCCCACGAAGCGCATTCTTCCTGTCTAACCTTGACACTCACTACATGGTATATTTGATAGAATGCAGCCCACAACACTGATTTTGCAACTTTCCAGAAACATACTCTGCTCTCCCATGCCTCTGGGCCTTTTCATATGCTGCTGCCTCCACCTGGAACATCCTTCCCCCTCCTCCCAAAATACCGAACTCCATCATGTTCTGCAGGAGTCAGTTCAAATGTTTCTTTCTTGGTGACACTTTCTGTTTGGCTTTTCCTTTTGACCTTTTGAAGCAACTGAATTAAATTAAAAATATTTATTATGCATCAGTAGCTGAATGTGGTTGAACAAAAACACACAACCATGCGATGTCCCAGTGTAAACGTGTGACCATTAAGCTTAAGTGGGCCCTTAGTGCTGTCTGGCAATTCCACTACATTTCCCCGGTCCAGGGCTGTCCAGCCTTTTGGCATCTCTGGGCCACCCTGGAAGAAGAAGAGTTGTCTTGGGCCACACATTAAATACACAAACACTAATGAAAACTGATGAGCACAAAAAAGGTCCATGAATAATTTTCATGATATCCGCCATCACACATAAGCAAAAGAGTCTTCCCATAATAACCCTAATTATGCAGCAGCCCTTTCAATAATCTTTTAAAATCATCAAATAGGTTCCAAGTTTGTCATCACTAATATAGAAAATGTACAGATCCAAGTAATAAAGCGTCATTGATTTTTTTATTTTTTAAAAGATTTTATTTATTTATTTTTAGAGAGGGGAAGGGAGTAAAGAGAGGAGAGAAACATCAATGTGTGGTTGCCTCTTGTGGGCCCCCCACTGGGGACCTGGCCCACAGCCCAGGCATGTGCCCTGACTGGGAATTGAACGGGCGACCCTTTGCTTCACAGGCCAGCACTCAACCACTGAGGCACACCAGCCAGGGCTGGTTTTTAAAATATTTTTATGATAAAAGTAAAAGAAAAGAGGGCAGACTTCCAGCTAAGATGGAGGCCTAGGTAGACACGCTGTGCCTCCTCGCAAAACCAAGACAGGGACAACAACAATTTAGAAACAGAATAACAACCAGAACGGACACAAAATTGAACTGTATGGAAGTCGGACAACCAAGGAGTTAAAATAGACCCATTCATCCAGACTGGTAGGAGGGGCGGAGTTGCGCAGTGGGGCAGAGAGGGGTCATGAGGCACAGAGAGGGTTGGGACCAGGCGCCGTTAAGACCGCAGCTCGAGGACTGTGGGCGCGCAAGCGGCGGCTGGCAGACCCCGGCCGAGGGGTGGCAACCGGCAGACCCAGCAAGGTGGTATTGTGAAGCAAGGCACTGAGCCCAACCCAGGATCCCAGCACCATGAAATAGAGCCTTGGGGCACTGACTGCAAACACCTGTGGGGGTTGAGGTGCAGGGAGAGACTCCCAGCCTCACGAGAGGTCATTGGAAAGACCCACGGGGTGCACAAGCCCACCCACACCAGAATCAGCACCAGAAAGGCCCAGTTTGCTTGGGGGAAGCGGAGGAAGGGACTGAAATTGACAGAGAGCGGAGCAAGCACCACTGTTCCCTCTGGGACCCCTGCCCCACATACAGCATCACAACCCAGCAACTGGGGTGCCCTGCCCTGGTGAACACCTAAGGCTCCGCCCCTCATACATAATAGGCATGACCAAACTAAAAGAAAAAAAAAAAAGAGCGATGGCTCAAACAGAACAATTGAAAACCCCAGAACTCATCCTTTTAAGCGACCAAGAGATAGCCAACCTATCAGATGCACAATTCAAAACACTGGTGATCAGGAAGCTCACAGAACTGGCTGATTTTGGTTGCAAATTAGATGAAAAAATGAAGGCTACAATAAGTGCTACAATAAATGAAGGCTACAATAAAATACACAGGGAACCAATAATGATGGAAAGAAAGCTGGGTCTCACATCAATGGGTGGACCAGAAGGAAGAAAGAAACAACCACACAGAAAAGAATGAAGAAATAAGAATTCAAAAAAATGAGGAGAGGCTTAGGAACCTCTGGGACATCTTTAAACATTCCAACATCCAAATTATAGGGGTGCCAGAAGGGGAAGAGGAAGAACAACAAGTGGAAAACTTATTTGAACAAATAATAAAGGAGAACTTCCCCAAGCTGGCAAAGGAAATAGACTTCCAGCAAGTCCAGGAAGCTCAGAGAGTCCCAAAGAAGTTGGACCCAAGGAGGAACACACCAAGACACATCATCATTACATTAGCCAAGGTAAAAATGAAGGAGAGAATCCT
>CM052552.1:31262910-31284924 GCA_028533065.1 Trachops cirrhosus | reverse complement strand
AGGGTTAGCAACAGGGGAGTGGGAGGAGGAGAGGGGGGAAAGGTACGAAGAATAAGTAGCATGGATGGTAGGTAGAAAATAAACAGGGGAGGGCAAGAATAGTAGGGGAAATGTAGAAGCTAAAGAACTTATGACACAGATGGACATGAACTAAAAGGGGGGAATGTGGGTGGGAGAGGGTGTGCAGGGTGGAGGGGGATGGAGGGGGCAATGGGACAGCTGTAATAGCATAATCAATAAAATATTTAAAAATATAAAAAAAAAAGGGCAACTTAAAACCAGTCAGATGTTTGCCATTGTATTTGAGAAACTAGTACATCAATATCTAGTTTGATACAAGTACTTGCAATTCTTTCTGAGTCCGAAAGGTGCTCATCAGATATTTCGGTTCTAATTTTATTCTTAATATGTTTCATCCTTGAAAATAGTTGCTCGCAAATGTAGGTGCTGCCAAATAGCGATGACATGAATAAAGCATGATTATGAAGCAAGGGCTATCTGTTTCTGGGAAGATAGGAACAATAGGAGTCCAGTAAAGAGACACAACCAAATTTTTCTTTTAAGTTGAACATCCATAATGTTTTAAGTTGAAAATCTCATAATGTTTTAAGTAAATTACGATTTTGTGCTGGGCCACATACAGCCCGTGGCCTGCGGGTTGCACACCCCTGCCCTAGTCCATTCATTCCCCATTCCTTCTAAGATGTCTTCTCCCATCCTCATACAGGAGGATGACTCCGCATTCTACTTCAGAAAGAAAAGAAAAGCAATTGGTAGAGAACTTCTACAAGCTCTCATTGCCACATCTCCTCAGCTACCTGTGTCCGTGTACACAGTAACCTAGCTTCGCTTCTCTTATTATCAACTGCCCCGTTCCTATTCATAGCCAACTCCTGAACTTGGGCACCAGCTCCCCCTCCTTTGTCTATTCTAGAACATCTCTCTAACAACTCACCCTTCTCTCTCCTACATAATCAAATTTTCTGTCTCTAATATACATAGTCCTATCTTTTTTAAAAAAAAAGCAAAACCCTCTCTTGATCTCACTTACCTCTCTAGCTACTGCCCCTTTCTCTACTTCTGTGCATGTGGCAAAACTCAAACGTATTGAGCCTATTGGCTGCATATCTCCAGTTCACATCTTCTCATTCTCTCGTGAATCCACTCCAACAAAGCTTTTGTTTCTACCACTTCAAAGAATTGTTCATACAGTAAACAAGGGACTTTAACTTTTTTATTTTCACTTATTCATTTTTTTTTTAACCAGTGACCTTTACTTTAGTAAATCTGATGGCAAAGTATCAGTCCTCATTACACTTGTCCTACTGGAAGTGTTTTGCAGTTAATCCCTCACTGCTTGTTGAAATACTTTCTTCACTTGGCTTCTAGGACACCACATTCTTAGCAGTTATCTCCTCACTCATCACTTCTTCACAGTCTTCTTTTCTGATTCTTCCTCATCTCCGGGACCTCTTAACCCATAGAGCTGCAGAGCTCAATCCTCAAACCTCCTCTCCCCCTCTATCTGCTCTCACTTCTTGGCCATCTTACCCAGGCTATAAATACTTTTTATACGAGCGCTGTCTGACAGGACTTTCTTTGCTGATGAAAATGTTCTATATCTGCTCCATTCAATGCAGTAGGCACTAACGGCACGTGGCAACCAAGCACTGAAAACAGGTCCAATATGGTTGAAGGACTGAATTTTAAATCCAATTTAACTTTGCTTAGTTGAAATTTTAGAAGTCACGTGTAACCAGTGGCTGCCATGTTGGACAGCACAGGCCTATATATAAGCGAATCTTCCAAATCCACATCTCCAACCCAGTCCGTTTCCTTGAACTCCAGACTGTGCAGCCAACCGCCTACCTGATAGGCTCATTTATGAGACACCGCCAATGGAATTTCTAATAGGCATTCAAACTTCACATGTTGAAAACTGAACTCCTGATCAGCTTTCCTCTACAGTGCCTTCCCCCGTCCCCCCGCTGTGCACTTCCCATTTTATTTAAAAGGTAACTCTACTCATCTATGGGTGGTTGCCTCTTGTACACCCCACATTGGGGACCTGGCCTGCAACCCAGGCATGTGCCCTGACTGGGAATCGAACCAGAGACCCTTTGGTTTGCAGGCTGGCGCTCAATCCACTGAGCCACACCAGCCAGGGCTCTACCCATCTAAATTGCTTAGGCCACAGACCTTGGCATAATTCTTGAGTCCTGTTTCACTTATATCCCATACCTAGTCTGTGAAAAAAAATCTGTCAGTTTGTGTCAAAAATCTTGACACAAAAAAATGTGTCATGATACATCTCAAAACTGATCACTTCTTATGACCTTTACTGTTACCACACTGGTCCAAACAACCATTATCCTTCACCTGGACTATAGCACTAACTTTATCTCCCCTCTTCTGCTCTTGCCCTTCCCCCAATAGTGTATTTTTACCAGAGCAGCCGAAGTGACAATTTTAGAATGTTAAGTCGTAGCCCAACACTCCTACACTCCAAACTTTCCAGTGGCTTATCTCTCAGGGCAAGAACACAAGTGCATTCAATGTCCTTACCCAATCTAGTCCTGCACTCCCCACCTCTCTGGTCTTATCCCCATCCCACGCATTTCCTGTGCTCCAGCCACACTGTTCTTGATGTTAATGTTAATTCATTCTCCCAGCTCCAGGCTTTCATACTTACCACTCCTCCTGTCTGGAACGCTCTTATCACAGATATGCACATAACTTTCTCCCTCACCCGCCTCAGATTTTTGCTCAAATACCACCTTCTCAGGATTACCCTGCTTTATCTCCCTGCGTTGGACATGCTATCTACATATATTTAAATTTCATAGCTCACTGCCTTGTGTTCTCCCCCAAGAATGTAAGTTCCATGAGATAAGGACTTTCTCTATTCTGTTCACCGCTGATACTTCATTGCCTCAAACAGTGCTTAATAAAAGTGGTCACGTGAACAAAATTTTAAAAATTACAGGGGAGTAGAATCAGACAGGTAAATACAGATTTTTCATGCAGAGTGCCTAGTACAATAACAGAGACCAAGTACAGTTATGATTTAACAGAAGAGCAAGTTCTACCTGCGTGTGTCAGTCAGTGATGGTGTCACTGAAGAGAGATGTGAGCTGAGTCTTAACTGCCATTGTGGCCAAGGATATTACCCAGAGAAAGTAGCAAATGAAATGATCCAATAAGCATGAAATGACATGACATAAGGAGGAGCTATAAGCAGTTTTATATGGAAGGAACACAGATGACATGTGAGGGGGAGGGGCAGGCAGTGGAAAAAGACAAAATGGGTGGTGCACAGAAGCAGGAGACATATCACAACGAACATATCATGAACAAAGTCCAGAGAGCCTGGACTCTGCCCTGCAGGAGACAGAGAGCCATGAAAGCTGGGATCATTAACAGAATTCCTTGGATGAGCCCTGGCTCGTGTGGCTCAGTGGGCTAAGTGTCGGCCTGCAAACCAAAGGGTAGCCAGTTCTATTCCCAATCAGGGCACAGGCCTGGGTTGTGGGCCAGTGCCCTCCACCCCGCAAGTAGGGGGTGGGCGAGAGGCAGTCACACACTGATGTTTTCTCCCCTCTCTTTCTCCCTTCCTTCCCCTCTCTCTAAAAAATAAATAAATAAAATCTTTAAAAGAAAAAGAATTCCTTGGATGAGCTTTAGGATGTATACAAACCTCCAAGACGGAATTTTTCTGAGGGGTGGGCATAACTATTATCCCATTCACTGGAAGGTTGATGATTTAAAATGGGTTATAAGCCACAACAATAAAATGTATTAGAAAGTAATATCATCAATCAGATTTGCATGCTAGCAAAATCACTCCAGCACAAATGGGTGGGGAGGTGATGGAATACTTATGTGGGTGTAACATGTTTGGGGGAGATGGATACACCAACAATAACCTCAAGAAGCAGGCCTTGGCTAGAGATACGGAGTGTGGAGTGGGAGTGGAAGCCCACACATGGCACAGTAACCAGTACGCATGCATTAGATTGGACAGAGAGTACATGTAAAATGAGAAAAAACAAAGAACAAAACCCTGACACCAAGAGAAAGAGGAATCAGAAGAGGATTAGAAAAAAACAGCCAGGTAAGTGAGAGGAGAATCTAGAGAAAGCAGGGTCATGGGATAAAGGGAGGAAAGAGATTTAGGAAGGAAGAAATGGCCACCGCTGTTACATGCTTCAGCAGTATGGACAGGGCAGAATCCAGAGTGTCCAGTGAATAGGTGAATTCAGTGAGCCTAGGCTACTGTTTCTAGAAGCTTAGATATAAAGGGAAAAATAGATAGGATGAAATGTAGATGGAAATACAGTGATTTTGATGGGAGATATGTTTATATGTTTAGGAGAAGGAGCCACTACAGAAAGAGAGTCGAGAAATAAAGGAGCAAGGGGACATAAAAGGGAGGTCCCTGAAGAATCAAGAGTGGGTGGGATCCTGAGCAACAATGAGGGGACTCATTAGACAAGATGAGGGATAAATCCTCCCCTGAAAAAGGAATAAATGTGGGCCAAAAAAAAAAAAAAAAAAAAAAGGAAAGAGCAAGTGTGTTGGAGCCTTAATTTTCTATGTGAAAAATAAGTCAGATAATTTGCTTAAGAAACTAGGGGTAAGGGCTACAGGGTCGTGTGAGGGATATAAAAGGTTTGGAGGAGTTGCAATGAGAAATAAAAGAAAGGAAACTGAAATAAGATAGAAGATCAGCTAAGGTTAGACTTCATCGCCCTATAGTGGAATCAAGGAGCACAGCTGGAAAATGTTTTCCGGGAACTTGAGTGAAGCGATCAGAGGCCTATGGTGAAATTGATTAGCGAGGATGAAACTGTAAGGCCAAGTTTTGTGTCTTATATAACAGCTCAGGATTAGCAAGTTTGACATCGGGTAATAACTGTCCCATAATTGCCACTAGAAAAAAAAATCAGCTTACTTGAGAACTGGGCATCAATAATCATGGAAGACGAAGTTGATGACTGTTCATCACTTGCATCGATCTGAACCAGGGATGCATTTTTCACATTATTTTCCTCTATCTTCCAGTTATTCTTTTGTAGCAAGCCTTCGATATTGGTGACTTTACAGCTAATACCACAGCCTGGCACAACCTGGAAGTCTATGCAGGTACCCAAGGTTTCGGTGGCCAGTTCCTAACAAATAGAAACAGAAGAATTTCTCTGCTGCTCTAATAATCCAAGGTCACCATTAGCAAGATCAAAGATTACTGCTGGTTAGCTATAAATGTTTTAGAATAAAACGATCACTTAGCGCTGCATATTTGATAGCACATTTTAATAAGCACGAATGAACGGAGTATTGAATATAATGTTCAAAGTTACAGGCGAACCTTGGAATCCTTTGTTTTAATCCTGCTCTCTGAAATGTACACCAAGTGTTATCTTCCATCTTACACCAAGCTCAGGGAAAGAAAAAATGGAAGGTTGATCAATTATTTTCTGCCCTTTCCAGTAGAGAATTACAAGTGAAAGATTTAATTCTATTGTCATGTCAGATTTTCTGTTCAGTAGAGAGCAAAGGGGAACAAAGAACAGGCCTGTATCGCTAGAGTGCCTCTCTAGAACAATTCCATGCCCTTGGTACGCCAGGGATTTCTGGCTCTTTACATCTGCATCCTCTCAGTTGCTCCATGCGGGTGTAAAGAAGCCCAGTCAGTAACAGTTAACAGGTAAAAAGAAAAAAAAATAAAAATAAAGAAACGGTAACATCAATGGTAGAAATTGCCACATTTTAACTATAAAAGTATGTGGATAACTTGCAAAGAACTTGTATGAAGCAAGAGAAAGATGCAATGGTAAACAAATGGTAAACAATCATTTGGAAAAACAGGCAAAGGATTTGAGCAGACAGATTACAGAAAAAGAAATTCAAGTGGCTAATACACATATGATAAGATGCTCAACCTTATTCATAATTAAGGAAATGAAGAGCAAACCATCAATGAGTTAACATTTTGTACTTATTACATTGGAAAAAAATAAAGTGTTGGTAGGAACATCAGGAAATGGGCAGTACACACCGGTACAACCTTCTGTGCGGGTGTTGGTAATACCTGTCACATGGGCACTGGTAATATTCATCAAAATTTAACTGCACATATTCTTTATCCTTTGAAGTAGCAATTGCATTAATAGGCATTTATCAGAGAGATAAACTTGACAAGCTGATAAGGATGTCAACTGTACATTGTAAGAACCAAAAGCATCACACAATAGAATATAATACAGCCATTAGAAGCAATGAGGCAGATCTGTATGTCTTGATAGAGAAAAATCATTTAATAAAATTACAAAACAAAGTACCAAAGATTAATCATTGTGTGACCTTTGTATGTGAAGTTAAAAAAAAAATAAATGCATATATTTTGTTATCTGCATTAAGAGTGGTTAACAGACATAGACTAATGGATATATTAAAAAGTACTGAACTGTATACTTCACAAGGGGAAACTTTGTAGTATATGAATTGTATCTCAATAAAGCTGTTATTTAAAAAGATCAACAGCTTAAGTCTTGTTAAATTTTGGAGAGAGGAATTATGGAAGTGAGCGGGAATGAGGCTTTCTCTTTTGTTTATGTTAACTCTCTGAATTACCTGAAGTTTCCTATCATATGTATGTATTACTTCTATTTTAATTTTTTAGTCAACTGGGTTTTCTGTGTAAGATTATAATTAATTTCTGTTTTCATCTTTATATTTTTCTGTATGAAGAATCTAAGGCACATTATAAAGCAAAATAACAAAATACAAGTCTCTCTAACCCTCATAGCAACTAGTATATATGTAAATCATAGTCAAACGCCAGGCTGGATTTGGCCTGAATAATCCTAATAGCAGATGACTACGTTAATATACAAGGGGGAAACCGTACCTGCTTGCAGTATTTGGTCAAAGCTGCTCCCAGAGGGTGCTCACTGTGACTCTCGGCAGTTCCCACAATGGCCAGGATCTTAGTGCGTGATATTCTGTTACTTTCCACTAGAACCTTTACTTGACTCACTACTGGGGTTCCATGGGTAATGGTTCCAGTCTTATCAAACACCACTACCTTCACCTGTAACAAAGGTAAAATACAATGCACCTATGTGACTTGATAATCCTTAAGATCAGCTTTCCAGAAATGAGAAGGTTACCTTCTTAATAAACTTTGACTTCATAAACTGCCTTTGGGAGAATAAAAGGAAGGGAGAGAATAAGGGAAGAAATACTCTCAGTTACACCTAACGCCCCCTAGTGTAGACACGTTAAAGAACTGGAACTAATTGTTAAAGGTTGACTGTTAATAGTTAATTAAGAGTTGCCTGTAGTGCCTCCAGGGAAAGACACAGGCTTTAAATAGTAATGAATTACAGGTCTATAGGGGAAATATGGGCATGGGGAACATAATTACAAGGGAAAGATAAATAATTAAGTTGCAGTGAGCGTTAGATAAGACCTGCTGGGAGGCTCTGAGTTTACTGGGTGTAGGTGAGCAGCTTGGCCTGAGAAGAGACAGCTCAGGAATCAAAGAAGGCAAGGCAGCCCAGACAGGAAAAAGGAAGAGTCTGGAATTAGAGAACAGTCACCTCAGAGTCAACAGAGAAATGCAAACCTTGAAAAATGACTAGCTTGAGAAACTGAGATAAAAAGATATGACAACTGAATACAAAGCATGATCCCAGACAAGAGGGAAAAAAGCTATAAAGGATACTACGGAGACAACTGAGGAAACTGGAATATGGACTGTAGATTAGATAATAGTACAATATCAATGTTAATGTCTTGGTTTTGATGTTTGTACTGTAGTTTTGTAAGAAAATGTCCTTTTTCTCAGGAAAGGAGGCTGCTATCTGTAGTGAAGGGTATACAGAAGTTCTTTATACTATTCTCGCAATTTTTCTTTGAGTTTGAAACGTGGTTTCAGTTGAAGTTAAGCATCCTTGATTGAGGTTGTTATGAAAATCCTAATACGAGACAGAGATAGGATTATATTCCTGAAGTGACAGTTGCAAACTGTCATCTGCTGGCAGAAAGGCAAAGACACTGCAATGGAACCACAAGCGCAGTCTCACGGTGCAGGACACAAACATGGAGTCACACACAGACAGGTTAGAAGCCTGAGAGACCCGGGCAAACACCTCCTCCGTCTTCCTGCCCTAAAGACTTTTCTAGTCTGAGCTGGGGTGAGACTTTCAGTTTTCCACAATGGTGTCTGCTTGAAGAGATGAGGTCTCTGGTAGTTTTAGAGATCTTGGATAACCAATGCCAACCTGGAGCAGGACCAAAATAACGCCTCTCCTACCCCAACCCTCAGGATAGTGCCAGAAGAGGCTTAGATTATGGACCAGGTGGAAATAATTCAGGACTCTGTGTTCCTCAGTAGGCATGCTACTGCAAGTTAAGATGGGACAATTCTTAAGTCTGGGATATCTTACCTTATGAGCCATCTCCAATGGCTCACCACCTTTGATTAGTATGCCATTTTGAGCGCCTACTCCTGTACCCACCATCACAGCAGTTGGGGTCGCCAGACCCAGTGAGCAGGGACATGCAATGCACAGAACTGTGATAGAGGCTTGGAAAGCAAAGCGTATTATCGTTTCGGTTTGGGAGATACTTCTGTTGTAGCCCTTTAGAAGAAATGCATGAATTTTGGTTATTGATTTAGAGCTGAACAAAGCAAAAGGAGAAAAGGTTCACTATTTCAATAAAACCTCAATTTTAAAGTCATGCACGATCCTACTTAGGTACTAAAGTATATGTTTTACTTACTAGTAAGAAAACTCTTTAAATTTTATGAGGATATTGTGACGTAACTGGTAAACCAAGTCACGGTCCCCAAATCAAGATTTCAACTTTACCAATTCAGAGTTACAAACTATGGAGTGAATATAAGGAACATAAAAGTCAGCCTTTTTTTGCCCCGTATTGAGAGGAAGTGTTTTTATTAGGGAATTTCAAAAATAGCTGCAGCCCTGGCTGGTGTGGCTCAGTGGATTGAGTGCCGGCCTGTGAACCCAAAGGTTGCTGGTTCAATTCCCAGTCAGGGCACATGCCTGGGTTGTGGGCCAAGTACCCAGTTGGGGGCATGTGAGAGGCAACTAATCAGTGTATCTCTGGCACATTGATGTTTCCCTCCATTTCTCTCCCTCTCTTTCTCCCTCCCTTCCCTCTGTCTAAAATTAAGTAGATTAAATCTTTAAAAAATATCTGCAACCATGGAACCTAATTCTCAACCAATGTGATCTTAAACAAAAGGAATTCTGAACCTCTATATACTGACACCATAAATCTGCCTGTCACACTATTTCTGAAGACAATGGGGAAAAATCATCCAGCATGCAAAGGGAGTTTAATAACATCTCAACAAAATTCTTTGGGATGTAATAATGAATTGAGTATATCAGGTAGTGTAGCTCTTAATGGCATTGAATACTTGCATGTGTGGGTAAATATGATCGTCTGTATTAGGGAAACTCTCCTAAGATCCCCTGAACTCATGATACAAATTCCAAAATACCTCCCAGCAACCCTCCTGTCCAATGTGTGCTTAACCGACATAAATCACTTAAAGAAACTTAAATATTACAGTAATAACCATGTCACGGAATAGACACACAGTTGTTGTGATTCTAGTTGTTCTTTAATTGAAGGGATAAACAGCATAAAAGCAGTGTGTAGAACAGGACATTTTAAAATAAAGAAACAACAATAAGACTTTCTTAGTAGTAACTGTTTTACAGTGCTAGTTTCTTAGTGAGTTCTTAAATAAACTAAGTGATGTACAGAATGGTATATCTGTACAGTAACAGTTACAGGGACTTTCACAAACATCTAAATTGATGCTTTCGTATATGTCAAATGTGCATGTTTTCACCTACACTAATTCCAGTGCTGCAAGTTAGGTGTTATTGTCACTATATCACACATGACAAAACTGAGGTTGAGAAGTGACTTAAAAATTACATCTCTAGCCCTGGCTGGCGTGGGTCAGTGGATCGAGCTCCAGCCTGTGAACTACAAGGTAGCTAGCTAGCTGGTTCAATTCGCAGTCTAGGGTGTGTGTCTGTGTTGTGGGCTGGGTGCCCAGTAGAGGGCGTGCGAGGGGCAACCACACATTGATGTTTCTCTCTCTTTCTCCTGCCCTTCCCCTCTCTAAAAATAAATAAATAATTAGTTTTAAAGAATTGTATCTCTAAAGTGAAGCACAGTCCAGGTCTACTTATCCACCTTATGACACCATACTTTAGAGTATCAAAGGACTAGAGAGAAGCAGGCACTAATATTATCTTATATTTATAAAGCATTTCATAAATTCCTAAGTGTTTTTAATATATCATCTGATTTAACTTTCACAACAACTAGAAGTTATGCAGGATGGGATTATTAAAATCTCATTGTATACACGAGGAAAATGCAACTCAGAGAGAAATTAAGTTGACCCCAAGATCGTGCAGAGCTCACATTGTGAGATTTTCCTCAATATGTCTATAGGCCTTTGTGAAAGCAGTATCATGCTGGAAATGAGACTAGGTATGAAATGTAAAAGTTCAGCGCTTGCTTTGGGGAAATCATGAGTCATAATGAAAAAATCCTTGCAAAAGGAAATCTTTTAAACACAGAAAAACAAACAAAAAAAAGAGCCTATTCTTATCACTCTCCCACTCCACTCCCTTAAACATAGTAGTGATTATTAAAGGTTATTTTCCAATTAATGACTTATGCAAAAAATTCAGGAACTGTTTTACATATGATAAAGAATTGTCACATGTTACTTACAGGAAAGTAGGTTTCGACAACTTGAAAATGCAGAAATCCAATTATAATCCAAACCAAGAGGGTAACAATGGAAATAATAACAATAAAAGGAACAAAGTAGCCACTGAGTTTGTCTGCAAACTGCTGGATAGGAGCCTAGAATTAAATAACATAATAATAACAACAACAACAACAACATGTAAATCAAAGTCTCCTTTTTATAATGAATAGAGCACAAACAGAACTATTTTGATAAACCCCATATTAACACAAATAGAATTAATCAAAGGAAAATACGAAAACTAAATAAACATTTACACTGAGTAGGCTTTAAAGAAAAGACTTTATTTCTCCTAAAGAGGTAAGTTACCTTTGAGGTTTGTGCCTCCTCCACAAGTTTGACAATTTGAGAAAGGGTTGTGTCCGCTCCAACATGGGTTGCGCGGATGAACAGTGACCCATTCTGGTTGATGGAACCAGCAATCACTGTGCTGCCAGATTTCTTGGCCACAGGCATTGCCTCGCCTGGATGAGGAGTAAAGATAGATTCGGGGAACATAAATAAGCCGTATCATGAAACATACCATTTGTTAATTGTCAAAAAAATATCTAGAAAGAAGATTCTTTTAAAAAAAAGATTTTATTTATTTATTCTTAGAGAGAGGGGAAGGGAGGGAGAAAGAGAGGGAGAGAAACCCCAATGTGTGGTTGCCTCTCATGTGCCCCGTACTGGGGACCTGGCCCATAACCCAGGCATGTGCCCTGACTGGGAATTGAACCAGCGACCCTTTGGTTCACAGGCCGGCACTCAATCCACTGAGCCACACCAGCCAGGGCTAGAAAGGAGATTCTTAATTTATGAAATAGAGTCTGGACAAATGCCCAGGTGAAAGCTGCTATCCCTATTTCCTTATGTTAGTTCTGGTCCAAATGCAGGCAGACATATCTTACACTGAAAAAAGGTAATATGCTAGCTGTTGTTAGAGCCTTTTGGAGCTCCACACAAGGCTCAGGTCACTCGTTCTCAGCCTATTCCCAAGGAACATTTAGAAATGTAGGAGGAAGTTCTCGTCTGTAATAACTATTAATACGGCTGCTACTCCAATTTAGTGGGCCAGGGTCAAGGATACTAAATGTACTACAACATGCAAGAGAGTCCTCCAGAACTCAGAATTGTCCCATCCAAAGTCACAGTATCACCCATACTGGGAAACACAGAGACCTAAATTATTTCCTCCTTGATCTATAATCTAAGCCTCTTTCAACACTATCCTCAGGGTTGAGGTAAGAAAGGTGTTATTTTGGTTCTGCTCCAGATTGGCTTTAGTTATCTAAGATCTCTAAACTAGCACAGGCCTACTTTCCTAGAGCAGACACTGATGCGGAAAACCTGGAGTCCTGCCCCAGCTCAGACTAGAACAATGTTTAGGGCAGGAAGACGAAACAGGTATTGGGTTAGGTACCTTTGCCACAGTCTATTGGGTTCCACCGCATAATTACACAATTTCCTTTGGTTATCCACTCCTGTAATGAACAATTCTCAGCAAAAAGAGCCTACACTAGCATAGCTAAATCCACAAAGTAAATCTGCAGAAATTGATTTGCTACAGTCTTGAAAAGAAATATTGTCTTTGCACATTATTTACTCATTCCAGTTTCTATAAAAAGCTCTTCACCTTTCACGCCTATTCTTCATGAATACTTTTGATTCACTTCACCTACATGACCTGCTGAAAAACATACCTGTGATGAGGGACTCATCTACCATAGAATGTCCTTCAATGACACGGCCATCTACTGGAAATTTGCCTCCTGGGACCACTTTAATGATGTCTCCACGTTGTACAAGTTCCACATCCACTTGTTCTTCACTGGAAATGAGTGAAAATGAAAAGCATTTATGACAATATGCTTTTCACGCTGATTTTCCCGTGCAAGCTTTTTAGTTCCTATCAAGCCTGCAGCTGCATCGTTGTTAGCAATGGAAGCCTGAACCAACATCTCAGCCGGGAACCCCAATGCCAGCCCTGTTCTCTGGTAGGAAACAGCTCAGTGCCTGGCACAAAGTAGGAACTCTAAATCTCTCTTACATAGTCACTGAACGAATAAATGAAAACTTTTGAAAATAATGTACTGGGTTTTATGTACCTGAACAGTTTATACTCAGAATATTACTTATATAAATCTGCCTAAATGATTTCATAAGTGTACAAATGAGAAACACAAAAGAATGAAATCTAAACAACACTTTAGTTCTCACTTCCAGTTTACAGGGAACACAGGAGTTATAAAATAAGGTAAGTGAGAACAGAAGGGAGCAAAGAGAACAAACCTGGACTGTGGCACATTGTATGGACAACTGATGGATGTTTCTTTAATAAGTCAAGTGTTTGGAGAGAGAGAACAGGGCAGGAAAGAAGGGGAAAAGAGAAGGATGAGCTGTTCTAGAGTAAAAGAATCTATAACGACTCTGGCCTTGACTGAATTCCAGTGCAAACAATGAAACTTAAACCATTTTGGAGACAATAGGAGAGGTGTGAACATGAACCGCATATGAGATGATATTAAGGAGCTTTCGTTCATCTTATTAGATGCAATATGGTGTTACAGTTATATAAGGAAATGTTCTGCCCTGGCTGGTGTGGCTCAGTGGATTGAACACCAGTCTGCAAACCAAAGGGCTGACAGTTCAATCCCCAGTCAGGGCACATGCCTGGGTTGAGGGCCAGATCCCCAGTAGGGGGTGCATGAGAGGCAACCACGCATTGATGCTTCTCTTCCTCTCTTTCTCCCTCCCTTCCCTCTCTAAAAAACAATTAAAATCTTTTTTAAAAAAAGATATGTTTTTTTACAGATACTACAGGAATATTTAGCAGTCAAATAATATGACTGCAATTTACTCTAAAACACTATTGCAACAACAGAAACAAAAATAGAATGCACAGATGAAGTAATGTGTGGCGAATGTGAATAACTGTTAAATCTGGGAGATGGATTATGTATATGCATTACACTGTTCTACTTCTGTGTATATTTGATATTTTAATAAGGAGTTAAAAAAGAAAAGTAGAAAGAATGAAGGTAAATACCTCAAGAGGATATTATCAGAGTCAAGAGTTACAATAGTTGCTTCTGTAGCTTGCAGTGAAATTAGCTTGGCGAGAGCCTCTGATGTCTTGCCCTATAAGTTAAAAAGAAAAGTCAACAATGCTAAGGAAGAAAAAGCCCAGGTCTTACCTAAAATAAAGATACAGTCTTTAATATTTATCCAAAAGACAGGTTTAAGAATACTAATTAGTCCAAATCAGAAAATATTTCACTTAAAAATATGAAGTGAACAAAATAGAAAATGTATAATTAGCTCTAATTTATAAATAAATAATATAAATTAATAAGGAGAACATCAGGAACCCAATAGGTACACACAGGCAAAGGACATGAACAGGCAGTTCCCGTCAGAAGAAATAAAATCCCTGATATGTGAGAAAATGTTTATCCCTGTTATTAATGGAATAAATGCAAACTAAAGCAACTCTACGATACCATTTCATGCCCACTGACTTAGCCAGAATTTAGACAGGAATCCAAACTGATGAACTGGTAGTCAAACTACTTCACTAACATACCTTTGCTGGCAAAAAATTGTTTCAACTTGTCGCATAAACCACAGAAAGAGTTTTGTCTTTCAACCATATGCTTTGTACTTTATCCTAAGACACTAATTCAAGAAAAATGGCATTGCAGAGTTGTCTCAAATTAAAATTTGGAAACAATCTAATTGAGAACAAAACCAAAATGATTTAGTAAATGACAGCACATTGATTTGACAGAATATTACTCAGAAATGCCAAATAATTATCTAGACTGAAAAAATGGTGGGGGGGAATGTTTATAGTGTTAAGGGTACAAAGTGGCATGGAATACTATGTTTGCCAGTCTGGAAAATATAAACATATGTGGACTACGATAAGAAAGTGATTACTATCAGAGCATTTAGATTATGGGTAAAATTTCTCCATCATTATTTTAAACCCTGCAGTCACATCAATTTTTTCCATTAATAATATGATAGAAATAAATTGAAAAAGTATTTCTCAAATGCCTCTCTCTTAAAATAAGCATGGATGTATTCTACTAACTACAATATTATTTCCATAAACTTGGTAAATCTTCTAAAAAGGAATACTTAAAATATTGCCAAACAAAAACAAATACTTCTTTAAGTAAATGATTAGATACATAAATCAATATATATGTATATATTCTATTAATTGGTCTAGAAACTATTATGGTCATTTATCTACCCAAGATTTTAACAAATGTTACGTTTTCTGACTTTACCTTTGCTATATGTTCCAGCCACCGGCCTAGTGCAATAAACACAAATAGCATAGGAGGGGTGTCAAAGAAAGTAATAGGGTTCACTGTGGCTCTCTCATACATTGCAACAAGAAGGATAACCAAAGAGTAGGCAAATGCAATGGTGGTGGCCAGCACAATCAGTACGTCCATATTTGCAGTTTTATGCTTCAGTGCTTTGTAGGCCTGAATGTAGAAGTACCAGCCTCCGAAAAACTGTAATAGAGAAATAATAATTGTTTTTAAAAAAACTGAAATTCAAATATATACCTCAATAACTAAGGTACAGCATCAATGTTAAATTCCTTTGGCTTCTACTTAATCCATTAACACTAAAGAGAAATTTTAAGTCTGCATTTTAGCAGCTATGCGTGTGCAAGGATTTAGCAGCAAGGACTCCAACTGGTCCACAAGCCTTTGGCAGCTGTCCTGTATGGTCCAATGGATATTCCATAATAGAAACTTTGAAGGTTCTCAGAATTTTCTCTTTGGTTCTAGCCAAAACAAGAACTAGGAAAAGAATGACATTCTTTTGACAAGGGTTTTTTAAATATAAAACTCATCTCCCCCTTTCTGATATTCAACCTAAGTGGTATATGACAAGCTATTAGATCTGTTGGCTGATTTTGTGAGTAAACATGACCAAAAAGCTTGTTTTTCTTATAGGGAAACATGCTAAGATTTTTAAGAAATTATTGCACTTTACAAGAATGAGAAAAAGGGATATATTTATCAGATGGAAGTGTTCTACTATAAGAGTTTATCTCAAAAGAAGCTTTGAAAACATACAAAAAGCAATAAATTTAAGTGCCAGGGAAAAGCAATACAACTAATAATAAAATAAGTACCATAATTATTTTATTTTATACAATAAATTAATAAAGATATTACAATATATTTAATATTAATAGAAATAGAATTCACTTAAAATATTAAATATATAAATAAAATGTATTTCATTATAATTTTAAATATAAAGTTATATATAATAGCAGATATAAACACCAAATTTATATCTGAATACAAATTAAACTCTTATTGTCTGCTTTGTCATTAAATAATATCTTTAGGGCTTAAGTGGAATTTATTATCTACTTTAACTAACCACTCAGTTTAAGATTATTTTTGGCCCTGGCTGGTGTAGCTTAGTGGATTAAGCACGGGCCTGTGAACCAAGAGATCACGGTTCGATGCCCAGTCAGGGCACATGCCTGGGTTGCAGGCCAGTTCCCAGCAGGGAATGCACAGGAAGCAACCATACATTGATATTTCTCTCCCTCTCTCCTTCCCTTCCCCTCTGAAGATAAATAAATAAAATCTTTAAAAAAAATTATTTTTGTAAAACATTCAGCATAAAATGACCAGCTTCTGGCTAACATCTGCTTTCCAACTAAAAATAGCCTTGCCTGCCACGTCTTAGCTATTTTTCATTATTAACACATAGACTTGTTAACAGTTCACTTGCCTGCACAGGTACACACAATATAAAGGACAGCAAATTCATAATGGACAATCCTGGTAGGATCTGGTGCTCCAGGAACATAGAAGAAGGAATATTGACCATTTCTTCTTGACTCATGCTGTGATTATGGTACAGGGTTGCAAGGTGGTGGTCCACAACCATCATATATATCATCAGCCCCATGACAGGGATACAGAAAAACAGGCTCACAAGGAAGGACCGTCTCCATCTTATGTAGAAAAAAAAAATCATTTTAGTAAGTACCTAATGGTTAAAGAGTCTATGTACTACAGGTAAACACAAGTTATGACCATTCACGCAAGTCTAAGAATGCTATTGTAAAAACTCACACGCTCACAGGATGTTTAATTTCTAAAAAGGAGTCAAAATGTATTTTTCACTGACACTCCAAAAGTACTTACTGTCTTATCTCTCGTTTATGGTCTAGGTGGCTTGCTGACCGATCCTTCTTGACCAAAGATGCTTCAAAACCTAAGCCCTATAAGAAATCCACAAGAAAACAATTATTTCACTTAAGTATAAATGTGTGGAGAAATCCTAAGCCATGGTATTGTCATTAAGAACAATTCAGCCCTGACAAGTGTGGCTCAGTTGGTTGGGCGTCATCCTGCAGGGTTGAAGAGCCATCAGTTCAATTCCTGGTCAGGGCACACGCTTGGGTTGTGAGTTCAATATCTGGTCGGGGCATGCATGAGAGGCAACCGTTCAGTGTTAGTCTTTCACACTGATGTCTCCCTCCTGCTATTCCTCCCTCCCTTCCCCATCTCTAAGAATAAATGGAATCTTTTGAAAAAAAGAAGAAATCACAACAAAGCCCAGAGCAAGTAGAAAAAAGGAAATAATCAAGATCAGAGCAGAATTAAATGACATAGAGACTAAAAGAACAATTCAAAGGATCAATAAATCCATGAGCTGGTTCTTTGAAAAGATAAACAAAACCAACAAGCCTTTAACCAGACTCTAAAGAAAAAAAGAGAAATAAACAAAATCAGAAATGGAAGAGTAGAAATTATAACTGACACCACAGAAATACAAAGGATGTAGGAAATTACTATGAACAACTATATGCCAAGAAATTTGAATACCTAGGTGAAACGGACAAATTTCTAGGAATATATCACCTTCCAGAACTGAATGAAGAAGCAGCAGAAAGCCTGAACAGACCATAACACCTAGTGAAATTGAAGCAGTAATCAAAAAAACTCCTCGCACACAAAAGCCCTGGACCGGGTGGCTTCACAGGAGAATTTTACAAAACATTTAAGGATGAGCTAACCCCTATCCTTCTCAAAGTATTCCAAAAAATCCAAGAAGAGGGAAGACTCCCAAACTCTTTTTATGAGGCCACCATCATCTGAATCACCAAACCAGACAAAGACACAACAAAGAAAACTACAGGCCAATATCGCTGATGAACATAGACACTAAAATCCTCAACAAAATATTGGCAAACCACATCCAGCAATGCACTAAAAAGATCATACACCGTGATCAGGTGGGATTCATCTCAGGGATGCAAGTATGGTACAATATTTGCGAATCAATAAACACAATACATCACATAAACAAAAGGAAAGACAAAATCACGTGCTTATATCAACAGATGTGGAAAAAGCATGGGAAGAACAGCACCAATGTATGATAAAAACCCTCAGCAAAGTGGGAACAAAGGAAGCATACCTCAAAATAATAAAGGCCATATAAAAGAACCTATAGCCAACATTACACTCAACGGGCAAAAACTAAAAGCTTTCTGACTAAGATCAGGAACAAGACAGGGATGTCTGCTTTCATCACTTCTATTCAATGTAGTACTGGAAGTCCTAGCCACAGTGATCAGACAAGAAAAAGAAATAAAATGCATCCAGATTGGAAAGGAGTAAGTAAAACTTTCATTGTTTGCAGATGACATGACAGGGTACATAGAAAACCCTACAGACTCCACCAAAAAACTACTCAACCAAATAAGTGAGTTTGGCAAAACAGCAGGATACTAAGTCAATATTCAGAAATTGAAGGCATTTCTGAACACCAACAATGAAATATCAGAAACAGAAATCAGGGGAAAAACCCCATTTGCTATAGCAACAAGAAAAATAAAGTAGCCATATTTTTCAGATCATAAGACACACCTAGGTTTTAGAGGAGGGAATTAGGAAAAAAAATTTTTTGAAGCAAAAAAAGTGGTAAAATATTTAATAAAATAAATAACATAATATTTCACCAATGTAAATGTAAACAGAACTCAACAGCAGCATTAACAACCATTATTCCTCCCAAGTGGGGGGGGAGTGAGTCTTATAGTCCGAAAACTATGGTGCCTAGGAATAAACCTAACTAAGGAGGTAAAAGACCTGTACTCAGAAAACCACACAACACTGAAGAAAGAAATTACAGAAGACATAAATAAATGGCAGCATGTACCATGTTCATGGATTGTAAGAATTAACATCATCAAAATGTCCATATTACCCAAAGCAATTCATAAATTCAACACAATCCATATTAAAATACCAATAACATATTTTACATATGTAAAACAAACATTTCAAAAATTTGTGTGGAACCATAAATGACCCCAAATAGCCACAGCAATTTTGAGAAAGTAGAACAAAGTAGGAGGGATCACAACACCTGTTACAAAACTGTATTACAAGGCCAGTGTAATAAGAGCAGACACATAGACCAATGGAACAGAATAGAGAGCCCAGAAATAAACCCATGTCTCTACAGTCAATTAATATTTGACAAAGGAGGTAGGACCATAAAATGGAATGAAAATTCCCTTTTCAATAAATGGTACTGGGAGATCTGGACAGGTACGTGCAAAAAAAATGAAACTACAGCACTAACTTATATCATACACAGAAATAAACTCAAGATGAGTAAAATAATTAAATGTAAGCCATGACACCATAAAAGAACTAGAGAAGAACACAGGCAAAAAAATCTCAGATATACCAAACAGCAATATTTTCCCTGATATATCTCCTAGGGCAAGGGATATAAAGGAAAGAATAAACAAATGGAATTACATCAAATTAAAAAGCATCTGCATAGCTAAATAAAACATTAGCAAAATGAAAGGGAACCAACCATATGAGAAAACATATTTACCAATGATACCTCGGACAAGGATTTGATCTCCAAAATATATAAAGAGCTCATATGACTCAACAGCAGGAAGACAAGCAACCCTATTAAGAAATGGGCAAAGGACCTGAATAGACACTTCTCCAAGGAGGACATACAGAGGGCCCATAGACATCTGAAAGGATGCTCAGCATCACTAGTCATCAGAGAGATGCAAATTAAAACTACAATGAGATACCACTTCATACCAGTCAGAATGATCATCAATAAATCAACAAACAACAAGTGCTGCCGAGGCTGTGGAAAAAACGGAACCCTAGTGTGCTGCTGGTGGGAATGCAGACTGGTGCAGCCACTGCAGAAAGTATATGGCATTTCCTCAGCAAACTGAAGATGGAACTGCCTTTTGACCCAGTGATCCCACTGCTGGGATTATACCCTAAAAACCCTGAAACACCAATTCAGAAGTACCTATGCACCCCAATGTTCATAGCAGCACAATTTACAATAGCCAAGTGCTAGAAACAGCCTAAGTGCCTATCCGTGAATGAGTGGATCAAAAAACCGTGGTACCTTTACACGATGGAATTCTACGCAGCATAAAGAAAGGAGCTCATACTCAACAGCATGGATGGAACTGGACAGCATTATGCTATGTGAAATAAATCAGGCAGTGAGGGACAAATACCATATGCATGATCTCACCTATAAGTGGAACTTAATCAACAGAACAAACAAACAAACAAAATAGAACCAGAGGCATGGAAACACGGTACAGACTGATAGGGATCAGATGGGTAGGGGGAGGTGGATAACAGGAGAAATAAGGGAAAGGGTCAAGTCAAGGAACATGTATAAAAGACCCGCGGACATGGACAGTGGTGTGGGGATTGACTGTGGGAGCGGGGCGGTTAGGCAGGGCAAGGAAGAGCAATAGGAGAAAATTGGTACAACTGTAATTGAACAATAATTTTAGAAAAAAGGAAATCTGCCTTGGCTGGTGTAGCTCAGTGGATTGAGCGCAGGCTGCAAACCAAAGGGTTGCCAGTTCAATTCCCAGTCAGGGCACATGCCTGGGTTGCGGGCCAAGTCCCCAGGGAGGGCCATGTGAGAGGCAACCACACATTGATGTTTCTCTCCCTCTCTCTCTCCCTCCCTTCCTCTCTCTCTACAAATAAATAAATATTTTTTTTGAGTGTGGGAAGTGTTTATTTTATTTGTGTAGCCCACAACATTTTCACATGCTTGTTTTCTTGGTTTACACTGAGGAGCTTTGAGTCCTATACATTTTTCTTTTCCAACATGATGACATTGACAAAATGATAAAGCATTTTTCATCAGATTTCTTAGAATAATTACTTTTATTTTTTAAAGAGACATAATACCTTTTAAAAAGTGGCTCTGCATAGCTGGGTAAATAAAATATTTTTTTAAAAAGGGAATCTTACTCTTAACAACAGCATGGATGAACCTGGTGAGCATTACACTAATTGAAATAAGCCAGTCAGAGAAAGACAAGTACTATATGATCTCACTTATACGTGGAATCTAATGAACAAAATAAAGTGATGAGCAAAATAGAGACAGAGACATGGACACATGGAACAGACTGGCAGCTACCAGAGGTGGGGCAGAGGGGGGGACTAAATGAAAGGAGAGGGGATTAACTAAAGAACAAGTATGCATGACCCATAGACACAGACAATGGTGAGGTGATGGCCAGAGGGGAGGGAGGTTGAAGCTGGGTAGAGATGGGAAAAGAGGGGAAAATGCAGGGGGAACTGTAATAGCTAAACAAGAAAATAAAGAAAAATTTTCTAAGAACTTAGATCTTATGTTAAGTGTTTTTATCAAAAAAGGATGATGATGATGATAACAATAAATAACAATAATAATAATAGAACAAGAAGAAATTTTGAAGGTGATGGATAGGTTTATGGCATAGATTGAGGTGATGGTTTTACGGGTGTATACTTATCTCCAAATTTCTAAAGTTGTACACATTAATTATGTATAGCTTTTTGTACATCAAAAAATTTTAAGTTTGAGAAAGCCGTGTGATATCCAAGTGGAGCTTAGAAGAGACATCTCAACTGAAAGATAATTTGGAATCAGATAAGGACAGGTATTACTTGAGTTCCGAAAAGTAAGCTAGAGATCACATAGCAAATTTGGTGTCAAATCCAGGGTCACCCTTGAGAAACAACAGATGAGAATTCACTAATCGCTTTGTGACTTCCTCTCCTGCTAGTCTCTCTCCACCTTTGAGAAACCTGTTCCAGCAGACAGCAGGGCAGGGGGGC
>CM052552.1:31234299-31262410 GCA_028533065.1 Trachops cirrhosus | reverse complement strand
TTTGTACCTACAATTTATGTTTCTTATTCCCTGTAACTTTCCCCCCATTTTCCCCCTTCCCTTCCCCATTGATAACCCTCCATGTGAGCTCCATTTCTGTGATTCTGTTCCTGTTCTAGTTCTTTGCATAGTTTTTGTTTTTGGTGTGGTTAATAACTGTGAGTTTGTTATCATTTTACTATTCATATTTTTTATCTTCTTTTTCTAAGTCCCTTTAACATTTCATATAATAAGGGCTTGGTGATGATGAACTCCTTTAACTTGACCTTATATGGGAAACATTTCATCTGCCCTTCCATTCTAGATGATAGCATTGCTGGATAGAATCATCCTGGATGTAGGTCCTTGCCTTTCATGACTTGGAATACTTCTTTCTAGCCCCTTCCTGCCTGCAAAGTTTCTTTTGAGAAATCAGCCGACAGTCTTGTAGGAACTCCTTTGTCCATAACTGTCTCCTTTTCTCTTGCTGCTTCTAGGATTCTCTCCTTCATTTTAATCTTGGGGAATGTAATTATGATGTGCCTTGGTGTGTGCTTCCTTGGGTCCAACTTCTTTGGGACTCTCTGATCTTCCTGGACTTCCTGGAAGTCTATTTCCTTTGCCAGATTGGGGAAGTTCTCCTTCATTAGGTTTTCAAGTAAGTTTTCCATTTCTTGTTCTTCCTCTTCTCCTTCTAGCACCCCTATGATTGAGATGTTGGAACGGTTAAAAATGTTCTGGAGGTTCCTAAGTCTCTCCTCATTTTTTCAATTCTTGTTTGTTCATTCTGCTCTGGTTGAATGTTTCTTTCTTCCTTCTGCTTCAAACTGTTGATTTGAGTCCCAGTTTCCTTCCCTTCACTGTTGGTTCCCTGTACATTTTCCTTTATTTCAATTTTCATAGCCTTTATTTTTTCCTTTATTTTGCAACCATACTCAACCATTTCTGTGAGCATCCTGATTACCAGTGTTTTGAACTGTGCATCTGAGAGGTTGGCTATCTCTTCGTAGCTTAGTTGTATTTTTTCTGGAGCTCTGATCTGTTCTTTCATTTGAGCCATTTTTTTTTTTGTCTCAGTATTTGTTACATAGTAAGGGGCAGAGCCTTAAGTATTAACCAGGGAAGGGCAACCCATGTTACTGTGTTGTGATGCTGTATTTTGGGGAGGGGTGAAAAAGGGAACAATGCCGCTTGCTCAGTTCTCAGTTGACTTTCAGTCACTTCCCCCACTACCCACATGCAAATTGGGCCCTTCTGGTGCTGATTCCCAGTGGGCGGGTTTGTATACATTCTAGGACAGTGTGGGTCTCTCCAGTGAATTGTTCTGTGAGGCTGGGAGTTTTTCCCACTGCCTCAACCCCCACAGGATTTTTCAGTTAGAGGTTCTGAGTCTTTATTTCCCTGTACTGGAACCCTGGGTTGCACAGTCTATTGTGCTCCCCAGTTGTTCTTCCTGGTTTATCTGCACACAAATGTGGGACTGCCTGCTCCGCCAGCCACCACCTTGCTGTGTGTCCTCTCTACCCTGGCTGCTCATCTCTGCCCTTCCTACAGGTCTAGATAAATGTTTCTTCAACTCCTTGGTTGCTGGACTTCCCATACAGTTCCATTTTCTAGCAGTTGTGGTTATTTTTGTTTTTAAATTTGTTGTCCTTCTTTTGGTTGTGCAAGGAGGCAAAGTGTATCTAGCTACATCTCCATCTTTGCAGGAAGTCTTCACTATCTTCTTTAACACATATGGCTTATCCAGGACTAGTATGGTATGAAAGCAAAACATGCTGACCCCTCTCTTTTTGGGTCGGGTCATAGTGCTATGCTGTGAAGCCTGGATCCACACTGCCACTGCCATTCAGAAAATGGGCAGCAACAATTCTGGTGGCAGACTCACAGAGAGCAGGATGACAACATGTGGGGCTTAGGCTCATAGATGGAGAGCAGGATGACAGCTTTGGGGGGAGGTTAAAGGATGGAGGGATTGAGCAAAAAGGATTGACTCAAGTACATGGATAACAGTGTGGTGATTACTGAGGGAAGGGGTATATAAGGGGACTAAATGGTAATGGGGAAAAATAGAGTGAAAAAACAATTTTGGTGGCATCTTAAAACACTGATTGATCTGTAGCAGAAATACAGAATACGGTCATTTTGATGTCAACCTTTTACTCCAATAATATGGGTAGCTGTAGTCACAATTCTATCTGGTTCTTTTTTTTAAAGATGTTTTAAAGCATCTATTTCTTTTTCTTTATTTTTAGAGAGAGGGGAAGAGAGGGAGAAAGAGAGGGAGAAAGAGAGGGAGAAAGAGAGGGAGAGAAACATCAATGTGTGGTTGCCTGTCACATGGCCCCCACTGGGGACCTGGCCTGCAACCCAGGCATGTGCCCTGACTGGGAACCAGTGACTGTTTGATTTGCAGTGTGAGCTCAATCCACTGAGCTACACCAGCCAGGATCCATCTGTTCTTTTATGGTGACAGTCACTGTGCCAAGGTTTGTCTCACCTATTTATTCATCATGAACATGACTATGATTAAGAGCCCTAATAGATTCAGGGTACAAAAGAGCCTCCTGGTAACTATTTGTTGAATAATCAAATCCTGGGGCCCTTGACAAGAGTAGGTTGACATACAAGACATTACTACAAGTTACTGACCATGTTGTATTCATGGTTCTAAGGACTAGGTGGATGCTAGACATGGTGCCAGAGACTATCAAATACTCTGGAATTCATGTGCAGTAATTGAAAAGTTCTACTTTTGCTCTTCCCACATTTGTTATATAGAATCTCATAAATGCTAACTATTTTAAATTCTATTATATAATGACATATAATTATTGCATCAAATGAAGAATGCTAATATAGATTTAATTCAGACACTTTATTCAAAGAGGTCAATGAAGCAAATTATTTAGACCAGTGCTTCTCAAACTTTAGTGTGATATGAATTTCCTAGAAGCTTATCAAAATACAAATGTAGACTCTGTTGCAAAATATAGGCCCAAGTGAAAAGGACAAAATCTGTTTTGGGATCCAGTCTGAAAGTTGGTGAGGTCCTTGTTTATGGTATGACAGATACCAGATTTGATCATGAGAAATATTTGTTTCATACTATATGTGATGTAATTTGGGTTTCTATGTATGTGATAGGCATAGCAACATCACAGTGTAATTTCTTTGACTGATATTGATGTAAACTAAACTTCTTTATGTAGTGTCGATCACTGGCAACATAACGTATCATGTATGCCAAACTATTTTAACAGAAACTGTGAGGAATAATCCAATATTATGAATTACTGAAATGTGAATCAGTATAATTTCAAATACTGTCATTTTAAACATTTTACAATTATAACTGGCGACAGATACAACTAAGTTTTGCTGAAACTAATCTTAGTCATTTTTTATGGCTCACTCATACAGTTTCACTTCTAATATTCCCAATTTAAATTTTCTTCTGCTTTCACAATTACTTCCTCTTGCAATCGTGTATTTCTTACATTCTGTTCAGAGTTTCAGTACTGGAGGCTCTTTCACATTTTAACATTCTGTATAAATTTTGTTTTTTAAACACTTTTATTTATTTACCCTTAGAAAGGGAGGGAGAAACATCAATGTGTGGTTGCCTCTTACATGCCCCCTCCTGGGAACCTGGTCCATAACCCAGGCATCAAACCTGCAATCCTTTGGTGTGCGGCCTGGTAATCGATTCACAGAGCCATACCAGCAATCCTTTGGTGTGCGGCCTGGTAATCGATTCACAGAGCCATACCAGCAATCCTTTGGTGTGCGGCCTGGTAATCGATTCACAGAGCCATACCAGCCAGGGCGTATGCTGTATAAATTTTCTAATAGGGAATTATGTATCTCTTTTTAGAGCACAAGAACCTCAGTCTGAGGTTTTCTTTAACAAAGTAACAATTCTAGGTATGAAAGTAAAGTGGTACGGCTACTTTTGAAAAGAGTTTGACAGTTCCTAAAAATGTTCAACATATTTACCATATGACCCAGAAAGTCAACTCCTAGGTATATACCCAGGAGAAATAAAAACATATTTGTGCAAAACATTATTTACATGTTATTTATAGGACCATTATTTATAACAGTCAAGGAGTGGAAACAACCTACATTTCCATCAGTTGATGAATGGAGAAACAAAATGAGGTATATAATACATACTAGGGAATACTATAACAGCAATAAAAATGAATGAAGTTCATGTTATGGACATCATTGAACATTTGCATACCCTGAAAACATTACGCTGAGTGAAAGTAGTTACACACAAAAGGATAAATACTCTATGACTACACTTCCATGGTACCTAGAGTCCTCAAATTCATAACAACAAAAACGGAACAGCAGATAACAGGGGCTATGGTAGGGGAAATGGGGAGTCGTTGCCAATGAGTATGGGGTTTCTTTTGCAGGTGATAAAATGTTCTAAAATTGGACAGTGGTAATGGCTGCAATAGTATGTGAATACACTAACCGTGGATTGTATACTTTAAAAGGGTGAATTTAACCATATGTGAACTCTATCTTGACTTTAAAAGATGAGAATCCTATAATTTCTACCTTTTGTCATAAATATGAGAAGAATGTTTAGTTTGTCTCTGCATCCTCTTCCACTGATATTTATCTACCATAATACTTTAAGCATGGGTTTAATATAATTTTTTATGCTTCTCAGGTTTAGTGTGCTTGGAAACAGTATACTCTCATTTGATACGCTTCATTCTGAGCACAAGAGCTAAGGTTAAGGATGACATGGTCTGGGAATTAGTTATTGTTCTTTATAATAAGAAGTTTCATTAGGGCATTTCCAGTTTAGTGCAAGGTTATATTTAATTCCAGTTCCAAACAACTTCACATAGGCAAGTTCCACTGCATATGTTTTTGGTTTCAGTTCAAGGTAAGAGCTGTCAGGAAATAGGAAGACTTTGAATGCCTAAATTCAAAACTATGGTTTAAATTTTATGATTTTTTTATACCTCGCTTCTTTTTAAAACAACATCTGCCTCTCCCATTGTACAGGGTCTGGCAGAAGTAAGGCCTGAATGTGGTTTGTAGGGTAATAATATGGGTGTAATAATTTATAGTTTTTATTTGAACATTTCACCTAAAATGTCATATGGTATGCTTGAGTGTGACATTATGATGTTACAGAATTACATGCTTATGATTTTGTAATAAAAAGGGGGCGTTATTTGTGCCAGACCCTGTATATACATAACTACATACATCCTTGTCATAAAAAAAAACTTAAAATATATGCGAAAGCATAATGGAAACAAATATCATCATTATCCTACCAGTTATAAATAACTACTGTCAAAATTGTAGCTCATTTCCTGCCAGGAATTTTATTCATATACATAAATACATATACATGGCATAAATCTTTATATATGTGTTTATAAATTTATGATAAAACTGAATATACAGCTTTTTAGCTTATTTTTCTTCACTTAACAAAGTATCTGACACTCTCCTGTGGCACTAAGTACCTTTAATACCACAATTTTTATGGCTTCATAACATTTTATCACATGGATATGTCATGATTTAAGGTCTATACTTTTAAAATAATTATGCAAACATCCTTATGCATCTCTGTATATATACATCACTGAATACTTACATTGGACTTATTTCCAAAAAATGGAAATAAAATGCCTATTACTCCTTTCTCATTGATAAAAGACAAAAGAACCAGCAAACTGGTGAGAAAAGAACATTAGGCAAATCAAAGAAAAAATTGATAATTACCTGGCAAGGTAGCATCAAATCCCATGTCTTCTATTGCTTTCCTCAAAGTTTCTGGAGAGGTTAGTAGAGGATCGTATTCTACAGTTCCATTGCTGTTTGTGAGGGATACTAGTATGGACTTTACCCCTGCCTTTTTTGACATGACACCCTCAATGGACTGGACACAAGAGTTACAAATCATGCCATCGATGTTTATCACGGTTTCTTGAGTCAGGGGCTGGCTAACTACGTTCAAGGGAATCTTCTGCAGACAGGAGCCGGAAGGAGAGTTTGAGGAACTGTCAACCCCACTTGTAATACTAACTCTATATTGTCCTGGTGGTACGGCCTCTATTGCTTTTCTCAGGGCTTCTGGAGTGACCAAGTTTGCATTGTACTTGACGACAGCAGATCTGTTCTCTAAAGAAACTACTATGCTGCTTACATATTGGAGTGTAGATAAAGCACTTTCAATATTTGACACGCACGATTTACAATGCATGCCTTCTATGGAGAAAGTGGCTGTGGAATAATCATCGGCACATGCTAGACTCCTTGGCTGTGATCCCTCTGAGGATTTGACTGGTGTGTTTTTTAGACGTTCTATATCAATAGCTCCCAACTTGGGGTACTTCGGCTGCTTTTTGATGAATGCTGGAAAGCCTGCAGCTTCAATCTGCTTCTTGATTTCCTCTCCTGTGATAAGATGAGGTTGATAAACAACAGTAGCTTCTTGGTTGTCCAGGGAGACTGATTAATAAAAAGAAAAACAGTTATTTAATTCAGTTATTCCTGGCCTGCTTCAGAAAACATTCTTTAGACCAAATCACTATCACACAAAATCGTTTCTCTCTCACTCTTCTTATCCTTTCTTAAAATAATTCTGTTCTTTTCAGAAAATGTTAGTGATGGAGACTAGAAAAAAGTTAAAGATATGCCACTATATCTATGGTCTCCAAGTTTCTGCATGCCTGAATAGACATATATTAGACATAAAGAAGATCACAGGCATGTTGTATTAAGAACCCTGAACTCGCCCTGGCTGGTGTGGCTCAGTGAAATGAGTTCCAGCTGTGAACCAAAGGGTCACCGGTTCAATTCCCCGTCAGGGCACGTGCCTGGGTTGCAGCCCAGGTCCCCATTAGGGGGCGCATGAGAGAAACAATGATGTTTCCCCATCTTTCTCCCTCCCTTCCCCTCTCTCTAAAAGTAAATAAATAGATAAATTTGTTTTAAAAAAGACCCTGAACTCCATGAAATGCTGCCCCAACTGCCTTTTCTGCTAGTTCAAGACTCACGTAACTTTTAATCATTCTCTTTACTGACATTAATCCTGGCACTACACTGTAGTTCAGTCTTTAATGAAGCAATAAGCATTCCAGTCCCATGGATTCAAATCCCATGCTTAAGAAGAAGAAAAGGTTGAAAGGCCAAAACAGCAAACTAAGCCTTATAAAACGCACAAATACCACCAGGCGCATTACCTTTAATTTGCTGAACACCCTGCAGTTTCCCTATTTTCCCTTCAATGGTGCTTGTGCACGAGTGGCAGGTCATCCCCTCCACTTTCATCTTCAGCTTGGCTTCACCTGCTGGAGCCACCCTGTAATCTTCACAGGACCCTGACTTTTTCTCCACAGTTCCAGTATCGAAACTGAGATCTGGAACCAGCTCCATTATCTGATTGGCATTCACTAAAGAAGGGATTATTGTCACCACCGCACTTCTTTGCTGAGGGGAAATATTAATGTCTGTGACACCCTTGGCCTTGAGCAATGTGCTTTGGATATGGTCCCATGGTGCAGTCAGGGAACCAGGAACTCTCAGACACACCGTGTCGGTTAAAACAGGGACGGGGTGGGGATTGTGGAGAATAGCATCAAAGCCCATGTCGTCGATAGCTTCCTGCATGGTCTCTGCAGTCTGTTGTTTAGGGTCATAAATAATAGTTGCATTTTTTTCTTCCAGTGAGACCTTTGGAAGGAAAGTTCAGAAGTCGCTTTAATTACATTACATGACGGAGAGCCTAAAAGCAATCATCATGCCACATTTAAGAATAAAACAAATAGTTCAGTCTGATGGAGTTTGTCTATTACTTCCTATCACTACTATTACGTTCGGAGAGAAACACCAACTGTCTTGGATACCGACAGGAATGGTAAAGCTGTATGTAGGTGTAAGTGACTCAGGTACTTACTGATCAGGCATTTGAAACACTGTAGACAAATACACCGAGAACTACTACCATGACTGTGTGCAACTGTTTGGCACACATCTTACACAAAATTGTGATGCAGTCTCACATACACACACACACACAAACTGGGTTGGAAGTCACAAGATTTGACTTGGAGTTTCATTTCTCCACTTATTAGCCAGCCATACTCCTTAGTTCTACCATGTGCAAAGTGGGAAATATGCCCTATTGTCGTTCAGGGTTGTTGTAAGGATCAGAGGAGTAAACAAATAGGAAAGCAGTTCTTTGCAGCAGCGAGTTATAGAAAATTAAACACTGAACAATATTTATCGAGCACATATTGTATGTGCTAGGGACTGGGATTCTCAGAATACAGAGCTGAGCATGACATAGTCACAGGGAACAATATTAAAAGAGAGAATACAGAAAATGGACAGCCACTTATTCCTGTGAGTATGGGTGAGGAAAGGCTTCTCAGTGGAGATAATACCTGAATGTTATAAGACAAACACAAATGAGCAAGGACATATGAGGCAGGGTATTCCAAAAGAATGAACGCACAACAGTACAGAAAGATGACAGGCTGGAGAATTAAGCAACTGCTTTATTATGGGGCCTCTTGTATGCCAATAATGGCTTGTCATTCATCCTACAAGTAACAGAGAGCCATGGAAAGGTTAGGCAAGGGGATGACATGATCATATTTGCATTTTAGAGAAGAATAATTTGGGGAGCACTGTGGAAGATGATGTTGGGGTGACACAAGACAAGGGGAGACCAGCCAGGAGGCTGTTGTAAGGCAATGATGGTTCAACAGAAGCTCTGAGTGAAAACTCAACACTGGGGGTGAAAAGGGGCAGCGCCAAGAGACATTTTAGGAGGGGCGACACCTAGCAAGGAGACTATAGAGGGTAAAGGAAACAATAGGGCACAGGTGACAAACACAAGGCCCGTGCTTGTTTTATCGGACCCTGCACCTTGTTTCTACCTGGTGGCAGTGCTGAGCTCCTTGCCCCTAGTTAAGGAGTAGTTACATTTATACAGTCCTAAAATTACATTCAGTCCTTTGAAGGCAACCACAGGGCTGATGTGGCCCCCAGTGAAAATGAGTTTGACACCCCAGCAATAGGGTATAAATGTTCTAAAGGAGGTTTAAGATGATGATGATGATGATGATGATGATGATGATTGATTGATTCCTGGTGAAAAGCTTTGTTCCATAAAATAAAAACCACTGCAAAATATAATTAAAAGTAATTCAGAGTAGGAAATCTCACTTTAAATCATCTAGGATAGTTATATAGTCAAATCTTTCTCTTATTTTAATATACATCATATGTTTATTTCTCCTGGAGCTTGGTAATCAATGGCTATGTATTTGGTAAAATCTTGAAATGTGCCCATACCATGAAATATCACGAAGACTGATAACTCTAGTTGGTCAGGTTGCTCTTAGTTTAGTCTCCTTCTGTCATCACATATTTTGACCCCTTTTACCCTCTTCATCTGCCTCCCACTCCTTGAGCTAATCCCCCCCAAAATGTCAATTTACCAACAAATCCAATGAGAAATAGTTCTCAAAACTGATTTTAAGAGCAACATTTACTTTGTCACTAGACAGTTTGCTGTGCTTTCTACTGCTTTAGCCTCTATTTTTTTAAAGATTTTATTTCTTAGACAGAGGGGAAGGGAGGGAGAAAGAGAGGGAGAGGAACATCACTGAGTGGTTGTACGCCCCCTACTGGGGACCCAGCCTGCAACCCAGTCATGTGCCCTGACTGGGAATCGAACTGGCGACCCTTTGCTTCATAGGCCAACACTCAATCTAGTGAGACACACCAGCCAAGGCAACTTTAGCCTCTCTTCTACTGATAAAAAGACATAAGGAAAAAAGGCAACTATGGATATAAAATAATATACAAAAGATTTTATTACCCATTGATTTTTTTCACACTGCAGCCTGGAAACCATTTCTTTATTTAGTAACTTCTATGTGTGTGTTTTAAAACAGGCCAGCCACACTTAGCACACACAAAAATGTTCCCCTGGTTCCCCTCTGGAGTAATGGCACTTAACTTTTCCTCTGAATGTTAGATATCAAAGAGACTTTTCAAGCCTAAGGTCTCAAAGGGAACAAAAATAAGCAGCTCCTTTGTTTCCATTGAAAGGAAATTCATACAGTGATTCTCACAATACTGTTGTGGAGGCCAAATCCCTAGGCAGGACGCTAAAATAGCATTTATTTATTCAACAAATATTTACCACGTGCCTATTATATGCCTGACACTGTGCTAGCTGCTAGGGACACCACGGCGAACAAAAGCAGGCACCAGCTCCAGGCTGGTTCTGGACCTACCCAGCTCTTCTTTCCCATGACCCCCACGAACAAAAACCACCTCTGCCTATTCCCCACGTTGCTCCCAAGTTTCCACAGCTTGTCCTCGACTCAGAATCTTTCATTAGCAACCAAAGCTGTTATTTTCAGAGGAACTATTTTTCCATTGTATCAATAGTACCTCTGAAAATAAATAGTCTAGAACAAGGATGTCAGACTCATTTTCACCAGGGGCCACATCAGCCTAGTGGTTGCCTTCAAAGGACCGAATGTAACTTTAGGGCTGTATAAATGTAACTACTCTTTTAACAGTTAAGTGAGAACTTGGCGCTGCCGCCAGGTAGTAACAAGGTGCCAGGCCAGATAAAACAAGGAGAAGGGCCGGATTCGGCTCACGGACCTTGTGTTTGCCACCTGTGCCCTAGAAATTATGAATGTGGCTCATAGGAAGGACTCGCGGTGGAAGACTATTTGTTGTATTTCAATGAAGGCGGGAGAGTAGAAAAATCAAATGCACTTTGTGGCCCCAACAGCATTAATCGTGGTGTAGAGGTGCTAACTGTCCATGTGGATTGTGAAGATCCATTATTTTAATGAGCATGGTGTTCTTTATCTACTGAGATGTCTAAAGCATGAAATTCAGGCATAGCATACATTATCTGCCTGTGATTTCTGTATAATTTGCATAAACAGACAAAGGCTACACAGGCTGTTCTCAAGTAAGATGAAAGCTAGACCTTGGAGAAATCTCCCTAATTCAAAGAGCTATAGTTTCTTGACAGACTGAACCAGATGATCCTTTTTAGCTGTAATTTTCCATAAAAGCTAAAAACTGTGCTACTACCACTTCTTGTGTTGTCATTAGCACATTTTTCTCTTTTGTATTCCTTCTTATCTGATAATAAATGGTGATCCAGTGTCATTTATGAAGCCTAGCAAACTGAACTCATTGCCCAGAAAACCTAGCAGGAAAATGAAAGCTATGATTTAGGTACAGGTTTATGTAACTCCAAGTCCATGTTCTTTTTCCATCTATAAATGAAAAGGCGGGATGATCTTGAATTTCCTTGAGTAACCAAAATTCTATGCCTGTAATATGAACAATGTGTAGTTTATGAATGTAAATTGTTTTCTAGAGTCTGAACCAAATTTTAGTCCTATGTTTGTCTTCCCCCTTACATTTCCTATCTTGTCCCCTACTGCTTTAAGTTTAAAATGATTTAGAGAATATGTTTCTTTGGGTTTTTATGAGGATTGACAATCAGTATAATGTAAAATTTCCCCATTTTTAAAAGTGAAATGATTCATCAATTATCTTGAATTTCTAATGTTTGATTCACCACTTACAATATCTTTTTAAAAATTTTTTATTGATTTGAGACACAAACAGAAACATTCATTTGTTGTTCCACTTAGTTATGCCTCTGTTAGTTGATTCTTGTATGTACCCTGACCTAGGATCGAACCCCCAACATTGGTGTACTGGGACGACACTCTAATCAACTGAGCTATGGGGCCAGGGCTACAATATATTTTTGACTCAAGTAAAAACTATTTTAATACATAACAGGAATCCCATTTATATTATACATATCTCAATACAAATTCCACTGTTTGTTAAAATATGTGTATATTACTCAAGTAACACTCTACTTTGATGTTTCAGCACAGAATAGTAAAAATTATGATATCATAAAGTAAGTCATCAAGCTCTACTTACACAAACTTTTTGACCAACCTCAATAAAGGTTACCAGTTAAAACATAAATCAATTTATTAACTAGCAGAAGACATTCTTACAATATAAAAATTCAAAACTCAACTATTGCAAAAATGCAAAAGATACTGAGATTTTGTTAGTCTTTTTAAGTTATAGCATTAATTTCATTAATTATCTGTAAACTGAGTGCTTTGTCAGAATTTCATTGCTAAGACATTTTGGTTTTACTTCCAAAATTATACAACTAATGTATAATTACTGATTATAAAAATTAAATAAAAGTAATAAAAAGGAAATAGTGAAAGTCCCTCTTCACACCATTCTTCCACTGTTAGATTTTTACCTTGGATTGGACCTTTCTTTGATACTTGGGGTGAAGTTCAACTAAATCAGAAACCTAAGCCTCCTTGAATAACCGATTCTACATCTTCTTGGATGGATGATTATTACCTAGGAATTTATATTAAGCAAAATGCTATATTACTCTAATACAGTGTTTGAAAAGGGAATGTTCAATGTTCAATACACTATTATTTGCTATAGCAAAAATTAAGATACAAAAAAAGTTCCAAATAGAAATCAAAAAGAGTGATCACTATAGGCCGATATGGAACAGTAACTAACATATATTTGCTAAGTAAAAAACGAAGGTGCAGAACAATATCTATAGTGAGATTCCATTTATATAAAAGGGGATTATATATGTATAAATACATACATATAGATATACATATATACAAATAAACCATTTTATAGTCATAGTCTGTTTCTGGAAGGATATATACATTGCAAACTGATAACTGCTTTCCTTTGAGAGAGAGATTTTACTCTGTACATGTGCAACCTTTTCAAGAATAAAAAAAAAGTTAAATTTAAGGGCAGCAAGCAACGTATTGATCCGCAGAATGAATTGGGTTACTGCAGCATCCGGGCCGTCATTTTGTAAAAGGATAGTCTATATTAGCAGAATGGATGGCAGCCTTTATCTACATGAAGGGAAAAAGCACTCAGAGTTAGCAGTTTAAGTTTCAAGGACAAAGTAATTTGCTAATAAAGCATTAACCTTTGGAGTCATTCAGTACTTATATCTAATTAAATTTGTTTTTACATTTCTACTTTCAAAAAGGCCAACCAATCGCAGAGAAAGACCTTCACATTATCTGCCTATTTCATTTTCCCCCTGAACAGACCGCTGGGGTGATTAAATTAAACTTCAGGTTAATCCCTTCAAAGTCTGCAGTCTTGATATTGGCAGAAACAAAAAAGAGTATTACACTCACAACTTTACACTTTAAGACAAAATTCCCAAAATGCATTTAAGTGCTGAAGCTGCAATGAGAAATGATCCATTCTAGTTATTCTAAAATTACAGACTCCTTGACTATTCACTCTCCTTGAATTTTGTTAAAGCTGTGATCTGTTCCACTGAAGCATTTTTTTCCATAAAGCAACCACACTCAACTTAATGTCACAATTGTATCACTTCCTATCAGTTTCATTCCAAATACTACCAGACTTTTTGACTCAGTCAAAACAATGTCCTCCGCAAACCTGGTTTCTAAATTCACTGCACATTAGTCTTAGGAAATGTAACCTCAGAAACTAGGATCTAGAAATGTTAAACCTTGACATTCTCTAAAAAGTGACCAATATTTATGTATTAACATGTCGAGGTAGATTCTGACTATAAATTACGTTTGGACATAGACAATCTTCTATATGATTCCTAGAAAGAGGTGCATCTATCTTTTGTAGCCACTCAATCTTAAACATTTAGGGGGACTTTCTTTAAGAAAAATAATCCATCCATGGCTGGTGTGGCTCAGCAGGTTAGACACCGGCCTGTGAACCGAAAGGTCACCAGTTTGATTCCCGGTCAGGGCGCATGCCCACGTTGCGGGCCAGGTCCCCAGTTGGAGGCGTGTGAGGGGCAACTGATCAATGTTTCTCTCCCTCTCTCCATCTCCCTCCCTTCTCCTCTCTCTAAAAAATAAATAAAATCTTAAAAAAAAAGAATCCAAGACTGAAAAAAAATCTGTTCAAAAGTAAATATTCTAAATAACAGTTACAATTCACAAATTTTTAAAAGCTAATAAATACCATAAAATCCATAGAAATAACAGATGTAATACTAATGCCTGATACACACCTACCTCTATATTTTAGTTTCCTATATTTTTGCTTGTATACTCTGCTGCTTCATTCAACAATGCTTTTATAAAAATATTTTTCAACATAGAAAAACGAAAGATAACCATCTTTCTCACAGGTCAAAAATATATTATTTTTAAATGAGAGTTTAGAAAAGTTCCTTTCAACAGCATGACTAGGTATTGACAAATTTTTAGACCTGCTGTCAAATTTAGAAAAAAATATCCAGTTTCTTTCATATAGGAGCTATATGATTTCAGGGCATTTCTGAAAAGCTTACTTGTGCAGAGATTAGTTTGAAATATTCTTTGACCTGATAATAGTCACTTACCAATTTTACACTGGGCCCTACAGCTTCCTGCCATGGCCCTGGGTGAGTCGGTGGGCAGTAGTGTTGCTGGAAGCCATTCCTACACCACGATTTCGAACAAAAATGTCACTGTACACACAAGTGACTAAGAACCACTTATAGCTAAATATCCTACTAACCCCAAACTAAATATATCCCCAACTCAACCTCCTCTTGGGCAGATCCTCCAGGTGCCTACGGCACATCTGGTACCGCCCAACACAAAGGGGAAGTCTAATGGGGCGGGGAGTCAAAGTGGCATTAGACAATAGACTTAAAGGATTGTGGTTGAAATCTTATATTTTTTAAGATTTTATGTATGTAATTTTAGAGAGAGGGCAAGGGAGAGAGAAAGAGAGGGACAGAAATATCAATGTGTATTTGGCTGCCTATTACATGCCCCCACCAACAACCTGGCTAGCAACCCAGGCATGTGCCCTGACTGGGAATCAAACCAGCGACCCTTTGGTTTGCAGGCTGGCACTCAATCCACTGAGCCACTCCAGCCAAGGCAAAATATTTTACTTTTGCAAAAACATGTAACCATGTGAACCCATTGCTAACACTCCATCCAGGGTGTCAGAAGGTGTCACTGTAAGTGAGGGGCTGTGAAACTTAAGCTTCCTTAACTCCACAATAAATCTGTTTCTGGGCCTAGAAGACTTAACACTCAGTAAACTATTTTTCATTAAATATATTGGGAAACATTGGTTAGTAACATCATATAAATTTCAGGTTACAATTTATAATTCAACATCTGCACACTCCATTGTGTTCTGACTACCCAAAGTCTAGTCTCCTTTCATAACCTTGTATTTGACTTCCTTTGCCCTCCTTCACCCGCCCCTCACCCAGTAAAATACTTTTTAAAGGAAGAAAAAAAGAGATATTAAAATTATATTCTATATGGGCTTTTGACTAAAGAAGGAAAGGCGAGCTGGAAAAGGCAGAGAAAGTGTGCTTCCTTTTGTTTTGGACAATCAAATTGTGAGCGCCCCTGCAAAGCATGGCCTTAGGCATCTGTCACTGGGATCCCTATGAATCACTGTTGATAACACAAAGTGCTTTCACGTCACATCACTGCTACTTTCCTTTTACACTTAATCTATTCAAAAGCGTTTTTTTTTACCTTAAACTGGTTTTATTAACAGAGGTGAGTTCTGGAAAGATGCTGTGGAAACAGCAGCCTTACAAACGAGTGTGATACAATAGGCTTTTAAAAAAAATCTACACAGGAAAGTACCTGCAAACTTCAAATCAGGGTTTAGTTGTTCATTTATACATGGATATATTAGCAAAACAGATATTAACGTAAAATAGTTTGCCAGACAAAGAGTAAGTACCAAAGTCACTTGAAGAAAAATTATGTGAGCTATTTTTTTGATGGTAAGTAGCTTTACTGCAATCAGCACAGACAATTAGTAAGATTTAGCTTCTATTCTTGCACCCAGCACCAGCCCCTCAGATCAACTGGAAGACGTTTAAATTGGTTTCATTTGCGGGTAAAATCAAATGCAGGTGTCAGTCACTATACACTGAAATTAAACAACTTGTTCTTAAATCTTTGGGTGGGAAGGCTGTAGGGTCGCTTTGGCCATCCTCTTTTCAAATCAACGAACTGCAAAGTATCTGCCTGACTTCTGGATAGTTTACAAATTAGTGAAAAAATTACCAAATGTTTTTATAAATTTGAATATTCTGAAGGTAAAGTAGTTTGACAAAACCTTCTATGTCGTAAATACTGTCACTTCTCAGCTTTTCCAACTTGGAAATCTCTCCAAAGAGAATTAAAGAAAGCAGCATCCTTGCGAGGTGGGGAGGGGGGAAAGGGGGTAGGCAATAAACAGCCTTTAAGACTGGAGTTATGTGAAGGCAGATGGTGAATACAAAAGAAAATTCTACTTGTGGAGCATGGGAAAGTGGAAAACTCATATCTAAGTATTCCTATGGGCAGAAAGCTTCGCAGAAGGCTTAGCATATTATGTAAATAAAGCTTTTTTAGCCACAACCATCAACACAGTCTTAGCTGACCAGAGTGTGTGGTACAGACCACAGATGTGAGCATTGCTTTCCCACCACAGAAATAGTAAGAATGGATCCAAAGCTTACTTTGCTCTTTCTTGCCAAGATGAATATGAAACTCAGACATGGAAAAAAATCACCTACAGTTTCAGAAATGGAAAAGAATTACCCACATACTGCCACCACACTTCACATGACTCTTGAATTGAAGAAATTTTGTATCAAACTGCATAAAGAATCATTATATGCCAATTAGCCAATTTTTTTTGTCACGAAAACAAGGCAAATTGAAGTCAATTTGCTCAAAATCTTATGAGCAGTTTGAATCACAGACAAGAATATTGTAGAGACAGGAAGTGTAAATGCTGTACTTCACTGAGAAGTCAAACCCATTTTGAAATCTCCAAATTCACTAATTCCCAAAGAGTAACTTACTTTAATGTGATGCACACCGTTCAGTTTTCCAATCTGCTGCTCAATGGTCCAAACGCAGGAACTACATGTCATCCCCTCCACAGAGATGCTGACAGAACTCACACTCATATTTGGATCCATTTTGATTTCTTCTTTACATTCCTAGAAGAAACAATGAACTCATTAATTTCAGCCATGGAAATAATACTTCCTCAACTTTCCCCCACCACCTCAACTGAAAATATACTACTAATAAAATATAGTCAGTACTCTTCTCTCACGTCATGCTGTTCCCATTTCAGGGCCTTCACTTCAGGTGTTCCCTTGGTTTTGGGCTTTCTTCTTCCGGATTATCTGCTTTGCTAACTTCCTTGACTCTTTCAAATCTAACTTTAATGAGTCTTACACTGACCACCCTGTTTTAAATTGCAACCCACATCCTTCCACACACACTGATTACCCATACCTCTGCTCTATTTTTTTTCATAGAACTTATCACATTCTAATGTAGTCTGCAATTTACTTATTATGTTTATTGCTTATTATCTGTCTTCCTGTGATGGTTTTAAAAATATGTTCACACATTCTTTGTTACTCCTTCCTTCCATAGGTGGAATTCTTTTCCCCTTGAGTATGGCCTGGATTCAGTGACTTGCTTCCAACAAACAGAATATGGTACAAGCAAGGTGTGACTTCCCAGACTAGGTCATAAAAAGCACTGCAAGGCACGGGGAGGAGTCACTGTAGCTTCCTCCTTTGTCCTCTCCCTTGAATCACCAGGTCTGGGGAAAGTCACCTGCCATGTCACGAGAATGCAACATTATGAAGAGGTTTATGTGCGAAGAAATTGAGGTGTCCTGTCAACAACAAGCAAGACGTGAGTCCTCCTGCTAATGGCTAGGTGAGTGAACTGTCTTGTAAGTTGATCCTCCAGACTCAGTTAAGCCTTTAGATCACAGGTGGCAAACACAAGGCCCACGGGCCAAATCCAACCCTCCACCTTTTTTTATCCATCCTGGCACCTTGTTTCTACCCGGTGGTAGTAACAAGCTCTCAGTTAACTGTTCAGGAGTATTTACATTTATACAGCCCTAAAATTACATTCGGCCCTTTGAAGGCAACCGTGAAGCTGATGTGGCCCCCAGTGAAAATGAGTTTGACACCCCTGCTTTAGATGCCTGTAGCCCCAGCCAATATTGACTACTACATCAGAGACCTTGAGCCAGAATCACACAGCTAAACCACTGCCAGATTCAAAACTCTGAAATGTTTGTTGTTTTAGGCCATTAAATTTTGGGGTAATTTGTTAACACTGAAATCATTAACTAATACACTTCTCACCAGAATGAAAATTCCATGGAAACAAGAATCTGGTTTTTTCACTGCTATTAATTTGAACTGCATGAAGTTGCCATACTGCATATCAAAATATTGGCAATTTCATATGGATCAACCTAACATATCCCACGGAAACAGTAGTTTCCTTTGGTGAGGAGAACTGAATGGTTAGGGGATAAGGGTGAGGAAAAAATTTTCGCAGTATAACCTTTCATACTTTTTTTTTTTACAAACCAAGATGTAACTGACATAACATTATGTAGTGTTATGTACATAACTTGTACATAACAAGGTGTACAATGTGTTAGTTTGATACACTTGTTATATGGCAACGTGACTTCCACCGTTACTAACACCTGTCTCGTCACTTTCCATTTTTTGTGGTGGGAACAATTAAGATCTAGTCTCTCTTCTACTTTCTGAATTTTATACCATGAGAATACATTGTCTATTCAAACACAGACACAGACACAAACACACATAAAAAAAAAGTAGGCCTGAAATACTATTAAACAATAATATGGATAGGAGTTTGTAATTAAGGCATTCTAAGGTCCTTGGTCTTATTCAGAATATATATAGAGAAACACATAATACCTAGATTTTCTTAAGAACACATGTTAAAAACTTAAGGATAACTGATAAGAGACTAGAAAATATATAGCTTCCAAAACAGAAGAGTGAAAAAGGGAATAAAGAAAATTAAACAAATAGCCCTGGCTGGTGTGACTCAGTGGATTGAGCACTGGCCTTCGAACTGAAGGGTCACTGGTTGAGTCCCAGTCAGGGTACATGCCTGGGTTGCGGGCCAGGTCCCCAGTGCGGGCACATGAGAGACAATATATAAACTCTATGAAAATATATAAACTCTAATTGACTTTGTAATATCGTTAATGTCCATCTTTTGAATTTTTAATATCTCAAAGACAGGTACAAAGTCAAGAACAATTTTTTAACCTCCCATTGCATTTAGCAAAATGAATGACTCAGAAAACAGAGTAAGAGCATAAACAATTTCATATGGTGTGGAGAAAATGTAGGCTTCTGAGATCACAAAATTAAACAAACCTGGCATACAGCTATTAGTAATGAGGCGACTCTGAGAACAAGAGCATCCAACAACATTGTGGGAAATAACGTCTAGATATTAAAGTGTTTTTGAGTCACTCACTAAATGCAGATGGTAATCACCATTGGTAATAACATTCCCCAAAGGAGGAACAGTATTATGACTAGATCCTCATCTCTGGTCTCAAAACAGAAACAACTGAAGGTGTGTACAAACATCAGATGCATGAAGTCTGATTGCTCAAAACCACTTCATAAAGCTGATCACAAAAGTTCAAAGATTATTCATAAAATTCCCCTAAAAATAGTTCCCATGATTTCGGAAAGGTTTCTGAATTCCCAATAAATTTTACAGTAAAAATTAAAAGTTCTTTTTGGATTCAGTTCTACCTGGTACAGTTTTTATCACTATGGTAATCAAGGAAATGCAAATTAAAACCACAATAAACATGATTCATACTCATAAGGTAGACAAAAAATTCAAAATCTGACAATAACAAGTGTTACTGAGGATGTGAAGGAACAGGATCTCTCTAATTCAGCTGGTAAGAGTCTAAGTTAGTCATATTTTACTCGCTTGTTTGTTCTGTTGATTAGGTTCCATTTAGAGGTGAGATCATATGGTATTTGTCCCTCACCGCCTGGCTTACTTCACTTAGCATAATGCTCTCCAGTTCCATCCCTGCTGGCACAAAGAGTAAGATTTCCTTCTTTCTTTCTGCTGCGTAGTATTCCATTGTGGAAATGTACCGCAGTTTTTTGATCCACTCATTTACAGCTGGGCACTTAGGCTGCTTCCAGCGCTTGGATATTATAAATTGTGCTGGAACCTAATCAATAAAATAAACGAACAAGCAAAACAGAACCAAAAACATGGAAATAAAGAACAAACTGACAGTAGCCAGAGGGGGAGGGGGAGGGGAACAACAGGGTGGTGGGGGAAGTGTCGTCAAGCAACATGTATAAAGCACACAGGGACAAAGCCACAGGGGGGTAGGACTGAGGGTGGGAGGTAGGGCGGGGGGGAATGGTGGGGGGAAAATGGTGATAACTGTACCTGAACAACAATAAAAAGGAGTATAAATTAGTACAACCACTATGGAACCTGCTTGGCAATATCTGGTAGAGTTGAAGACAGGCATACACCAGAATACAACATTTGCAGTCCTGGGCATATTTATTACCCTGCAGAAAGTCTCACACATGTGCACAAGGAAATATGAACAACAATGCTCATTACAACAGTGTTCCAAATACTTAACTAATAGTTAACATGTCTTAGGTTATGTCCAACTCTTAGAAGCAGAGACCAGAATGGTGGTTACAGGGGCTGGGCAGTGGGAGAAGTGGAGAGATGTTCATCCAAGGGTTCAAAGTCTCAGTTTTGCAGGATGAATAAACTCTGTAGATCTAATGTACATACAGCAGGGGGACTATAGTGAATAGTATTATGCTACATACTTGAAATTTGGTAAATGAGATCTTGGGAGTTTTTAACAAAAATTGGAAATTATGTGAGGTAATGGATATGTTAAATAGCCTAATTGTAGTAATCATTTCACAGTGTGTATGTGTATCAAAACATCACGTTATATGCCTTAAATATATACAATTTTTATTTGTCAGTTATACCTCAATAAAGCTGGAGGAAAAAGATTTTTAAAAACTAGTCCATTTTAGGGCAGAATAAAGAAGAAAAATATAGGGAATGTGCAGAAATTAAGAGAAAAGTTATCAAAATCAAAATAATTTAGTAAGTGAGACCAATAATAAATTCCAACATATAAGCAGTCAAAATCATCCAGCCTATTTTACCAGGGCTGTAAAAGTACCCGTTTGTTAAACAAATGGATGAGTTCAAGCTATGCAAACAACACTGAACTAGTTTTGCATTCAGGGTAGCTACAAAATATTTCCAAATCGATTTCACTTTTTCTACCTGTTTGCTTTTATTTAAAATCATGATCACCTCCAAATGGAAAATCAAAGGGGAAAGCATTAGCTTATCTCTTTACTTTATGTAATTCAACTAATTCATTTACATGGTGCAAGCCTTTGAAATGAAAATTGATCTTACTCCTTAACCTGTTTTCAAAATACTGGGTGCCTAATCTCTTTCATCAGACAACTGCCATTATATAAACACAGGACTAAGGTTCCAGATGAAACAGCTGGAGTGGACAAGTCTATGTTTTAAAACATAATTGTTCTTTTCATTTGATCACGTCCAAAAGATTAGGAGCCAATAAAGACACGTTAGTGAGGTCAAAAAACAACAGAACATTAAAAATTAAGAGAAGGCAATGTGCTTTGCTGGCCAGTCTTTTTTTTTTTTTTTTTTTTTGGCTGTTGGTAATCACTGCCTTTCTTTAAAAAAAGTCCTTGTGGTAATAATACAGATATTTCGTATTTCTATAGCATCACAGAGTTGACAAAACTTTCATATACGTGAATTTCACGACAATCCTGCCACATAAAGAGGGTAGGAGCCTCCTTTTAAAGTTAAGGAAGCTTAACACTCAGACTTACCCACGCTCACACAGCCAATTCAGGCTGGAGTCCAGAGCTAACAATAGCCTCCAGGGGATTAACTTAATAGGGTGGTGTTTGCAAAAGGCATAGATTAAAACCAGCTAAAGGAAGGAGTAGAGTAGGGGGGAAAATGCTAGAAAAATAATGGTCCCCTGCAATAAACACAAGTGGGGACAAGTTCCTCAAAACTGAGAAATAGTTCTCCAGTTAGTAGTTTCTTTCCCACCAGGGGCTGGGCATCTGCTGCCATGTCAATAATAGACTGAAGGGGAAAAACATGTTTTGTTTTAATAGGGGGCAACTTTTCTTGCCTCAGACAAAGCACCTTCTAATTTCTGGGAAGTAGGATTCAATTATTTGACATGAAAATGTGCCGGCTACTTTTCAACTATATTATGGGTCAAAAATGGCCTTGTTGCAGTTGTCTATATTAGATTCTAAGAAGACTGGTAGTTGGAACGCTTTTCCCCCCATTAAAACCACCATCAAATTCAAGCACATCAGATACATACAATCTGAAGGTAAATCATGGACTACTTGTAATGCTATGGCTATCTCCATAAGGAAAAATCCATCTTATAATTTTAGCTCTAAGACAAAATAGTGCCCCCAAGCCAGTACTGGGGAAAAAAAATAAATACGTATGAAAATTAAAAAAAAAACAGTATTTAACCATTTTATGAAGTTGAGAAAGCACTTATTTTACATTTGCTATAACTGATTAAGGACAAGTAAACTATAAAATAAACGATAAAAGTTTGGCAAGGCTGAAAATGACAACTCAGTTTAAGCAAACTTTTCAAAGATGTCATTAATTTATTTAAAAAATTACTAACAAATAATCATATGAATTACCCTATCATACATGAAAATGCCTTTAAAAGTATTAATTATTAAAAGTCTTCTACTGATGTCAGAATAGACAGATCTTTGCAAGAGAATAGAAAGTGTGTGTATATATGAGAATTTAGTAAACACAGACAACAGTATGGTGATTACTGGAGGGAAAGCAAGGTGGGGGATAGAAGAGGGTAAAGGGGGGATAAATGGTGATAGAAGGAGACTTGACTTGGGATGGTGAACACACAATACCATATACAGATGATGCATCACAGAATTGTACACCTGAAACCTAATAATTTTATTAAGCAATGTCAGCCCAATAAATTCAATAAAAATGAATAAGTAAAAATAAATTTTAGAAAACAACTTCGTATATAATAAGAGCCCCATTTCCAGTCAATGGAGAAACTAATAAATGGTGTTAGCATAATGTGCTAACAATTTTTTTTTTGATGAAAAAGGAAACTTTATTCAGTGCAAACTTGTCAGCTGTGATACAGCACGCCTGCTCAGTATGTGTGTGCTAACCATCTGAGGTGAACACTTTTAAATCCCATCATACACCAAAAGTACTTCCAACTGAGTTAAAAAGTGAAATGTAAAAAGAGAATAGAAAATGCTACAAAGATATTAAAGTGAATATTAATTAACAACAGTAACAACAAAACTTGGGCTGGGGAAGGCCCTTCTAGCATAAACCCAAAGCAGAAAACATAAAGGAATGGATGTTAAAATTTAATTATGTAAAAATTTAAAATTTCATGTGGCAAAATATACCATGTGAACAAACTACAAAAACATATATGAATGAGTTTCTTTGGGGAGTAATGAATTGTTCCAGAATTAGACAGTGTATGTGAATATACTTAAAAAAACCACTGAATTATACACTTTGATAGGGTAACTTCTAGGATATGTAAATTATACCTTAAGAAACCCAAATAGTCATTTATAAGTCAGGCAACTGACGAAGTAAGAAATTCAAAATACCGATAAACACATGAGTATTTGTTTAAAATTATAAATGAAACAACAAAAATAAAACACTTCCTCCCTACCAGGTTAGTAAAATGTGACTATTACCATATAGCTTAAAACAAAACAAAAATAGGAAACCACCTCCATTTCTGTATTAGGGCATTACTGCCCCAACTACTGAAGCCAAAGTGGGAGTGAGCTATTTTCTTACCCTTCATCCTTGAAGCTGAGATGCTGCTAAGTGATTCTAGGCCTGGCTGGGCAGATGCTTCTGCCCAGGGTTTTGAATCCTGAGGAAGTTACAAAAACACACAGTGATAGTCACAGAGCATTACACGGCAGTTGCAGCAGCAGAGTAAAGAAGCCAGCAGTGATGATGGCGAAAGTACTGAGCAAGCCAGTGCCTCTGGAGAGGTCCTCACCAGACTGTTCCTACGTGGTGACCTTGCCCTGTTTTAGCCTCGCTGGGTTCCTGCCCATTTTCCAAACTGGGGTGACCATCTTCCCTGTTGACTCTGTAAGCAATCCTAATAGCCTACCAACAAATTCCTTGTCTGCTTAAATGAGTCAGAACTGTTTTATATTGTTTGCAAGCAAGAACTTGGCCTAATACATGAATAATATCATGTGGCCATTAAAAACAATGATGTAGCCGTGACCGGCGTGGCTCAGTTGGTTGGCCATCCTACCGCAAAGGCAAAAGGTCAGTGGTCCGGGCACATGCCCAGGTTGCGGGTTCGGTTTGGTCCCTGGTCTGAGCGTGTGCAAGAGGCAGCTAATTGATGTTTCTCTCCCTTTCTCCTTCCCTTCCCCTCTAAAAAAATTTTTTTTCAAAAAACCATGATCTAGATCTCCATTTACAAACAGGAAAAATGTTCAGGGCATATTAAGTAAGAAAAAGCAAATTTTCATTCTGCAAAAGTTCTCTTAACCAACCTCCAATGGATTGATGGTCTCTCTTCTACCACTATAATATTCACTCCTTGCCTGTATGCACTCCTTGTCTCACCAGGACTAGGTTGGCATACTTAGCTCAGCTGTGTTTGCTCCCAAGCCTGTTTATGGCCACAGAACTTATAATCATGTGATTCAGTTAAATATTATGTAAACAGGTGAAATACAAGTATAAAAGAGAGCTATTCTTTCTATGAAAACAAAGGTAAATCCTTTTAGAAACACTCACTAAAGGTGAGCAATAAACTGCTGAAATAGATATACATAAACAACTTAAAGAGATTGGGGGAAATCATAAAAATCTAAAAGAATTCTGTTCTCTACTTACAAGAAACTACACTAGAAACTGGAAATCTGGAATAAAGCAATATGGATGTGGTGTGTGCAAGAAAGAAAAGGAAGAATTCCAAAGGACCCGTATACAAAGAGCGAGCTTTGGCCCTACATATAAGTATTAGAGAATGAACAAAAATGTTCTAGGTTTTAAAAAAAAATGAAAAACCCATATATACACAGTTTTTATGGATCCCTTCTTCAATTAGCCACCACTGAATGATTAGGAAAGTTTTTAGCATGGTTCCATTTTCTGTGAGGGAAGATTCTAATAAACCGTAAAACAAAGAGGAAAAAAAATCTGATTCCATTTTGTTTTAAAAGGGCCCTAGTAATTTACATTTTCAGCCTTGACTAAAACTCGTGATAAGCCAAATTTTATAAACAGTTAAATAATAAAGTAGGATTGAGCCCTGACTGGTATGGCTCAGTTGGATGTGGAGAAAAGGGAACTCTCATACACTGATGATAGGAAGGAGTAGTGTGGCAAACAGTATGGAGTTTCCTCAAAAAATTAAAAATGGAAGTACCTTTTGACCCAGCAATCCTACTTCAGGGAATATATCCAAAGAAACCTAAAACACTGACTCAAAACAATATATGCACCCCATGTTGACTGCAGTGCTACGTATGATAGCCAAGATTTGGATGCAGCCCAAGTGCCCATCAGTAGATGAGGGGATAAAACAGGTGTGGTACATTTACACAATGGAATGCTACTTGTTCATAAAAATGAAGGAAATCTTATCTTTTAAGACAGCATGGATTGACCTGGAAAATATTATGCTAAGTGAAACAAGCCAGTCAGAGAAAGACAAATACGAATGATCTCACTCATATGTGGGATGCAATGAATCAAGTAAACTGACAAACAAAATAAAACCAGAGGCACGGATGCATGGACCTGACTGACAGGCCTCAGAGGGGATTGTTGTGTGGGAAACTGGAAGAGATTGGCCAAAGAACATTATGCGTATGTACATATCCCATGGACATAGACAACAATGTGGTGAAGACTGGGGGGAGCTGGATGGAGGGGAGAAAAGGGAGGAATGGGGGACCTCTGTAATAATGTCAACAATAAAAAATAAATTAATTTTTACAAAATTAAAAAAAAAAAACCTTGAGGTGGGGAATAATGGTCCCCATTCCATAGCTACACAGTTCAGTCACTGTCTGAGTCTTTGCCAAGAGCTTTTCCAGAAAAAGAGGACCCATAAGGTCCCTGCTGGGAGCAGCCAGCAGACCTCTCTGCAGGACTCAAACTTGGCAGGGTGGTGTCACTGGAAGTTAGAAGACGGGGCTATTCCCAGTCGTTCATTCATTTTTATAGCTGTAACTATAAGAGTGCACAACCCTGGGAAGGTGGTGTCTGGGTCTCTAGCAGACTCTCCTCTCTCCCAGGCTCACTGAATCCCCACTGACTTTTACCACAAGATGCTATGTGGGCTCCTCTTCCCATCTCTGGTGCTCTGGGTTGGGTATCCCTGCCTGGGGTTGAGACCACATGCTCCTGGGAAAGGGAGTTTTACAGCCAAGATATCCCTCCAGCTTCTCAGCTGCCACATGTAGGTGCAGGAGCTAGCACTTTCTGCATCTCTGCCCTTCTTACCAGTCTTTATGTGGTTTCTACTGTAAATCCTTGGTTATAATACTTCAGGTCAGCAAGCTTTCATTTGGTTATTCAGATTGATTGTGCTATAATTGAGCTATAAATCAGGTTTGGCACCAAAGCTACCTACTCTGCAGCCATCTTGGAATCCAATACAAAATGATATTGAATGAAACTAATATAAAATAATATTGAATGTAACTGAAAAATTGTTTAATTAAAAAAGTTATAATTCAATCAGGCACTGGTATTCTTCTTAGAAAAGTGATAAAGAAGTGAATGAAATACTCAATGCATTTTACAAGGTACTTTATAAAAATCATTAATGTAGAATATGCATGCCTTTTAGCCCAGTAATTCTACTTCAAATAATATATCCAAAGAAGAAAAAAGTATAAGCAACTCTACTAAGGGTGCTTATAACAATATTGTTTAGAAAAACTGGAACCAATCTAAACACCAATATGGATTTGATCAAAGAAACTATCCTATTTTAAAAACACAGTCGTGTCCTGGCTGGTGTGTCTCAGTGGACTGAGCATAGGCCTACAAATCAAAGGGTCACCACTTCGATTCCCAGTCAGGGCACATGCCTGGGTTACAGGCCAGGTCGCCAGCTGGGGGTACGCAAGAGGGAACCACACATTGATGTTTCTCTCCCTCCCTTTCTCTAAAAATAAACAAAATATTAAAAAAAACAAGAAATTATAAAATCAAACAGTGATAAATATTATAAAGATAAAACAAAGCCAGGTAAGGAAAGATATCTAAATATTGCCTGGATTTTATTTTACTAATTTTCTAATAAGAAAAAAGGTATTTTTATTTTAGAAAAAGTAAATGCATTTCCAGGATACTTTTTAAGGATTCATGAATTCAGATAAGAGACTGGTCCAGGTTACCTTTAAAGAGCTCTGAATGACAATAAAGAAATAATAATAAAAATTAAATTTAAAAAAAGATTTCTGAATGACTAAAACTTAAAGGGTAGACTTCAGTTATCTGGAAAAGTCACTTTTGCAAAATACCTCCTTCCTCAATGAAGCTCAATAAAAGATACTCTAGATCATAAAAAGCTGCATTGAAGGCCCAATTTCACAGGATTCCCAGGGGCTCTCCTAAAACTTCTCTACTCAGTCTAGAAGAGCCTATTCACCTCCCCAAAGTTGTTTAGTTTCAAGTGCAAAACTCTAGATGTGGAACACTAGACACATCTGTTGCGATCACTTTATGGAGATGAAAAAAAAGCCCTATTTCTTTCTACTAACGTATAGACTTTCCTTGGTTCTCTGAAATCATACAGTTTTGGGACAAAAGAGTCTGGAGATAAAGGCAAAAAGGTTTCTAGAGTTGAAATCACAAAGATACTTTATGAGCAGAATATTCTAGATGTCTAAAAGAATAAGCTTCTAAGTGCAGCCACCACTGACTGGTAAGGGATATAATAAAAATATATATGACATATTTCAAAGCCTGGATATTACAGACCCTCCTCTCAGGAAGACAAAGGCATGGGTACTGATGATGGTTTGCTG
>CM052552.1:31202080-31233799 GCA_028533065.1 Trachops cirrhosus | reverse complement strand
CAAGGCACATCATAATTACATTAGCCAAGGTAAAAATGAAGGAGAGAATCCTAGAAGCAGCAAGAGATAAGGAGACAGTCACCTACAAAGGAGTTCCCATCAGACTGTCAGCTGATTTCTCAAAAGAGACCTTGAAGGCAAGAAGGGGCTGGAAAGAAGTATTCCAAGTCATGAAAGACAAGGACCTACATCCCAGATTGCTCTATCCAGCAAAGCTTTCACTTAGAATGGAAGGGCAGATAAATGGGCTTCTCAGATAAGGTCAAGTTAAAGGAGTTCATCATCACCAAGCCCTTATTATATGAAATATTAAAGGGATTTATCTAAGAAAAAGAAGATAAAAATATGACCAGTAAAATGATGGCAAACTCACAATCATTAACAATCACACCTAAAACAAAAGCAAAAGCAAACTAAGCAAAGAACTAGAACAGAAACAGAAATGGAGATCACATGGAGGGTTAGCAACAGGGGAGTGGGAGGGGGAGAAAGGGGGAAAAGGTACGGAGAATAAGTAGCATAGATGGTAGATAGAAAATAGACAGGGGGAGGGCAAGAACAGTATGGGAAATGTAGAAGCTACAGAACTTATGACACATGGACATGAACTAAAGGGGGGAATGTGGGTGGGAGAGGGTGTTCAGGGTGGAGGGGAATGAAGAGGGGTAATGGGATAACTGTAATAGCATAATCAATAAAATATATTTAAAAATTTAAGAGATAATAGCTGAAGCCCTGGCTGATGTAGCTCAGTGGATTGAGCATGGGCTGTGAACCAAAGGGCTGCCAGTTCAATTCCCAGTCAGGGCACATGCCTGGGTTGCAGGCCAGGTCCCCAGTGGTGGGCATGGGAGAGACAACCACACATTGATATTTCCCTCTCTTTCTCTCTTCCTTTCCCTCTCTCTAAAAATAAGTAAATGAAATCTTTAAAAATAAAAAATTAAAAAATAAATGTCCTTTTATATATAAGGAAACAAAGGCCCAGAAACACAAAATACTTTGTCCAAATTAGTTTGTTAATAGCAGAACTGGTGTTCAGCAGAACTTAAATGCCATACTCCTGATTCAAATTCAGTACTCTTTCCATTACAACACAACACATCATGAAAGAATATTATCTTACATTTACACAGCATTCTATAATTTAAAAGTACTTTCACATGCATTATTTTGTTCAATACCCATCACAACCTATGAATTACACAGGGTAGGTTTTATCATAATTTTACAGATGAGTACACTTAAATAGAGTAACAAAATTGATGGAACTCCTTAAAATCCTCAAAGACCTAAATTTCTTGTGTTTGAGTACAGGAGAGCCTTAAGGTGGGAAGTGAGATGCAAGTAATGAACTTGGGACTACCATGCTGCTATATGTAGTAGATATTGAGGGATAATTGGGGCTAAAAATAGAAGTGGTTTCAGTAGGTTTCCGGGCTGCCATATTACATAACTCCATGTCATAATTTTTATAGACTCATAATGTGATTGCTGCCCCCGGAGTTGTGTAAGACAGCCCTGGATGAATAGAAAGTGGGAGTCTCCAACCTGCAAATCAGGATCTACTGGTAGGTTAAAACCTCGCCTCATGGAGCGCCAAGCCGGTTCCCAATAGTGACTTCTCCTTTCTGGTACCCACCCTTTCTGCCATAAGTCTCAGCTAACATTCCCGGGAGGAAAGGGAGAACAGCACAGCCAGCATCAACTTCTCAAGGACTGCAATGCTTGTACCTATCCTGATCTCAAGACTCACATTAAAAGAAGCTCCTCCATATGATGAGGTTGGACATCACCATAATAAAGGACTGGGCCCTGGATGGTGTGGCCCAGTGGATTGAGCATCGGCCTGTGAATCAAAGGGTTGCTGGTCTGATTCCCAGTCAGGGCACATGCCTGGGTTGCAGGCCAGGTCCCCAGTGCACTGTGTACGAGAGGCAACCACACATTGATGTTTCTCTCCCTCTCTTTCTCCTTCCCTTCCCCTGTCTCTAAAAATAAATAACTAAAGATATTTAAAAGATTGGGAGGAGACAAAGATGGTCTCGCGTGATCATTTCTACTTGTCTGGTATGAAAAAGAAATTCTAAAAAGTGCCAGCATATTGCTGTTAAACCTTCTTAGAATATGATCATACCAACATCAAATCCAAGGGTAACGAGAGAATAAGGCAGGTCACAACAGGCAGTCACTTGGTAAATCACTCATGCCTTAAGCCAAGTTGAAAGAATACTAATACAGATTACAAAGAAAACTAACTATATAAGACTTCTGACCAACTTGTATTGAGGTACCACAAAACTAGGACTGTCCTAAAACTAGGACAGAAATGGTCTACCAGATGCTTCAAATATAGAATATAATCTAAAACTGACCAGACGTTTCAAATGTAGAACAGAACCTAGAGTAATGACCACTGGTAGTCCTCAAACGGCCCAGTCAAATAACTGCAGTTACGTTTCTCTTCCTTTTTCTTACAGAAAGACAACCAAAACCAAAGGTTAGGCCAATGTAGTCAGTTTTGCTCGAAGACATTTCTGATGGCATTCCACCAAGCATTACAGAATGCATTTCCTTTCCTGGACTAACCTTTTACTTCTCCCAACTTCTCACACTTCCCACTGGCACATCATGCGTACGTTGCTCTCCACTGTTACCTAGTGCTGCTTGGGTTACTGACCCCAGCTGCTGTGTAAATATCATTTTATTGCCTTTATAGTTATGTCACTAGGAAAACTTAATACAAACTTCTAAACTCAGGAAACACATTAGAGATGGTACCAACTGAGTCAGTAGGACTCCAAAGCCCATGCTCCTAACTCTCTCCAAAAGAGGGTATGCAAAGGAATTTAGCACAGATTAAACAGCTGTTGAAAGCATTCAAAACACTGTACTGGAAAAACCCAGACTTCCCTCCCGTGTTTCTCCTTTACTCTCATACTATGACCACAGTCACAACACTTCTGACACCAGATGTGTGCGGATTCTCCCCACCAAGCATCAAATCTCTGTGACACCAGCTGAGTGCCCTACAGTTCAATGAACTCTGACACTGTCTACCTGGAGATAGTGTCAGATCTCCTGGGTTAAGGGCTCGATGCCACAAGATTGCTCTACCCTACTTTTGACAGACTTAAATAGCTGTTTAAATCATTCAAAAGATGGTCCACATCTATCCTTTTCAATACTCTTCTCCAACATAAAATCTCTACTACAATCAGGCAAGTGCCGTCACTGCCACCAGCCCATGCTTGCCTTTTCTTTCTGATTTATTTAGATGGTTCTCCCTGCCTAGAATGTTCTCTTCCACATATTTAAATCCTATCACATTACTTGTCTGGAAGCTCCACAAAGCAGGACCATATCTGCTGTGCTCACTACGATATCCCCAGCACACTGCACATGGTAGCTACTCAAATAATTGTTGAGTGAATAAATGAACTCAAGTCCTACCTCGTCCATGAAAAGCATTATCAAATACTTGTGCCCACCTTCTTTTTGAACCCTGAATACCCATGGAATAAGCATCAGAGTTTAGTACCTAATTTCTCTGTAATTGTTTGGTATTAGACTTCTTTCTCTGGCTAGACATTGGAGCAAATGCTTTATGCGTCTTTGAGTACTACAGAGAACTGATGTGAGCACTATATGTACAAGAACATAATAAACATTTATTAATTGGAGTGCTGATGTAATTCAATATACAAATTCAATTTGCACTCACCTTTGTAAAAATTCAGTTATTTTGCAGAATAGGTTAGACATGTATAAAGCCTTTTCCATTGCCTACATTTTACATAACAGAAATCATTCAGTAAAAGTATGGTTGAGCATCTGGTAATTAGAAAAATAATCTAGAAAATCTCAATAGCCCAGAGTCTGTCTCTCACTAATTCTACAAGAAGATCAGTGGAGAAACATAATGAGTACATCAGGGCGATATGACTTGCTAGCTGTCACAATAAGTTTTGAGATGGCATGTTGGCATACTGTAGGTGTATTGTAGGCTACTGGATCCTCCCAGTCTGAGTTTTCCATTTACTACGGTGCAATGTAGAAATTATTGGGTTGGCCAAAAAGTCTGTATGGTTTTTTCCATGAAATAAAAGACACGTTTTTCATTTTCACCAATACCTTTACTGATTTGGATATTTTGAGTATGTCAGCTATCTCCCACATGGTAGAACATTGCTTGTTCTCAACAATGAACATCTCGATTTGATCGCTATCAACTTCAGCTGCTTTCCCTGACCATGGAGCATCGTCCAGCGAGAAATCTCCAGCACAAAACTTCACAGTCACAGCACCTTCTTCATACATTACACAAATCTTTTTTTGTGTTTCAGTTGCATTTTTACCTTTCTTGAAATAACGAAGCATAATTATGCTGAATATGTTGCTTATTTTCTTCCATCTTCAATATTAAAATGGCTACACAAAAATTCACCAATTTTGATTGTTTTTTTAAAATGCATATTGAGCCCTGGCCGGTGTGGCTCAGTGGATTGAGTGCCGGCCTGCAAGCCAAAGGATCGCTGGTTTGATTCCCATTCAGAGCACATGCCTGGGTTGTGGGCCAGGTCCCCAGTAGGGGGCGTGTGAAAGGCAACCACGCAATGATGTTTCTCTCCCTCTCTTTCTCCCTCCCTTCCCCACTCTATAAAATATTAAAATTTTAAAAAAATAAATGTACATTGATATGACAGCTGTCACAATCCAATCTAACGAAAATTGTTTCCAATGAGGGTAAAGATAACTAAGTGCAGCTACAGCCATCTTATGGGGAAAAAAACCCAATGAACTATTGGTCAACCCAATAAATACTGCTTGCAGGAACTGATTGATTAGTATATTGCTCCTATAGTCTACTAATTAATGGTACAGCAAAACTATAATTTAAAATTTTATTATGCAGGTTGCTAAAACTACATTCACAGTAAATAATGGATTTAAAGAATAATAGTAAGTACACTTTGTGTGTTTACTACCTGCCAGGCACTGCTTTAGGGCTTTACTTGTACTAACTCACTGACAATACTAGGAGGCAGGTATATGTTATTGACACCATTTCAGAAACTTGGAGGAACTGAGGCAAAAAACAAGAAATCTGTCTAGGGTCATATAAGCAGTAAGCAGAGGAGCTGGGTGTGATTCCAACCCAGGCGCCAGTCTGGTGCCACAGACCCCATTCTTAATTCTATGCTGTAGTGCCTCTAAATTAGCACATCACAATACAGTGGTGAAATTAAGATGCCTTGAAGTTATCAAGGTAATAATATCCAGTAGTCCGGAAACTGTAATCAGCAAGGTTCCAATTTATGTTCATCAACTTTTATTGCATGACCTCTTAGTACAGTTTAAATTCTAAACATGTTATTATAAACATCAAAGTCTAACCAAGTTCAAAGATGTGCTCACTTTCAAGATGATAAAACAAACAGCCCTGGCTGGTGTGGTTTAGTGAATTGAGTGGCAGCCTGCAAACCAAAAGGTTGCTGGTTCGATTCCCAGTCAGGGCACATGCCTGTGTTGCAAGCCAGGTCCCCAGTTGGAGGCACCAGTGTGAGAAGCAACCAATCGATGCATCTCTCACACATCAATGTTCTTTTCCCTCTCTTTCTCACTCCCTTCCCCTCTCTCTAAAAGTAAATAAATAAAAATCAAACAACCAAACATAAACCATTTCTTTTGTCTTGCTGGGATACTCTGAGAATACAAGTAAAATAAGACTAACACCATCTTAAACATTAGAAAACAAAACTATGGGTCCTTACTTTTGAATTTAGTTTGAAACTACCATGGGGATTTTGAGCTACCAAGACTTTAATTTTAATCATCAAATCAATTTGTTCATACTTTCAAAGAAGATAACTGGGCATTTCTCTCTTTAGGACAGACAAGGCACTCAATTCATTAGCCCAAATTCTGCTCAAATGTCTATGTTCTTTTAAAAACTGTAGTTCACATGGAAATAAAGAACAAACTGACAGTGATCAAAGGGGAGGGGGAGGGGGGAAACTGGGGAAAGAAGGGGAAGGGTCAAGTCAAGGAACATGTATAAAGGATGCATGGACAAAGACAATGGGGGGGACTGAATGTGGAAGTGGGGAGGGAAGGCAGGGTAGAGTAATAGGGGAAAATGGGGACAACTAATTGTACATTAAAATTTTTTCTAAAAGAAAAAAATTTAGTTCATTTTTTTTGTTAGATAAGAGCATAGGTTCTCAAGCCAGACTGACTAGCTAGTCTCAGTTTAGCCATTTGCTAGGTCTAGGAATAAAATTTTGCCCTATGAAAGTATATGTCAACTCTTGCCAAAGTACAAATAACAGACAAAGTACCAGATTTATTTTTCCACAACAGAGAAATGGCTCTGGTCTTAACTTATCTGCAACAACAACAGAAACAGTAAAAAATTCAGGATCCCATAACTTACCATTTGTTCTAAAGTTAATAAGAAAGGAATTTGTGGGTACTTCTGTAATAACACAGTGAACAATCCTAATCATAACCTGACACTCAAGGTGAAATAACACACTGTACTAAACAAATTTCTCCTTTATCCATCATCATACATGAATTTAAGGCTTTAAAACTGTCTGAAGACTACGAAGGTTTATCCTTTTATCATGTAGCTAGAAAAAGCAAGAAAAAACACTGCTGTAGATGGAAAATACTTGAAGACCTGTGACACCAATCCGATTGTTAATACATAAAAATGAACTTACAGTTGTGATTAGAAGTTAACAGTAAGATATTGTGGCTATAAATCTGAATTAAAAGCTGATATTTAGAATTAACAATAAAATGGTATAGTAAAATAAGGGAAAGCCTTTACTGACCAAAATGAAACCAGCTGTATACAAGTAAATTAATATTAGTGTTTTAATATAATCAAAATATTTATAAATGAATGCCATATTTATATTAAATAATAATTCAATTAGAATTCTTAGCGCATATAATTTTAGCATGACCAAAAACAATTAAATACCTTCTTTTTTTCCTGCTATTGTTTAAGTGCAAGGGTCAAAAAGGAGATTACACGTGTAACTCTTTAACAGCTAAGCTCTCTGTTAAGCGTTTGTTTGCTGGAAAAAAATCAACTTTTTAAATTGATTTGAGAGAGAGAGAGAGAGAAACATCAATTTGTTGTTCCACTTAGTTATGCATTCATTGGTTGACTGAGTAAAACAAAATGCTTTAATTTTCACAAACAAAATCAACTAAGGTAAATGGGCAAACTAAAACAATTTCCCTAAGATGTGAAATAACCCATTTATTTCAATCAGTTAATTGTTAAAATGCACTTCTGATTATAGGTTTGGAAAAGTGAAATTCTACACTTCAGAATTCTAAATTAAAAAACAGGTTAAAAAACCCTTGAACCATAGCTGTATAATTCTAAATGTGGGTGGAAAACATGGGACAAAGTGCACCTAATTAGTTCAAAATGGGGTATTTTACTGTTTCCTTCAAGGAAAGAAGTATCTGTGAAAACTGCTGTAACCTACCAATATCCCACACATTTGAGCCCACAGAATAAGGAAATCACTTACATTTTCTAACAGTGCTGGAGAAACTGGGAACATATGTATGAAACCAGAAAAAAAAAATCTACGCTTTCACCTTAATGAAACACATTCCAAAGGTACTGTGATGTATTTCCTGCCACACCACCTCAGCAAGTCAGTAAGTTATATCACATTAAATCAACCTGAAGACAAATTTGTAAGTGAAAAACGTGACTGCTGGGATGGTAAACTGAAATGAATAGGCCTGACTGTTGCCTGCCTGCCTCCCTGCTCCCTGCTCCCTGCCCCCATCTTGATTTATGTCCTAAGAGAGATCACTGGGTAAAACAAAACTCTGTGAAACCTTTAAATCCTTTACTGTCCTTTAACAAAGATGAGTAAAGTTTCAGACAAAACTCCCAAATGTTATTCTTTACCTATGTTAGTACCTGTATTATCTCAGACAAATCTCTTCTCAAAATTTACCAAGTGACAAATAAAGATTATTTTCACTCATTGAGATGTCAAAAGTAGTTAAAGTTTGTCAAATATATATATATAGATTATTTATAACAAGGATTTATTAAAAAGGAATGTATTGCCTCAGAGTCCTTAGAGAAGTAAAGGTTGTAGTGTGTTAAGTTGGAGTTATTTTTCCTTGCTCTTTTGTCACTTTCAAACAAATTTCACTGCTTCTTGCATGTACTTTTAAAAGAAGTACATGCATTACAGACCAGAGATTTTAACCTATCCTCTGGAGGGATTACTGTTTAAGCTAACACTACCTAGAAGCCACAAATCTATGATTGGAAGGAGAGGTGGGTGGAAGAGGGTATAAGGGAGATAAATAGTAATGGGAAAAATACAATAAAAAGGGGGGAAAAGACTATGACTGGAAAAGAATAGTTTCTATCAGGTTAAAAAGACTAGTAGAGCAATCAGTTTAGAAGAGTAAAGGAAATGCACAAATTCCATGGGGAAAACCTGGAACAGCTTCTGACTTTAGACAAAGTTGTTATTCATTCCCAACAATTTAAAAAATGACTCCATGAAGGGAGAGACGTATAGGGGGACTAAATGATAATGGAAAAGACACAATAAAGATTAAATAAAAAACATAAAAAATGATTCCAAAGTATATTTCGACACAACACTCAATCAGAATTGAAGTATACCTAGCGTCACTTTTTCCTCTTTTAGACTTGAGTTTACGTTAGAAGTATCATACATTAACACTGTCTTTGCCATTTCACATATTTTTCTGTATATATAAAGCTTTTTCTATGGATTAAATATTTAATGTTAACAAGGTTACAAAATCTCACCAATGCAGAAGAACAACAACAAACCCTTAAAAGAGTGGATATATTGCGAGGTGAAAGAATTATGTGTGATTTCAATTTGCTTTTATTTTTCAATTCTACTTCATTCTACTCTACCATCTTGACTGGATGTACATAAGCTTTTGGTTACCAGTTTTGTATTCTGTATTTTTTTTCTCTTAACCAATGAAATATTGGAAGATGGGGCTATGTTAGAAATAGGGATGAAGTAGTGTTGCTAGATGTCCTGCATGTTTTTGGCCCCCCAAGCCTTTGCTCACATTATTTTTTTCTACTTGTCCTGCCCTCCCCTACAAAGGTAAATGCTATCCATTTATCAAGGCCTAATTCAAATGCTCCTTTCCCTCTACTCTCATAATGCCTCTGTTTTTAATATATGTTGAGATTAAAAGGGTGTATCAGTCTTTCCTACTACATTGAGAGACCCGCCAGTATTTTTAAAAGCCCTCTCATGTCACGACTGTACATATAAGAAAGTCTGAAAGATAACAAATAAAATCTCAGTTCAAAATATCCTTTAAAGAGGGTGAGATAGGTAGCCTAATTATTCAATTAGCGGAGCTGCTCTAACCCACTGTCTTCATGGCTAAATTCAATACTCCAGTGCAAACTCTTTTGAGGCCAGTGACTCTGTCGTATTTTTTTTGTCCCCCACCTCCCCTCAGACATCAGTATCACCTAATTAAATGTTGTGCACACACTCTCAATACAAAGCCATATTACCGCAGGTGAAGAGGCTATAATTAAAACAAAGACAAGGTGCTGAAAACTATTGACTTGTGAAACAATAAGAGTTGTTGATTAAGATAACCTCGCCGCCTACAAGAAAACATAACAAAGGTAAAGATGCCACAGGGTGCGACAAGGATGGCCAAGTAACTTTACTGGAAGGGGGCAGAATGAACAAAATGGAATGGAGGGAAACAAGAGCGCTCTCTCAGTTTAGCTTATCCTCGCAGAGCGAGACAAGCAGCAAGATATTTTTTATATTATTTCATAAATGATGATCAATCTGTGTAACTTCCGACACCCTGCACAGACCTTTTTTGCACCTTCAATAATTAGGTAATAAGATAGGCCACGGATAACCAGGAAAGTACCCCAGGAGGGTACAAAAAATTAACACAGGTCAGGACCTAATTTCCCATCTGTATTCTCGTGTAAGGAGAGGTAAAACATGAGTGTGATAAACACCGGAGTTGTAAAGAACTGAGAGTTCGGAGACTGCCCCAGATTAAAATGACCTTCTTGCCCCACTCAGTAGTAGAGACTGACAATACAGTACACTCCTCTAGTAGAAGGGGAGGGCTGGAAGGCGATAAAGGACTAACCTGGTTTTTGTCCTACGGTTAAACCTCCGGAGCTACGCAGCCCGTGACAGCGACAAATTCACGCGCGGAGGCTCCAATCTCACATATCAGGAGAAATCATAGCAGCGTCGGTAGCTGTGGCCGCGGTAGTGGTCTCAGCGACAGGAGCAGCAGCAACTCCTCCCTCTGCCGCTTCTCTTCCTCCACCCTCCGCCGCCCGCCGGCAGCTTTTACCCCTCCTTCTCACCCTCCCCCCACTTCCGGGTGATGCCTGGGCCGGAAGCATGGCTGACGAGGCGGGGAAACCGACGCGTCACGTGACGGGGAACGCAAGGGTAGAGAAGTGCTTTCCCGTCCTCTACTGCCCCCTGGCTGACACACAGCCTCGGTAGGAAGTCATTTTGGTGCTGCAGAGTGCCTCCTTTCCCCTTCACCGAACTGAAACAAAACAGAACATTTTCTTTAAAACCCACTCAAACTTCTGTCATCTGCAGTTTCCTAACCTCCAGCCAAGAAGTACTATACAGATCCTTGTAAATCAATCATCTTCCCAGTAGTTAACAGCCTTACCGAGCATGAAATTAACATACTTCTGTCGGACTGTACAGCCTTAACGCCAGATGTGAATGTTAGAACTATAAACTTCCTCTCATCTCTCCACTGAAAAGTGAGTTCCAAAAATTCTTAATTCATAAATCTTATATATAGTTCATGCATCTAAATTTATAATCTTTAAAGTGCAGGAATCTCACCATACAGTACTTTCACATCACCACTCCAAGCTCTAAATCACTTCCACATTTATTCTTTCACTTATGCAGCACTTAAATACCTAGCATTCCAAGGATGCGAAAATATTACAGTATATATCACCATGAGTTTTAGAGAGAAATCAGATGCATAAAATGTAACATCACTGCAATAAATAAGTGCTACAGCAATCACTTGAGAAAAATGTATTCTTTTGTTTTCCAATTTGACTTTTCAAAAATGCTACCATTTTTAAAACAATAAATGTTCAGAGTAACAGGTGAGGCTCCATCTCACTAACTTCAAATAGACATATAGTCTTTACATATTTAGTTTCATTAAATATCTGTCATAAGATGCAGGGGAAAACTAATCACACAATTATTTATATTTTCAACAGCAACCACTCGAACCCAGTTCTCATAAAAAGACTATCAAGTCTAATAATGTTGTGGAACTCAAAATAGTACAGAAACTACAAAGATTAAATAAATATTTGTAAAAAGGCTTACAAGTGTCTAACACAATAAGCATATATGTTTGAAATAATTTCCATCCTACCTGTTGTCAGATTCCTATTAAGCCTTGACAGACACCTAAACTGCCCACAGATGGAAATTATAGGCCTATAATTAAGTATTTCAGAAGGAATTATTCCTTCCCCCTCAACACTGAAACACATAAATTACTTTCAAAACTCCTTACCTTCCCAGACAAGAACTTCTATTTGTCAGTGTGCACGGCCTTAACCATTAAGATACAAATTTACCTGCAATTTTAAAATCTTAAAAATACATCACATAAAATTTAAATAGCTCTTAAGTGGACTTCCAATTATAAGCAAGTTACTTTTTAACTATATTAACACTGCGTTGAGCTTCCAAACAAATGCTTAAAGGCAGAAACCCAGGTTTACCTTCTGGAAAACTTTTATCAGAAGAGTATCAATCTACTAGCTCTCTAGTTCTTCTATGAAGTTTATCATTATAAACTGCAAGACCCAAGGCGTGTACATCCTTACTCACCAACCCATTCATTCTAAAACACCTCCTGTCTCTAAAAGGATCAACCCCAATATTCCTTGTCAATGCACAAGCTTATTACAATGTGTTATGGTTGTATTATTTTTTAAATTCTTGTACTTTTAGAGGGGAAAGAAATGTAAACAGCAATGTGTGATGGCCCCTCATGCACCCCCCTCCCCACCAGGGACCTGGCCTGCAACCCAGGCATGTGCTCTGACCAGGAACCAAACCAGTGACCCCCTGCTTCACAGGATGGCACCCAATCCACCGAGCCACACCAGGGAGGGCTGATTGTGATATTGTTTTTTTTAAAATCATTATTCAAGTACAGTTTCTATCCTTTACTCCCATTCCAGCCCACCCACCCATCCCTCCCCTCCTCCCTCCCATTTCCAACCCCCCTAGTTTAGTCCATGTGTCCTCCATATTCCTGTAAACCCTTCCCATTCTCCCCTGTGTGATATTATTTTAACTGAGATTTCAAATAGAAGGGAATGTTTCAAGAAATCAAGTTTTTGTGTGGTTGAAGTTTGTAGGTGCCCCCCAAATGCTTACAAAGTGGTATCAACATGTCCAGTAAAAGTCATAAAGGTAAAAAAAAAAAAAAAAAAACAAAAACAAAAAAAAAAGTCATAAAGGTGAGAACTCAACATTTATGTCTCTATAACTACCATGATACCTAGTTCTAAATAAGCTTAATGAATCTAAAACACACCCACAAAAATGTTTTAGGGTGAAATTAACAATAGGACTCATGACATTCACCCTAATTCAAAACACTTAATAGCCCTTCAATAAGTAACATTTTGAAATTGGCAGTGCTTTTAAAGTAAATCACATGCCTAAATTCTACAGACACAGATTTTTTATATTTCTTTACTTTTCAGTTAACATTCAATACTTTTCTGCACCAGCCCCAGGTGTGGAGCAAAGTGGTCAGAAAAGTCACACTATTGCAAAAGTTAAGACTTCACTCTTCTTTACAGCCAAGTAGTATTCCATTCTTGTCCACTCCTCTGTTGATGGCACTTGAGTTGCTTCCCTATCTCGGCTACTCAAAATAATGTTGCAATGAACATAGGGTGCATATATTCTTTCAAATTAGTGTTTTGTGTTTCTTTGGATATACTCCCAGAAGTGGAATTGCTGGGTCATAAGACAGTTCCATTTTTAATTTTTTAAGGAACCTCCACACTTTTCCCCATAGTGGTTGTACCAAGCTGTGTTCCCACCAACAATGTACTGCAAGTATATTATAGAATTGTACTTCTAAAACCTACATAATTTTATTAACCAGTGTCATTCCAATAAATTCAGTAAAAAATAAAAAACAGTGCAGAGCTCAGTGCTAATAGGTTAAGTGAACAACTGTATTCAACAGATCCTTTTATAACACCATAAACATCTCAGATAAGTATACTGAAAAATCTAAAGGTCTAATTAATATGTGCCAAGGGAACCAAGAAGTTAGTTAAATTCTTGAGACATCCTAGGAGTACATTTGATAGGAATACTCTGACCTTGAGCCCAGTGGCACCCTAAGTTCTCTTGGCAGAAGTGAAAAGAATTAATAATGCCAATTTCAAATATAAACATAAATGAAAGGTAGAAAGTAGTAGGCGTAACCAAGATCTGGATATCAAATTTTTAGCTCAAAGATGACCTTAAATAATGCTGTAAGCACTTATTCACGAACTATAATTTCAGTCTACTGTAAAGTCGACTTCCAGGTGATAACCAAATTTTACTTTCACACTATCTTATGTAGAAATTCTATTTAAGGAGTTGTATACCAATTTGATTTTCTTAACACACAGGTTAAATAAATGAAAAGCCATCAAGCGTGGTTTCATTCACAAAAGAAATAAACAAACCTATAATGAAGGTTTCAAATGTACTTTATTTTATCAATCATGCCATATTTTAATGGGTACACAGTGCTTTCACTTGGCATCAATTGTGGGTTGATTTTGAGACAATTATTACACCAGCTGCGATGACTGCTAATCTCTCCATTCCTTTGGGGTGACTCTGCCAACAGGGGACAGGTTCCATTCTATTCCAATTTGTGTTGCTGTCTGTAAGAATTAAAATGCTGTCAGTTATACATGTTTAAACCAGAATCCATTCTCCCTTGGAGACGACTACTTAAAAGTGACAAAGTCATTCTTCTGCTCTATAGGTAAAAAACAAACAGAAACTCACAGGGATATAGTGCCCTCTGTAGGCAAATCTAATTGCTGTCCTAATATTCTAGAGCCATGCTGTTCCACAGAAGTTCCTAAGGAAGGAAACCTGTGATCGGCACTGGCCAATACTGTAATCACAGCCACACAGGTTATTAAAATGTGGCTAGTATGACCAAGGAAATGAATTTTTAACTTTATAATGTTGATTCACTCATGCACAACTACCTAAACACTGCCAAAGAGCACTTTTGTAATATCCCTTCATAAAGGAGCACTTCACCTCCGGAAGTGCCCCAACACACATTTGTTCAACATCTGTTTACTCTTCTAATTAAGTACACATACTTATTTTAATAGTATATGTCATCCCAGGAAGATCAAAATAAGAATGAAAAAGGCCTATTAAAGTATCTTTGTTTATTAAGGCAAGCATGGACTCCTATCTTTTAAAATCACTTATAGATTTATTATAACTTCAAGACCCCTACTTTTTTTTTAAATCCTCATGTGAGGACATGTTCATTGATTTTAAAGAAAGGAAGGGAGAGGGAGAGAAAAATGTCCATCAACTGCCTCCTGCAGGCACCAAACCCACAACCTAGGTATGTGCCCTGACCTGGAATCAACCCCACAACCTTCTGGTGTACAGGACAATACTCCAAACAACTGAGCCTCCCAGCCAGGGCAAGATTCCTCCTTTTAACCAGCAAGTACATTGACTAGTAACTAGAGCATGGGGAAAAAACCTAAAATATTGAAAGCAAGTCACTTTGGTTCTCATCCATCAGAAATGCTGTATTCAGTTCAGAGGGCAGAGTTTTAGAAGAAAAATTAATTAAGTGAAGGAAAGTGACCCAAGATGGTGAAAACCCTGGAAACCATGTAACAAAAAAAGATTGTTGCCCTGGCTGGTGTGGCTCAGTGGATTGATTGGGTGTCAGCTTGCAAACCAAGGAGTCACAGGTCTGATTCTGTCAGGGCACATGCCTGGGTTGCTGGCCAGGTCCCTGGCTGGGGGCATGTGAGAAACAACCGGCTGATGTCTCTCTCTCTTTAAAAAAAAGATTGTTAATCTGAAAGATCCAGGACACATGATAGCAATGTTTCTAACATCTAATGGTTGATACACAGATATGAGATCAGAATCTGTTACAATGGAATGATCGGTAAAATAGGAAGGAAGCAGATTTTAAATCAACATGTGATCCTTTTAAAATAGCCACACATCATGGGAAGAGCTGGCTGCCTTAGGATCCAGCAAAAAAATTGTTACTAGAAGTGATAAGAACAGACGATGGATGAATGCTAAATGTTGAGAAAGAAATTCCAGCACTGGGTGGTGATTACATTAGAAAATCTCTCAAGTCCCTCTTAACCAGAAATGTATACTACTGTGTGAAAACATTTTGAATACAGAAGCTAAACAGGAATGAAAAACATCTAAACCAGAAATGATCAATCAGTAGTACTTACATATACCCATGCAGCAACACAGAAAGTGGCTCCACCAGCTAACACAGCGTTACCGTATTTGTCATGGAAATCAGGTGTCCGTTTCTGGTTGATCTGTCTTGCTGTTATTTGCTGAATATTTCGAACTTAAAGAAAAAATATACAGAAGCATATCTATGAATTATCAGGAGAAAGAGAACATGTATAGTTGATATTGGTAAATGAAAAAGCCAAGGAAGTTAATTTTGCAGTATTATGCAGTTCAATAAAATGTTAAAGCATATTGTAGCTAAAAGTACCATACTCTCTGAGAGACATCAAAATAAGACGGACAGATAGAAAGATATGTGACAAAACAAATACACCAAAATGTTAATTATAGAATCTATATGGTGGATATGTGGATGTCCATCATACAACTGTCCAACTTTTCTGCGTGTCTGGAAGTTTTCATAATGAAATGTTGGGGGAAAAACACAGAACAGGTTATGTCAGTAACATTCACTACAAATTGCTATTTGTATCACCTCTGGAACTTGGCTCCTATTCATTCATTCGAATATTTATGACTTAAAATTTCACCAAAGTTTATTTAGCAGTGCTCAACTTAAAAAAAGACTCAAAATGGATGTCAAATTAAAACACATTAAATGTTCATGACCTTAAAATTGAAAAAATAAGACCCCCAAAAACTAGAGTAATCTTGATTTAAAAAAATTACTAACGAGTACATCACTATGCTAAAGGAAATGGTGTATATTAAAACATGGAAGACATAGACCCTGTCCTCAGGTAACTTCTGGTCTAGAGGAGGATGTTAGGCATGTAAACACAAATCACAGTAACCTAAGGAAGTAGAATGTTAACTAAGCGCTTTGAATACCAGGCAGGATTTTGATATATAGATGTGGGGAAGGGGAATCTGAAAAGAGGCAGACAGAAAAAAACCAGTATACTAGAAAACTAATTCCCTTGTTTGTATAGACAAGCAACAGGGGGTAAAACTGAAAGGATCATGGAGGGCCACTGTTTTGGTTGAGGTAAAGGTTTCTGAGCAGAATGACCACGTTAAAACTTTGCTTTTACTATCGCCGCCTCTGGAGGAGTTTAGGAGGGCTTGGGAAAGAGCTAAGACTGGAAAATGCATGTTCCCAGCTGTTTTTAAATTCCCCTCCAATCTAAGTCGCAGGTTTTTATTGTTTAAGAGCCCCCAAAGGTAGTTATGTACTAATGGAGAGCATATTAAAGAAACAGCCCCGGAGGTTCTGGCTCAGAGGATTAAGTGCCGGCTGGCAAACCAAAAGGTCACCAGTTCAATTCCCAGTCACAAAACTGGGCCGCGGGCCAGTCCCCAGTAGGGGGCGTACGAGAGGCAACCACACACTGATGTTTCTCTCCCCCTCTTTCTCCTTCCCTTCCCCTCTCCCTCTAAAAATACATAAAATCTTTAAATCTTGACCATTCACTAGCTTAAGAATATAATTATTTCTACATGGTACAAAGTGTTATTTCAGGCTAGTTACTTCTTATTAATGGTTTAACTGCCTTACAATTTTTTTAACTGTTAATCACAAGTGGGTGAGCAAATTTACAAACATTTCACAATATATTCTGCTCTAGAGCAGTTAAAAAGTGAGTTTGTGAATTCCACACTGGGAAACAAAAAAACAAAAAACACTGTCCTGAGTTTCAAGGCCCTACCTGCTCAAAGGGCAAAAATATATATATATTAATATTACCAAACAATTCTGCAACACCTCATGACCTGAACGCACAGGTCGCCCGAGTAGATTTTTTTAGACTTCTCTGTGACAAGTGGTTTAGTTACCACCTATTAGTAATCTCATAACCCAACCCTTAAGAATTTGACGGGGTAGGTCTTGTTTAATAATCCCATATTTTACAAAGGAGGAAAATGAGGTTCAGAGAGGTCTGCACAATGTGAAACAGGTAATAGATGCAGATTTTGGATCACCAAAAAAAAACCCAGCTGGGCAATTATTTTTTGGTTATTGTCAAAGCTGTTTTGAGTGTTCAGAACACAAGCTAGTTATAAATCTAGTTATACCTCCAACTGATCTGTAAACTGAAAAATAAAAAGGTGGCTAAAAAAGCTAAATAATTGCTTAAGGTCACTTTCATTGTTTAAAAAAAAGCACTATTCACTTTACTCAAGGTCACCTTCAGTGCAAATCAATCATGGAAATGACTTTCCTCTCTCCAATCCAGTGCATCCCAAATACATAATCCTGGTGTCAAATTTACCCCGCACCTTCCTAACTTTTCGATGAGAAATAACCCACAAATAACAAAACGCTGCTGGACTACCATTCAGGTTGTCTCCCTGTGATAAAACCACATGAAGAGCTAGATTTACAGCTTCCTTCCATTATGGTTACAGGAATTCTGTTTGGGGGTAAATGTACCCACAAAGCTAAAAATTAACGAAATTACTTAAGGAACAAAGGGGTGTCCATCAAGCGTATTCTTCCCTGAAATCGTAGGTTACTAATGAATAATAAAAGAGAGCTACGGTATGATGCCGGTAACTGAAAGAGCTGTAAGTTGAAACAATAACACTGGGTGATTAAGCTAATAATGCTAAGGACATCTTTCCAATTAGGGCGAAGTGAGAGACCACCCATTTAGAATGGAAGGTCGGGATGCAGGTGGAGGGAAAGGGAAAGACTACGAGGACAAAGGGATAAAAGGTCGTTGGAAATTTCTCTCACCTGGGAGACGACTTAGCGCATTTTTGGCCAACGGAAACATCGTGAAGCTGAAGAGTGAACTGCAGCAACTGTAGCTGCCGGTTTGCTGGAACTTCGCGTCAAGTACCCTTGCAAAGAATCCTTGCAAAGAGCCCTGAAAAACAAAATGGCTTCCGGCAGGCTGCTTCAATGAGATTTAATGAAATCTCGCGTGATCTGTGTAAACCTATAGAAATTGTAACCTCTTTAAGACACGGAAGTAAAATGCCTATTGGGAAACGTAGTTTCAGGCTTTATAAATGACTTACGATGGTATTTACTGAAGAAAGAGACACCTCTCCGCCAACCTTGAACCCAGGCTTAGGGTACTTTAGAGGAGAATTGAGACACTGCTTCGGGATACGTAGTGTTTCAGATGCTTGAGTTTGTGTCTCGCTCCACACTAGCAATTCTCTCTGTTCCACCCAAACTTCCTTCACTTCTTTGATTTTTTGTCTCCTATTACTACATACTAAGTCGTTTAACTTTTATTTTTGAAACAATTTCAAATTTAGAGAAAGGATACAAGAATAAAAAAAGAATTCATAATATGTGGATAAATATGTGATGAAGCCAATTTAACAAATTGTTGATTGCAGAATCTTGCTGGGTATTCAGAGTACAATTCTTACACTTTTTCTTTTTTAAAAGATTTCATTTATTATTCTACAGAGAGGGGAAGGAAGCAGAAACAGGGAAAGAAACATCGACGTGCAAGAGAAACATCAATCGGGTGCCTCTCGCAGCCCCCAACCGGGAATGAACCCCCAACCCAGACACGTGCCTTGGTTGGGAATTCAGTCAGCGATCTTTTTCTGTTTGGTGGCTGATACACAACCAACTGAGCCTCACCAGGCAGGGCTGGTTCACTTACTTTTAAAAATCGCCCTCAGTGATATTAAGAATGTTTTTGCTTTCCTGCTTTTTAAAATTATTTTCATTTGACGACAAAATGAGGGACTAAGAAAGATGCTATCATGCTATCAATCACATTTGATAGTCCAATCACATAAGTCCAATTTTTCTAGGATATTACACGAAAGAGGTGGATTTCAAAGACTTCTAAATGAGTCTCCATGAAAAGAATCCTATCAACCTTCGGCCAGCTTGAACTTCAAAAAGCCTCAAACTTTCACGATTGCGCACGCCCCACTGAAGAGCCGCAAAGCACGACCTCCTTAGGTAAAAGGAAGGGGCGCTCCATTATCCTTAGCGGACCAATGAAAAACCTCCAGATTATCCTTTTTCTATTGGTTAACGGAGACCAATTAGAAGTGAACGGTCTTTCAGCGGGCGTCTCACAGTAGAGCGCAGTGACGTAATGTGAAAGGTCGCCTCGTAGGGCCGAGCTAGACCAATGAGCAGGGCCAAGAGGTTGGGTTGCTTGTTTTTACGCCCAACCCGCAGACTCAGCCCGAGGAAAGTTTCGCTTTTAGGAGGGAGAGGAACAAACATGGCAGCGCCTTCATGGCCTTGGTGTGTCTCTGCAACCATTGCGTTGGCGGTGCTGCTGCTTTATGAGGTTCCCTTAGCCTCTGCCCAAAGAAAGAAGGAGGTAAGGACACTGTTTTCCGCAACACGGAATTTTCCCAATGAATGGGGCTTAAGAAGGTCTGTTCTCTCTTTCCCGACTCCCTTTCCCCATCGGCTCTGTATCTTTGGTGGCTCCAGTTCCGCCGTTTTTGGAGTTGTGGGCTTTGCCAGATAAGAAACTAACTCCCTGTTTTCTGGGGATGTAGAGTTTGACAGTGGGGTGGGGTATGGGATAACCTGGTTTCTCTACACCTGTGCATGCGTATGGGCCCCATCAGTTGGTGGGGGAAGTTCGACTTTAGGTCCAGCGGGTAGAATATCTGAGTGTTCTGCTGTCAGTAGATGTAACTCCGTTATAGACATGTAAGAACAGATTATAGCATTTGCATTTCAGAGATATAAGAATTAAACTGAATTGTGAAACTATGCCAGGTTTATTACATTGTCCAAACAATTGATTAAAAGCAGTTTATGGACGCGGAAGCTATTAAACCGTTTTCAGTCACTTACCAAAAACCAAGTATGCCAGGCACTGTCCTAGGACCTTAGAATTCATAAACAAAACTAAGATTGCTCCTTGTGGAATTTACTGGCTTTATCAAGTGGAGGGGATAACAGTATTCTTTCCTCACAATTAAACAATCCAAACAGGAATTTTAACTGTGTTGAAACAGTTGAGACTTAACCCTGGCTGGTTTAGCTCAATGGATTGAACGCGGGCCTGCGAACTAACGAATCACTGGTTCCATTCCTACTCAGGGCACATGCCTGGGTTGCAGGCCAGGTCCCCAGTAGGGGGCGCATGAGAGGCAACCACACATTCATATTTCTCTCTTTCCCTCTCTCTTCCCCCTCCCCAAAAATAAAATCTTTTTTAAAAATAGGGAAACACTTTAACTTTTTACCTTATGTACTGGTATTGTCTGAATTTCTACAGTGACCACTTACTCTTTTTAAATCAAATGTGAAGATTTTTAAATACTAGTATTTCTACTAGTTAAGTTATATTTATTTGAGAGAGAGGAAGGGAGGGAGACAGAGAAGGGGAGAAACATCCACGTGTGAGTGAAACAGCTATTGGGCTACCTCCTGCAGGGACCTGGCCTGCATCCATGCATGTGCCCTGACTGGGAATCGAACCATGAGCTTTCGTTTGTAGGCAGGTACTCAGTTCACTGAGCCACACCAGCCAGGGCTCTATTCATTTAATCTCTCACTGAACTAGAAGCAGAGGGGCCTAGCAGGAGATAAATTACTTTAAAAATGAATCAGCAATGGATTATATACTTTATATTAGTTAACATGGTAGATTTTGCTATGTGCATTTTATCTCAAAAATTTTTAGAAAGTTATCAGATTCTAACTCCCTTTCTATCGTGCCCACTGTTCACACCCTTATCACTTTCAAACATTTTGACTGGTCATCCTTGAATTCATCCTTCATAGTGTTGTCAGAGATGAAAATGAAATTCTGAAAACCTTTCCACCTATTTTGCAAAGCAGAAAAGGGCTTCTGTAGCCTGTCCCTGGTCTACTTCTTCCAGTCTTGTCTCAGTCCCAAATCCTCCTTGTACTAGTCATACTGAATTACCTACCTTCCTTGATCTTCTGTATTGTCTTGTATCTGTGCTCGCTGGACTTCTGCTGAGATATCTCTCTCCTCTCTCACCCCAGCCCCTCATTCACCTGAGGTTTCCTGCTGTTCAAGTCTTAGCTCAAACATTACTTTCTTCCTCAGCTAAGCTTTTCCTGGTTCCCTCAGGTGAACTGAGATCAATTCAGCACATTTTATTATCATTGTTCATATACCAGTCTTTCCCATTAGACTGAGCATCCTAAATACAGACACTTATAAATTAGTTTTTCGTTCCCTAGCACCCAGCAGTGTGTAAAGCTCCTCAGTAAAGATCTAATTAATTAACTAACTGAGTGTATATAAAGTCATAACTCTGTTCTTTCACTTGCAGGTTTCACAACCTAAAGTTGGATTTTCTCATCAGTAAACAAGGGATAAATATAGGCTGGTAAAGGTGCTTTAGGCTTCTAACTGAGAATGTTTTAGGCTTTAAAAACGATTACTGTAATATTCAAAACTACTTACAGACGATTTAAAATTATACCTGTTCTGCCCTGGCTGGTGTGGCTAAGTGGACTGAGTGCTGGCCTGCGAACCAAAAGGTTGCTGGTTCAATTCCCAGTCAGGGCACATGCCCAGGTTGTGGGCCAGGTCCCCAGTAGGGGGTGCACGACGGTCAACCACACATTCGTGTTTCTCTTCCTTTCTTTCTCCCTCCCTTCCCCTCTCTCTAAAAATAAATAAATAAAAACTTAAAATATATATATATATATACATGTTCTGTTGCAGAACACTTAGGGTTGTTTTTGTCAATATTTGAACATTTTATTTTAACAAAATCCCAGGTCTACCTACCACAATAGGTTTGGCTTTAAAAAGAGGGTAGTATTTGACCTTATAAGTATGCTTTTTTAAAAAGACACATCTCCTAAATGAATATAATTAAAAATCACTCAAGTTCCTCATGGGTGTCTGTTGTTAAATGGAATGGTACCCTGCTTCTCTGATTATTTACACCTGTAACAGTGTTTCCACTGGAATGTTGTTGACTTATTCTCTACTATTCAATGCCTTCTCTATGTCCGGCACTGTCTGTAGTCCTCATTATCTGTAATCCTCACAGCAACCCTGCAGAGTAAGTATTAACCCCTTTTGAAAGATGATGGAACAAGAGAGATGTTGGGGGTTTGTCCAAAGAAGCTCTAGAGATTGAGCTGGGATTCCATGCCTGGTCTGACTCCAAAGCCTATGCTCTCTGCCAGGCATGAAGTTTTGTTTTGTAGTGACTTATTTTATTTTTATGGTGAATTATATTCTCCTTGTAGTAGAAGGCAGGTTGCTTGTCCTTGCATCTGGTGGTGTTTTGGGGAGGCAACATGATAAAAATGAAAAAGCATGGTCTTTGAGAAAATTGTCCATATTTTTTACCTCTTTATTGATATTAGGGAGAAAGGGAGGAAGGGAGAGGGATAGAGAGAGATAAAGAAACATCCCCAAGGCTGGGGATTGAACCCCAAACCTAGACATCATATTTTGCCATGTATAATGTGCACTTGTTTGCCAAAATTTTTGAGGGAAAAATAAGGATGCACTTTACATATAGATACAATAACGACTATAATAATCCCATGTATAATGTGCACCAAACGTGGGTGTGCATTACATATGGTAAAATACGGTAAGTCTTACTGTGAAAATTCTTTGCATTTTAGAACTGTTCTCAATGAGGGAGGGGGGAATTTTGCTCCGCAAGGGTTATGTGGCAATGTCTGGAGGCATTTTTGGTGGTTGTAGCTGGGGATAGGGGTTCTACTGGCATCCATTGGGTAGAGGTTAGGGATGCTGCTCAACATCCTGCCATGTGCAGCAAAGGCCCCCACAACAATTAAGGATCTGGCCCAAGATGTCAGTAGTGCCATTGAGAAACCCTGGTGTAGAATCATCATGGGCAGCTTGAGTCCTAGCTCTGTCTTACTAACTTGGGGCATTTTTGCCAAGTCACTTACCTCTGTGATTCTGGTTGCTCAACAGTTAAATGAGCATAAAAATAGAGTGCCTCACAGTGTTGTTTTGAGGTTTGAATTAAATTCTGTACTCTATAATGAGAGAAGTTGTTGCCTGATACATACATACTAAGTGTTCCAAATACAGCAGGTTCCTGAATAATGTCCTTTTAACATAGGAACTGAACTCTTGTTTATATCAATTACCTATGTTAAAATTGGGTTTATTATACCTCATTTTACTTAAAGTCACAGAACCATTGGACGATGGTAAGCTACTTTAGTAGCTGCTATTTTCTCAAAAAAATCAATTCAAGAGATGCATACTTTAAGATATATTAAAATATTAGATCATTGTGAAGGATTATAACTTGTGATTATTATCTTACAGGCTATGTTTTATAATTTCATTGTAAAAGTTTAAAACTAGTTTATCTTTCTTTATGATCTATCTTCAATTCATTTTAAAGAAAATGAACTCAGAAAGTAACCTAATGGCTCCTGTATTAAGCAGTTTTTTCAGGTAATAATCTCATAAAAGCTTTTAGAGAATTTGTAATTGCACTGAACTAGTTTCTTCTACTGGATACATTCTTTCGTGATTGAATAGACAGAAATCAGGTCTTTCCAGTCGGTTAGTAAACAGTAACAGGAATATTGCAAATGTTTTACATAGACCTAATTAAAAGTTTATTCAAGACTTTTCTTTAAGAAGACTCCACATATATATAGTTAATTCAAAGTACATATACTTGTTTCATTGGAATGATCATATATCTCTGTGATTGAAGAGAGACAGACTATATAAAAAACTATTTCATTACTTGTTACTGCTTTATACTTTTTGTCTAAAATAGCCCCAAGTAGAATCTGCAAACTGTGGTGAGTAAAGTAGGCAAATTATGTTTGTCTTCTCATCCTCTTCACAGGGTCTTTCACAGAGCAAATGTTTTTAATTTTGATGATGTCTAGTTTATTAATTTTTTAATGAATTGTGCTTCTGATGTTAGATCTAAGAACTTTGCCTAGCCCTTGATCCTGAGCATTTTGTCCTAAAATTTTTATAGTTTCATTTTTACATTTAAGTATGTGGTCCATTTTGAGTTAATTTTTGTATAAGGTATGAAGTTTACTTCAAGGGTCATATTTTTGGCTATGGATGTCCATCCAGTTGCTCCAGTACCATTTGTAGAAAAGGCTCTCTCCTTTCCCTACTGAGTTGCTTTTGCACACTTCTGAAAAATTAGTTGGCTATACTTGTATAGGTCTATTTCTGGGTTCTTGGTTCTGTTCCATTGACCCATGTGCCTATCCCTTCATCACTTCCACCCTGCCTTGCTTACTATAGCTATACAGTAAACCTTAAAATCTGGTAGAGTGATTCTTCCCACTTTATTCTTTGTTTTCAAGATTGGTTCAACTATTCTAGTTTCTGTGTGTGCGTGTGTGCATGTGTTTGAGAAGCAAAGTGTTACATAAAACCAGCCAGTTGGGCAGTAGCTGGTGTAGCTCAGTGGATTGAGCGTGGACTGTGAACCAAAGGGTCTCTGGTTTGACTCCCAGTCAGGGCACATGCCTGTGTTGTGGGCCAAGTCTCCAGAAGGGGGCGCAGAAGAGGCAACCACACATTGATATTTCTTTCCCTCTCTTTTTCCTTCTCTTCCCCTCTCTCTAAAAATGAATAAATGAAATATTGAAAAAAAAATTTAAATCAGCCAGTTGGTTTAACTCCACATTCTTTGGAATCTTTGGCGAATGTGAAAGGGTTTATGATTTGATACTATTTTGTTTATTAGTAAATAATAAGCATTTCACAGCAAAAGTATAGTATTTGATTAAAATTTCATCATGAAATAATATAATTTTAAGAATAGTTGTCATCATCAGGCCCAACTCCTAAAATTTATATTTAGGTCTCGCATTTTCTACGTACTTCTGCTTGTTATTCGTGGTGTAAAGTTGCCTAGATATAAAGGATCCTTAAATGAGAAGTTGAGAGTATTAACAGCACGATCCCTTTGGTTTTTTTTTTTTTTTTAGATGGTGCTTTCTGAAAAGGTTAGTCAACTGATGGAATGGACCAATAAAAGACCTGTTATAAGAATGAATGGAGACAAGTTCCGTCGCCTTGTTAAAGCCCCACCAAGAAACTACTCCGTTATTGTCATGTTCACTGCGCTCCAGCTTCACAGACAGTGTGTCGTGTGCAAGTATGAACCTTCAACTACATTTTCAAATTAAATAACTCATGAGATTTTAACCATTTTGTAATCCCAGAAGAACTAAATTAATTTAGTAGGTACATAAGTAATGTGTATACCTTCCTTAGTACTACTGCTTTTTCAGTCATTTCTTGATTGTCCATGTTAGTGGGAGGAACAAAGAGGAAGGATAAAGTATTGTAGCAATCATAGGAATGAATCTAGGAATTATCTTCTAAATTATTATCAACCTAAATATGTGCCAGTAGCATTGATGTACTGTTTTATTATTTGTGTTTTCAACTTCATACTCTTGTCTTATCACAACAACCCCAGAAGGTAGTAAAACAAATATACTCTTAGTTTTGGGAGAAACAAATTCTAAATTTTAACTGGCCTACCCAAAGCTAGAGATAATTTATTAATTCAGTAATGGTCGCTACATCCAAGTTTGGAATTACAAGAGAACTTTTTTAGAAAACCAAGATGTATGATTTAGAGATGTTTCTTTTTTTTTATCCTCACCTGAGGATATGTTTATTGATTTTTAGACAGAGAGGAAGTGGGGGGAGATTGAGAAATAGAGAGACAGAGAAACATCGGTGTGCAAGATTACTTCCCTCCTGTATGCTCCCTGACTGGGGATCGAACCCACAACCTTTTGGCGTATGGCATGATGCTCCAACTAACTGAGCCACTTGGTCGGGGGAGATGTTTCTTTTTTTCTACATTATTTGGTGGTGATGGTAAACCTTGAAAATAGAGACTAATTTCCCTTAAACTTCCATCAAATAATGGTTTGTTGATTTTATTTCACCGTTTCTGAATGATCTGAGGAATAAAGATTGGTTTTTCTTTAAATAAATGCTATGGATAATTTAAAATAGTGGATACTGAAAAATAAAATACCTTTTGCCTTTCAGTGTTCTTGGGTTTGTTTGTTTGTTTTTTTAACTTAGATTTTTAGATCACTATGTGTGATCTGGGAATTTACTTTAAATGAAATGACAAAACTGCCCTGTGGAGAACTAATTTAGTAAAACCTTGGAGGCTTTCCAAATTCTGCCAGCCTGGGCTCATGTGAAGAAATAGACAGCCTCCTTTCAGTAGACCCCAAGCCTTGCTAATTCTTCTTAAAGGATTTTCTCCTTGAAGGTAGGAGATAGTCAAGGTATTTGGTGCCAGAGTGCTTATTTTATGGGTTATGTGCTGAATATAAATTGAAAATAAGTAGAAGAAGGAAAAAGAAAAGTAGGTATTAACTATGAAGAAACTTAAAATCTAGAATTACTTATAATTCAGTCAGTTCACTCACTGGCAGTCAACAATGTACAAAAATGTCAGGAAATAAACACAGACTCCATAATACTGTATTACATGCAAATTAATGAACTTCTTACTAACCTAAGTTTTTATTTGTCTCTTTCTACAAGACCAAATTTAAAATTCACTCACATTTTCCTAAACTCACAAAAAATAAAGTTAAACAACACCAGTATGTGTATACTATATATTTGGTGTTATCAGGATGAGAAGTATAAGAAAGTTGACCTACCCTCATCATCCAGCTAGGGAAATGAGTTCCACACATGGAAATTTTACTGGCAATATAAGACAATTCGTGATTTAATACTTTGTGACTTGTGTACATAATAATTATTGTAAATTTTCAGAAAGGACATATAACAAAAGTGGTTAGGGTCAGCCTAAGGAGAAGATAATACTTTACACTAGTCCTAGACAGACGGGTCAGATTAGATAGAAGTAAGATATTCTGGTTAGAAGCAATGACATGTACAGGGGTACACAGATAGGAATAAATAAAAAGCTGCAAAGAAGATACTCTGTTTGAGCCCTGGCTGGTGCGGCTCAGTGGATTGAGCACTGGTCTGCGAATTGGAAGGTCAGGGGCTCAATTCCCAGTCAGGGCACATGCCTAGATTTCAGGCCAAGTCCCCAGTTGGAGGCGTGTGAGAGGCAGCCCGTCAGTCTCGCACATGTTTCTCTCCCTCTCTTTCTCCTTCCCTCTCTCTAAAAATAAATAAATGAAATCTTTTAAAAAAGATATTCTGCCCTGGCTGGTGTGGTTCTCGGTGGATTGAACACTGGCCTGCAAATCAAAGGGTCGCCACTTTGATTCCCAGTCAGGGCACATGCCTGGGTTGTGGGCCAGGTCCCCAGTAGGGGGCGCATGAGAGGCAACCACATGTTGATGTTTCTCTCCTCTCTTCCTCCCTTCCCCTGTGTCTAAAAATAAATAAAATCTTTTTAAAAAGAAGTAATTTAAGGTATTAAAAATTGTTGTAGAGACAATTAGCTGCATTTTCCAGTGACTACTGAAGGGCTTTGAGGTGAGAAATGGGCACAAAATATGAGGTGTAGACAGGTAATTACTACTTTCTATTGAAATCCCCAACACTTGGGTATGGCTTCCCTTATGCCAAAACAGTGGCAGCGTTTGCCAGCATTTGTCCTAACGCTGTCAGCAGAGCCTAATTTGCTTGTCCACACTCCTACCCCATTGGAAAAACTGCTATTGTGTCTTTGGGTCTGTTTTACTGCTGGTGAACTAGCTTTTAAAAATGTTTTCTATTTTATCTTCACAAATCTGATGGCATCCAGGCAAGCTGATGAAGAATTCCAGATCCTGGCAAATTCCTGGCGATATTCCAGTGCATTTACCAACAGGATATTTTTTGCTATGGTGGATTTTGATGAAGGCTCTGATGTATTTCAGATGGTAAGATCTTTGGTTTATTCTATTAAGTAGAAATAGGCAAACTATGGATAAAGTGGAATGCATCTTTTTCAATGGCCACAAGAAGTTAAATAGGACTTGTCTTATGTAAGATCTAGAGCACAGGTGGCAAACACAAGGCCCGAGGGCTGAATCCGGCCCTCCACCTTGTTGTTTTATCGGGCCCAGCACCTTGTTTCTACCTGGCAGCAGTGCCAAGCTCCTTGCCCCTAGTTAAGGGATAGTTACATTTAATACAGTCCTAAAATTACATTCGGCCTTTTGAAGGCAACTGAGAGGCTGATGTGGCCCCTGGTGAAAATGAGTTTGACACCCCTGATCTAGAGCACTTAGTGAAATAAAAGCTAAACTTGAACTCATGAAATGTAATGGTCAATGCTTAACCTATTAGAAATGGAAATTGGGCAGTAATCAAGTCAGTTATATATATGTGTGTGTGTGTATATATAATTGTGGTAAATATACATAATAAAAATTACCATTTTAACCATTTTGAGTGGACAACTTTTCAACTAACTTTAAAGAAAAAGTTTTTTGAGTCACAGTGACAATATATGCCAGGGAGCAAGATCTCAAATGCTCCTCAAGTAACTTTTTTTAAAAGATTTGATTTATTCATTTTCAGAGAGAAGGGAAGGGAGGGAGAAAGGGAGAAAAACATTGATTGGTTGCCTCTTGCACACCCCCTACCAGCCTGTATAGGCCCTGCATCCCAGGCATGTACCCTGAGAATAGAACTGCAACCTCTCGGTTCACAGGCTCAATCCACTGAGCCACACCAGCCAGGGATCAAGAAACCTTTTAAATCACACCATTAATCCATCATTACTCAACCATTGTAATATTGAAGGTGTTAGTAGAGCTAGGTACTTGTCTTTACCCCTGTCCTTCTTGTCTTAGTGGAAAAGATCCTTTTTCTTGTTCAAAGCTTGACCCTTTTCCTGTGCCCTGAATCCCGTATGTATGGGCTCTATCAATCATGACCTCTCTAATCTGTATTTTTTTAAATTAAGACCGTTTTTAAAGAGCAACTTAAGGTTCACAGCAGAATTGAGGGGTAGATGCAGAGATTTCCCATCTACCCCCTGCTCCCACACATGGATAGCTCCCCCCACATTCAACATCCCCCACCAGAGTAGTACACTTTTACAGTTGCTGAACCTACACTGACACATCATAATATCCAAAAGCACACAGTTTATATTATGGTTCACTCTTGGTCTTGTATGTTCTACTGGTTTGGACAAATGTATAAAGACAGTTGTCTATCAATATGGTGTCATCCATACCCTGCCACTTCATCCCTCCCCCCGCAACTTTTGATAACCATTGATATTTTCACTGTCTCCCTAGTTTCACCTTTTCCTGAATGCCATATAGTTAGAATCATACAGTATGTAGAACTTTCAGATTCCCTTCTTTCACTTAGTTTTATGTATTTACAGTTCCTCCATGTCTTCTTTTTATTTTTTATTTTTTTATTTTTTAGAGAGGGGGAAGGGAAGGAGAAAGAGAGGGAGAGAAACATCAGTGTGTGGTTGCCTCTCTTGTGGCCCACAGTGGGGACCTGGCCCACAATCCAGGCATGTGCCTTGACTGGGAATCGAACTGGCAACCCATTGTGGCTGTATCATTTTGCATTTCCAGCAGCAATGAATTTTGCCTTTATGGGTTTTTTTTTACCTGTTGGATCTGTCCACTGGGTGTGGTAGTGAAATCTTCACTATAATAGATTCATCTGCCCTGCTGGTATAGCTCAGTGGATTGAGCATGGGCTGTGAACCAAAGGGTCGCTGGTTTGATTCCCAGTCAGGGCTCATGCCTGGGTTGCATGCCAGGTCCCCAGTGTGGGCCACGAGAGAGGCAACCACACACTGATGTTTCTCTCCCTCTCTTTCTCCCTCCCCCTCTCTCTAAAAATAAATAAATAAAAAGAAAATATTACAAAAATAGATTTATCTGTTTCTCTTTGCAGTTCTATTACTTTTTGCCTTGTATACTTTGACACTGTTGTTAGGCACATACACATTAAGGATTGGTATGTCTTCTTGGAAAATAGACCTATATCATCATGTAACGCTCTTTTTATCTCTGATACCTTTCCTTGTTTTAAAGTCTGTTTCTGAAGTGAATATAGCTATTCCTGCTTTCTTTTGATTAGTGTTAGCATGGTATATTTTTCTCCATTCATTTACTTTTAATCTATAAATGTCTTTATATTTATTTATTTTTAAACGATTAGCAATAATTGTGCCTCAGATAAACCTCATTAGCTACAATACTGCCACTGCACAAAGCTAGGTGTCTTTATATTTAAAGTGGGTTTCTGCCCTGACCAGTGTAGCTCAGTGGGTTGGACATCCTCCCACAAAGTGAAAGGTTCCACAAAGTGAGAGGTCACCAGTTCAATTCCCAGTCAGGGTACATGCTTGCGTTGTGGGTTCAGTCCCCAGTCGGGGGGCATACAAGAGGCAACCAATTGATGCTTCTCTGGCACATCGATGTTTCTCTCCCTCTCTCTCCCTCACCCTCTCTGAAAATAAATAAGTAAAATCTTTAAAAATAAAGTGGGTTTCTTGTAGGCAACAGATACTTGGGTCTTATTTTTTGAACCAAGCTGACAATTTGCTTTTCAATTGCTGCATTTAGACCTTTGATATTCAAGGTGATTATTGGTATAGTTGGATTAATGTCTGCCATATTCGTTACTGTTTCCTGTTTGTTGCCCTTATGTTTTGTTCTTGTTTTGGTCCTCCAATATTTTTCTGCCATTTGTGGTTTTAATTGAGCATTTTGTATGATTCCATTTTCTCTCCTTTCTTAGCATATTGGTTATATTTTTTTTTTTTTGCTTTTTTTAGAGGTTGCCCTAGAGTTTGCAGTACACATTTACAACTAATCCAAGTCCACTTCAGATAATACTATACCATTTAGTGGGAAGTGTTGAGAACCTTATAATAACAAAATAATCCTAATTCTCCCCACCTATACCTTGTATATTTCCTGCCATTAATTTCTTTTTTTTAATATATTTTATTGATTATGCTATTACAGTTGTCCTATTATCCCCCCTTCATTCCCCTCCACCCTGAACACCCTCTCCCACCCACATTCCTCCCCTTTACTTCAGTCCATGTGTCATAAGTTCTTTGCTTCTACATTTCCCATACTATTCTTGCCCTCCCCCTGTCTATTTTCTATCTACCTTCATTGCTACTTATTCTTCGTATCTTTCCCCCACTCTCCTCCTCCCACTCCCCTGTTGCTAACCCTCCATGTGTTCTCCATTTCTGTGGTTCTGTTCCTGTTCTAGTC
>CM052552.1:31185392-31201580 GCA_028533065.1 Trachops cirrhosus | reverse complement strand
CGCCACTTTCCGCAAGCCGACCGGGCCCCTCTGGCACTAATTCCGGTGTGGGTGGGCCTGTGTACCCCGTGGGACCTTCCTTTTCAGTCAGTGACCGAAAGCTCCATTTCCCGGTGCTGGGACCCTGAGTTGCGCGCAGTGCCTTGCTTCACAATGGCCGCCTCGCTGGGTCTGCCGGTCGCCACCCCCTGGCCGGGGCCCACCAGCCACCGCTGCTTGTGCGCCCAGGGTCCACCAGCCACCGCTGCTTGTGCGCCCAGGGTCTGCTAGGTCTGCCGGTCGCCACACCTTGGCTGGGGCCCACCAGCCACTGCTGCTTGTGCGCCCAGGGTCTGCCTGCTGCGGACTTGCGCGCCGCCCCGGGTGCTCAGCTCTCCGCTCCGCGTCCCTCACCCGGCCGGACTCCGCCCCTCTACCGGTCTGGATGAAAATGTCTATTTTTAAATCTTTGGTTGTCCGACTTCCATACACTTCAATTTTCAGTCAGTTCTGGTTGTTATTTTGTTTCTGTATCTTTGTTGTCCCTATCTTGGTTGTGCGAGGAGGCACAGTGCGTCTACCTATGCCTCCATCTTGGCCGGAAGTATCTCCTGCCATTAATTTCATTTATATGTAAGCATACATGCACATACACACACCATTGAAAACATTGTTGGTATTATTTTGAACAAATTATGTATTTGATTAATTAGGAGTAAGAAAAATAAAGGGTTTTTTTATCATTCAATTACAGTTGTTCCAGTTTCCCCCCTTGCTCTCCCCTGCCCTGCCCCCCTGCCCCCACAGTCAGTCCCCACCTGTTGTTCATGTCCATGGGTCACTCATACATGTTCTTTATCCAGACACTTTCCTTTTCTATAGAATTTCTTTTAATAAATCTTGCAAGAAATTCTCTCAATTTTTGTTTGTCTGAGAAAGTCTATTTGTCCTTCATTTTTGAAAAATAATTTCACAAGGTACAGTATTCTAAGTCTGTGGGGTTTTTTTCTCTCTACACTTTAACTTTCACTCCACTCTCTTCTTTCTTGCATGGTTTCTGAAGAGAAACTGGGTATAATTCTTAGATCTCTCTTCTTGTATTGGTAAGATATTTTATTTCTCTGGCTTCTTTCAGAGTTTTTCCCCTTATTTTTGATTTCCTGCAGCTTAAAAATTATATGCCTGCATATAGTTTAATTGGCATTTATCCTACTTGATGATCTCAGAGGTTCCTAGGTCTGTGATTTGAAATATGACATTAATTTGTGGGAAATTCTCAGTCATTACTGTTTTACTATTATTTTTTAAAGAATTATTATTGATTTATTTTTTAGAGAGGGGGAAGGGAGGGAGAAAGAGAGGGAGAGAAACATCAATGTGTGGTTGCCTCTCACATGCCCCCTACTGGGGACCTGGTGTGCAACCCAGGCATGTGCCCTGACTGGGAATCGAACCAGTGACCCTTTGGTTTGCAGGCTGGCACTCAATCCACTGAGTCACACCAGCCAGGATTATTACTGTTTTAAATATCACTCCTGCCCTTTTCTCTCTTTGTAATATTCCCATTATGTCTATGTTATATACATACACCTTTTGTAGTTGGCTCACAGTCCTTGGATAGTCTGGTCTATTTTTTAGTGTTTATTTTCTTTTTGGTTTTTAAAGATTCTATTGATATATTCTCCAGCTCAGAGATTCTTTCCTCAGCCTTGTCCAGTGTACTAATAAACCCACCAATGGCTTTATTTATTTCTGTTACACTGTTTTTCATCTCTGACATTTCAGTCCTTAGGATTTCCATCTCTCTACTTACACTGCCCATCTGTTTTTGCAGGTAGTCTATTTTATCTTTTAGGTCCATTAGCATATTAATCATAGCTTTTTAAAAATCCCTAATCTGATAATTCCAACAATCCTGCCTTGTGTAGTTCTCATACTTGCTCTTTCTTTTCAAATTATTATTTCTTTTTACTTTTGATATACCTTGTAACTGTTTTCTTCATAGCTAGATATGATGTACTGGGTAAAAGGAACTGCTGTAAATTGCCTTGTGTAATGTGGTGGTGAGATGGGAAGAGAATGTTCTACAGTCCTGTGATTAGATCTCTGCGTTTTAGCAAGCCTGTGCTTCTGAACTGTGAAGTTCTCCAGAGTTTCTCAGTTGTTTTTCTCCACTCTTAGGGGTCAGGGCAGATGGAGTGAACTGGAGTTGGGTGTTTCCCTTCTTCCGGGTAACTTAGGCTCTGATAATACCCTAGCAGGTTAGGTTCTGGCTAATTAGTTTCCACCGAGGACAGGCCTTATTAAGAAAAACAAATGTGCTCTGGAGTATTTTATTTCAAAATCATTTGTTTTCCCCTCCCCCTGCCAGAAGCATGAGAGCATTTTTCTCCAATATTTACTGTGGGAACCTAGTGGAGTTTTTGAGGTAAATCTCACAGTATTGTAGCTGCCCACCCCCCAAATGATTGTGTGCCCCTGGAGTTTTTAACTCTCAGAGTGGTCCACTCTGAGTCTTCAGCAAATCGTCATTTACAGGCCAGGTTTTTCAGCCCTGGTGATGGTTCCTCAGGTAGTTTCTACTCATAGCTCGCTTCTTAAAAGTATGACTTCCTGTTTTTGCCTGTTTGTCTCTCTGGTTTGGCCCTATGTCCTCCTCCTCTTAGGGATCCAAGAACAGGTGTTGATTTTTCAGTTTGTTCAGCTTTTTACCTGTTGTTACAGTAGAGTAGTGAATTTCGAGCTCTTTACATGCATGACCAGAAACCATAAGTTTCAAATGTATCTTTAACTTTAGCCTCCATAGTAGTCCTTTCCTGTTTGCATATAAGGAGACAGAGATTCAATCAGTACCTTCAAAGACATAGATTCAATTTTGTCTTTTTATAAGTATGTCTAACTCATATATTTGGACATTTTTATTCAATAATAATTGTATAAAATATGAAAGAAAAGATTTGGGTATAACTTTTTATTGTAGAGCTTTACCTGAATAACTTACAAATCCAAAAATTCATTATGCCTCATATAAAACTGTTTGCTGTGCCACTTCCACCCAAAGCTGTCCACTTGTGTTCTATACCATTTGTGGTAGTTCTTTGTCATCTTCATCTTACAGGGGTGTCCAACCTGCAGCCCCCAGACCACGTATGGCTCAGGATGGCTGTGAATGTGGCCCAACATGAAATCGTAAATTTACTTAAAACATTATGAGACTTCTTTTATTACATCTTGCAGTGTATTTAATGTGTGGCCCAAGACAACTCCTCTTCTTCCATTGTGGCCCAGAGACACCAAAAGGTTGGACACCCCTGTAACGATATACCCTTTACATTCCAAGACCCTTATCTTCTTTCATTTGAACTAATGTAGTAGCCTTTTAACTCCTTCATTTACCATCCATATATAGTACTCTCTCCATATTGCCTGCTAAAACAGTTCTCAAGAGTTTTTTAAATATTTTATTTATTTATTTACTTACTTACTTACTTATTTAATAGAAAGAAGGGAAAGGAGGGGGAAGGAGAGAGAGAGAGAAACACCAATGTGTGAGAGAGACATCAATCGGCCTTGACCAGGAATTCAACCAGTGACATTCTGGTTCTCAGGCTGGCACTCAATCTACTGAGATACACTGATGCAGTCACCGGCCCACAGTGTCCACAGCATTATGGATAAGACATGAAACAAATTCACATGGACTACAGAGTCCTGTGGAGGAAAAGCGACGCATGGCCACTCTGTCAAGGGGAGAGCGCCTAGGAGCGGCTCGGCAACTCTCAAAAGGAGAGCGCCCCGACCCTTGCCTTTACAGGCTTTTATTGGCTTTCTAATAGCATACATCAAAGAAGGTTCTCATTCATTATACTTAGGTTTGATTTAGGTAATTACCTTTTACAGATAGCAACGGAAGGGATGTTACTGATTACTTTTTACAGATTAACAAGGAAAAAATGCTGCAAATGCAAGGGAACGATAAGAGTAACTAGTCTGCTTACACTTCAGTCCTTGGGAGAATTAGCACAGACTTCAGGGAGTTACTTTAAAGATATGCAGCAAGGGCTTGCTGCCTGAATTCAGGGGGAGGGAGTTATAGCAAGAGCAAGTCACAAAGCAGCCTAGGTATAATGCAGGCCTGGTTTCCCACGGGAGAGCCGATCCGTGGGTTTGGCTTCTACATGCCACCCCATGCCTATTGGGCTTTCCCATAGGGCTGAACTACATTTGCCATTCCACACAGATCGGTTCCCTACAGTACACCAACCAGGGCAGTTCCCAGAGTTTTTTTTTTATAAAGGGTATTAATAAAAATTCTTGGGGGAAAATTTCATTTCATAAACATTAGTTTTAAAAAAATTAGTGCTATTTTTTACTTCAGAATATCAAGAACTGTGCAGTGTCAGAAGTTTTACTCTACTTGCAAGGTAACAGTTTAGCCTGCCACAGTTTCATAATTGCTGGCAGAAGACATGACACTCCTGGGTCAGAGTTAAAGAACTTTATAACTCACATCAACAACAGTGTCCACAGTGTCAGTACTTTCTTGCACCAATTCCTCAGCCCCCACTTCCCATATTACAGTGCAAAGAGGGCCAGTGGGTTGCATTATGGGAAGGGAACTCCAATGTTTGGAAAATCAAATCTTCTATGCCCCTGACTGGTATGACTCAGTTGGTCAGGCCTCCTCCCACAGACCAAAAGGTCACCTGTTCAATTCCCTATCAGGGCACATGCCTGGGTTGCAGGTTTGGCCCCCAGGCTGGCACATATGAGAGGCAGACGATCGATGTTTCTCTCCCCCTCTCTGTCTCTCTCCCTCCCCTCTCTCTAAAATAAATAAGTAAATATGTTTTTAAAAATCTGTAAAGGTAAATAACTATGCATGCTCTTTGCTTTGGAGGGAGATTCTATATCTTCTAAGGCTATCCAAATATCCTTGAGAAGATCATGCAGAATGAAGGCAGTCAGTGCCTCTGCTCTCAAGACAAGCAGAACCTCATGGAGAGTTGTCTCCCAAAACAGGACGTCTCATAGACTGTAACGTGCTGATGTGTGTTCTAACTTTCATTCCAATAGTGGACTGTAATATGCAGAATTTCCCAAATCATTGGACCTTTTAATGGAGTATTTTGATTAGACTTTATGGAATGTACTGTTGGAAATAGCAGCATATAGACTAAAGTCAAAATTCCTTAGTCCTCCTCACTTCATGCACTCTTTATACCAAACACATAACCACAGATTCTTTCAAAAGATTTATTTATTTATTTATTTTTAGGGAAAGGGGGGGAGATAAGGAGAGAAATATCTGTGTGTGAGAGAAACATTGATTAGTTGCCTGACAGGGAATTGAACCAACAACCTTTTGGTTCGCAGGCCAGCACTCAATCCACTGAGCCACACCAGTGAAGGCTAGAGCTTTGTTTTCAATGTATGATGAACTATTAAAATAGAAAAAAGAGGCCCTGGCTGGTGTGGCTCCGCAGATTGAGTGCTGGCCTGCACACCGAAAGGTCACCTGTTTGGCTCCCAGTCAGGGCACATGCCTGGGTTGCGGGCTACGTCCCCAGTTGGGGGTGTGGGAAAGGCAACCAACTGATGTATCTCTTGATCATTGATGCTTTTTGTTTTTTTTTTAAATTGTTGTTTCAGTACAGTTTTCTGTCTTTTACTCCCATCCCGGCATCAATGTTTCTTTCCCCTCTCTTTTTCCCTCCCTTCCCTTCTCTCTGAAAATAAATAGATAAAATCTTTAAAAATAATTAAAATCTTTTTTTAAATGTTGGCAGTATGGGACGTTTTCCATTCTAAGGGAATAAAATATAGGTTTCTTAGCTAGGATTTTATATTTGGTCAGTAAAGTGTGCTAATTAAGTTCACGGGCAGCCTTGGATTTGAATCTTGGCTCCATCATTTACCACTTTCCTTAGGCAAATGACTTAACCTACCTAACCCTGGGCTTCCTCATCTTTATAAAATAACTAATCTTCAAGATAATATTTGCCATTAAGATTTTTTCCTCAAAAACTTATATTTCATGGACTACTTTTTACTCAGCTCAACATGAATTCCGCGCCTACTTTCATCAACTTCCCAGCCAAAGGGAAACCCAAAAGGGGTGATACATATGAGTTGCAGGTGCGTGGCTTTTCAGCTGAGCAGATCGCCCGCTGGATTGCTGACAGAACTGATGTCACCGTAAGTTTCCCTACTCTGTAAAGAGTTACTTGGCCATTATCCACTTGGAATCACTGGGGAGGTCCTGATCGGTCTTGTCCACACTTCACTGAGGTGATAATAGTTGGGCAGTCCATTTCACAGAAGTAGCATTTCACACATGAGTAGCATTTCACAGAAGCACCTTGATGAAAGCATGAAATTACGAAACACCCTCCATCATTGAATTCAGTGTGGAAACCACTCTTTTGAACTTATTAAGTCCATGGATTATCTAGTTGTACTTGACAAATACTGTAATCTAAAAGATGTTATGTTGTGGTTAAACAGGATTTTGTACCTATCCCATCCCATTTTAAGATACACTGTAGATTCTTGATTAAGATGCAAATAAAGAAATGTAATCTTTCCTGAAAGCAACCACAGTGATTTCAATTGTTTTCATTTCAAATCAATTTGACCTGTATAATCAGTTTCATACTTTAACATGTTTTTCTCTCTTTTCCATTAGATTAGAGTAATAAGACCCCCAAATTATGCTGGTCCCCTTATGTTGGGATTGCTTTTAGCTGTTATTGGTGGACTTGTGTATCTTCGAAGAAGCAATATGGAATTTCTCTTTAATAAAACTGGATGGGCTTTTGCAGCTTTGGTGAGTGAACTTTAGAAGAAAATTGTATGAATAAACTAATATTGCATTGTTAGGTAGCATTTTGTTTATTTCTTAACTGTGGAAAGGATTTCATTTATTATTATTACTATTATTATTTTATACCTTAAGATCAGTTTGTTTCCTCCATTATCTCATTAGGATGGCCAAAGCTTGGAAGAACTGATTGTACCCCCAGTTTTTGTTCAACTTAAGTGATAGACTGTCACCTCTAGAAAATCTGCAGTTCTTTTGGAAATAATCTTCTAAAAGACTTTTGGATATTCAATTTTAAAACTTATATCAGCTTAATCGATAATTTTAAAATGGTGTTTTTCTTTCAAAGTAAGTATTTAGTCTTGTGATCCTTGTGGTGAAAGACAAGCCCTTAATTAAGAAATCATTTATCTGGAAAAAAATGTTCTTCCTGTATTACTCGAGTAGATGCACTTCTCATAAACCTGTCAGTTGATTGAAGGTGGGAACAGCTGCACCATGTTATATGAGTATTTCATTATTTTTTGTTTCATAGTGTTTTGTGCTTGCTATGACATCTGGTCAGATGTGGAATCACATAAGAGGACCACCGTATGCCCATAAGAATCCCCACACAGGACACGTGGTAAGAGAAGCCAGGATTGCTTTCTGTTGTATACCAAAGTTAACCTTAATGCTTATTATTAGCCTGCAAGACCAGCACGTGAGGGAACAAGATTTTAGCTTTGGATTTTCAATCTTTGTTAACAATCTTCAGTTGCTGAAAAAGAATGCAGTACTCTTAAAAGGAGAAAGTTTCTTATTGCATTCGATGAGTCGTTTTGAATAACCTAGCTAAGAATGAAAGTCAGCCTTCAGCTAAATACCATGTTTGATCAAGTACTTGAGCATCTATGGTTTCTAGGCACTGTTCTGGGTTTTATTAGATATACTGATAAACAAGAAAAACATGATCCTATCTTCATGGAGCTTACATTATGTACCTCCCAGTCTTACACACTGAAATACTAGTTTTCTCATATATTCTGTTGTTGAAAAATAGTATAAGTACAATGAAAAGAAAAAATTATAAATAACACAGAAATTGTTTTTATTTTAGCCAAATGTGTTTACTGATGAATGCCACAGACCTAATGCCTTCATTTATAAGGCGAATCAATAAGTTCATATAGTTTGAAAATAGCCCATTTTAGGATTAGGATAACAAAATTCAATGTATATTTAAAGATTTGATTTTGTCTTTTTTCCCTCCAGAATTATATCCATGGAAGCAGCCAAGCCCAGTTTGTAGCTGAAACACATATTGTTCTTCTGTTTAGTATCCTCTTTATAAGTCCTTGGTGCTGTGTTTTAATTTGCGTTTTTTCTCATATTGTAGTATTCTCTCCACAGAATTTGGCTGCAGCTACTCTCTTATTAATGCAAGTAATAATATCTTTGGGATTATATTACTATGTCATAAGTCCTAGCCCAATCAACTAAAGACCATCAGGGACAAACCGGAGTCTGACAAAGCCAGGTTCTTTGGATCTTGCTACAAGGCAGATCGCATATGGGGGAACCAAGGGACATCTTACCTACAGAGAGATAGAGTTCTGAGATTTGAAGAAGGGGTGGGGCTTAGGTGAAATGTAAATGAAGCAGTGTTTTGATATGCTCAAAGCAAAACCAGGCTAAGTGTAAAGGAGTCAGCATCAGCTCTGGACTGTGGACGGTTCTGTTTCCTGGAAACTACTAAGTTTAGAGAAATGTGGGATTTTTGTCTTCAGAAACTCCTTATTTGAAGCTGTGTACTTTGGTTGTAAATTGTGGCAACTTAGAAATTGTACTTATAAATTGAGTGACATGATCCTCTAGGCAAGAATGGAATGTTTAATTTGAATCAGTCTGTGATTTTAAAGAACAGTGTTCTTCACAGAATAAGAAAACAGTGTTAAGTATAAAGAAAAAAATCAGCCAGCCCTGCCTGGCGGGGCTCAGTGGATTAAGTGTTGGCCTGTGTACCAAAGGGTCACTGGTTCAGTTCCCAGTCATGGCACATACCTGGGTTGTGGGCCAGGTCCCCATTAGGGGGGCACGTAAGAGGCAACCACACATTGATGTTTCTCTCCCTCTCTCCTTCCCTTCCTCTCTCTCTAAAAATAAATAAAATCTTAAAAAAACAAGACTCAACTTAAAAAAAAAGAAAAAGAAAAAAATCAAAACCCCTGGAAACACTACCCTTAGTAAATATTTGTGTCGAAGCATGGACAAAGTAGGTTTACAGTTTTAAGCATATGAAACCACTTATTCTTGTATTACTTATTTATTGTATTGTTTAATATGAAGAACTATAAACCTGCTTATGCCCACCCCTGTATATCTTTCCTTATTTTATTTTATTATGTCAGTTATTTAATAGAGATAGTTTAAAAGAAACATTCTGAAAAAAATTAAGCTTTTGGTTTTAATCAAAGGCCAACATTTGGGAAAACAATATTTTCTTAAAATAATATTCTTATATAATATAAAGTAAATAAATATACTGCTTAAAATTCAGCCTGGCCCTGACTGGTATGGCTCAGCAGGTTGGGTGTCATCCCACAAACCAAAAAGTCATCAGTTCAATTCCTGGTCAGGGCACATGCCTGGGTTGCAGGCCAGGTCCCCAATTGGGGGCTTTCAAGGGGCAGCCTATCAGTGTTTCTCTCCCTCTCTTTCTCCCTCCCTCCCCCTCTCTCTAAAAGTAAATAAATGAAATCTTTAAAAAAAAATTGAGCCTGGAGTCAGGGGATTTAATCTATTCAGCTACAGAATGGTGAGCTGAAAAGATTAATAATAAATAGCTAGTCTCTATAATGAGAAAGAAGATTGAAAGAGAAATATTACCCTATTTTTCCCAAATTATAAAATTTACTTATTTGTATTCAACTTATTTAAACTAAAATACAAAAAAACAGTTCATCTATTTCTCCCACTTAGCTTGTGCAAGTGCCAATCTGTTCTCTATCTGAAAGCTTTTATATATGTTTTATATCTATACATATTTAATTTATATATTTAATATGTAATTATAAATATATGTAAGTGCATATTTATACATTTATAATATATATATTTAGATTCCACAATAAGGGAGATCAAATGGCGGCTGTGTTTTTAGGTCTGACTTATTTTAAATTTCTTCAAAATTTAAGTTGAAAATGTTTGTTTATGATTTGTTAGATTAACCAGTTATTGTACCTGGGAAATTTTACAGTATCTGGAAATGATCTCAGTTAACTGTACTTTGAAATTGAACAGTGGAGCATAAGGGCAGTTAAAATTGTAGCATGTTATTTAATTGATTTTCAGTCTCTTGGGTTTTAGCTTTGTCCAAAATTTTTAAATATAATTATGTAAGTTTAAGAAATTAGAAGTTTCTTACTTTTTCCTTTTCTCTAAAGTTTAAACATCTTAGGGTCTCATGTACATTTAGAACAGGATTGTAAGCCTATTGGAATATAGAGTTTCTTATAAATTTGGTTAATAGGATGCAAAATGGGAATTTTTTTCATGGTGATTTTTTTTTCTCTTTTATTTTTGCTTTATTGGTAGTGGTTGGGAAGGTAATGTTTTCTGAGCAATTGTTTTGGTAAATGCTGTGAATGCATGATTTTTCTTGTAGTACTGGGACAGACGTGTGCAGATTACAAGACAGCACCTTCTGTACTGTGTGCTAGGTATAATGATGAGATAATTAATAAAGCTGTTTAATTTTGTTAGACATAGGGAACTTTGTAGAAGACTTAAAACACATCCCTTTTTCTTTTACTGGACACAAAGCCTAAAGACTCAAACCTCAAAGTTTGATTAAGAATTCTTTTATTTTTGCCTGGCTGTCATAGCTCAGTGGATTGAGTACCAGTCTGAGAACTAAAGGGTCGCACATGCCTCTGTTGTGAGCCACGTCCCCAGTGGGAGCCACATGAGAGGCAACCACACTCTGATGTTTCTCTCCCTTTCTTCCTCCCTTCCCCTCTCTCTAAAAATAAATAAATAAAATCTTTTCTAAAATAATCATTAAAAAAAGAATGTTTTCTTAGATATAAAAATAATTTGGCATATCTCCAAATTTCAAGCAGTAAGTGTGTGAATCTGTCTTTTGCTCTTGATGTTTTGTCCAAATTGTTTCCTGAAAGGGTTTTGCTACAAAAGGGGCGGTGTTGGTGCTGGGCATATATATGTGCACTGATATCCCTGGCAAGTCGTCACCATTGTTATGTGTCCTCTTTTTTATTAACTGCTAATTGAACGGGCCAAAAATTGTAGGTCATTTTTAAAATCTACCTTGGCCAATAATAATCAAGGTTATTTAAACATTTCTGCCTAATTACACCCACATGCAGAGCATACAATGTGTATGCGTGTATACATAATTAATTTGGACATTTTTACCTGCTGTTTGTATTAACCAAACTGCAGGGTGAATCTCTCTTTTCTACAAGAACACATTCTATTGTTTTTATTTTAGCATTCAACCATGCTATGTGTTATCCATTTGCTTGACAGATCTATTTTGTATTTATGTAGCTTCTATATTAAACTGAATAAAAGTGAGATCATGATGGTATGTGGGATTTTCTTTTTTAATTAGAATAGGACAAAATTAGGTAGTTATTTGAACTTCAAAGGCTAATTGTTAACATTCTGGAGAATTTTGGGGAAGTTATTTTTCAAATAAAAATTAGTTGCTATTCTATCTAAATGGTGCATATTTCAAGTTTGTCCTTTTTTGCATGGTGGTTGAAACATTATTCAAAATGTCTTTAATACTTTAAAATATATATGAGATTGAAGCAAAAGTTGTAAGACTGTCCAGCAATGTTATATCAAACTCCTATTGCAGGAAAACCTCATAGTTCATCTGTAAGTTATAATGGTACATTTGTTTAAAAGATCAATTTTGATTTTTACAAATAAGCAATTTTTCAACCTTAATATTTTTGTTCTATCTTCGTAGTAAATGATTCTGCTGTTTATACCCAAGGTTACTTATTTATAGTATTTTGTAATTAAATGTTGTACATTTATATATGTATTCTAGTTTTCTCTATGAAAGACTAGGACTAGGAATATTGAAGTGGTATGTCTTTTGTGTCTATGTGAATTTTTCCTTAAACAGTTTTTTAAAGATGGCGGGGTTACCTTAGGGATGGTGCTTTTATGTGAAGCCGCTACATCTGACATGGATATTGGAAAGCGAAAGAGTAAGTCATATCATATGCCAATTCTGCCTTTAAGCCTTTAATAAAGAAAAAACGCCTGGCTGGTGCAGCTTAGTGGATTAAGCGCGGGCCTGTGAACCAAGAGATCACGGTTCGATGCCCAGTCAGGGCACATGCCTGGGTTGCAGGCCAGTTCCCAGCAGGGAATGCACAGGAAGGAACCATACATTGATATTTCTCTCCCTCTCTCCTTCCCTTCCCCTCTGAAGATAAATAAATAAAATCTTTAAAAGAAAAAAAGAAAAAACGGCCCTGGCTGGTGTGGCTCAGTGGATTGAGCATGGGCCTGCGAACCAAAGGGTTGCCAGTTCATTTCCCAGTCAGGGTACATGCCTGGGTTGTGGGCCAGGTCCCCAATGGGGGCTACATGAGAGGCAACCACACACTGATGTTCTCTCCCTCTCTCTCCCCCGCTTCCCTTCTCTCTAAAAATAAATAAATAAAATCTTAAAAAATAAAAAATAATCACTCTTTGATCTATTTCTAAGATTCTAACCTAATGAAAAAATCACAAATAGTAGTAAAAATTTCTTTAGCACTTACTGTGTACCTGGAACTGATATATGAGAAAAGTAGAGTACAAACATATACACAGTGATACTGTACGTATATGTATGTGTGCATTTTAATTAGGGGAAAAAAGGCTTTTCTACAATGAGCATGCATCAATACTCAGGAAAATATTTTTGACTTTTATATTTTAGCCACTGATCATGTTTGAAATTTTAAAAGCGAAAAATTGTTCCCTCAATATAAGAGAACTAAGATTTGTTTTTAGCATTGGCCCATAAGTGTATTTCCCTAGAGCTGTAGCACACATGCTTTCCCACATCCCTGCCTTATGCTCCTTAGCCGATCTTAGTCTGGGGACTCAAAGTCTCAACATATGGGAATCATACTTGAGCATTGTGGGGTCAGTATCTAGAGTTAGGATCATGAACTGCTATGCTAAACCAGGGCATGTGAGATTAATGGAGAGAGCTATGAATTTAGGGCAAGGAATTAGGGATTTTCCCCATCATTTAAAATGAGGTGTCCAGCCCTGGCTGATGTGACTCAGTGGATTGATTACTGGCCTGCAAACCAGTCACTGGTTCAATTCCCTGTCTAGGGCACATGCCTGGTTGTGGGCCAGGTCCCCAGTAGTGGGCACACAAGAGGCAACCACACATGGATGTTTCTCTCCTTCCCTCCTCCTCAAAAAATAAAAATAAATAAAATCTTTTTAAAAATTAATGCATGCTGCAATGCTTATTAAAAAATAGCAACCCTCTGCCTACTGTCCTCTATCTGTGACCTAAACAAACATATTGAACAATTTCAAGCATCGAAAAAATAAAATGAGGTGTCCATGCTGAATGAGTTTCTCACACAGGTAGTGTAGCTACCTGTGCATGGATAAAGTACTTTCAAGGGAGACTGTCACATGTCATCAGATGTCCTTAATCAGTATTTATCAATAATGCAGTAAGTCCACTTTTAAGGATTTAAAAGGAGTTAAGTGTTTTTCTTGTCAGTTGAGAAATGTTTTAACACTAGATTCCTGATTGCCATGGCTTTAAAAGAACTCAATTCATACAATAAATCACACAGCTATGTAAATGAAGCTACTCTATTATATTGTAATACACATATTAAAGGGCAAGGCAGAATCCTGAAGATAAAAGAATGGGCATGTAAAGTGTTGGAAAGTTGTGGTTTACCAGTAAGTTGTAGCCCTTGTTTCGCTCTTTGGACTGTAGACTAAAATTCATGCCCTGGTTCTTCATCACACTTAACATGCTAATTTTACTCCGTGTTTGTTTTTCTGCAGTGATGTGCGTGGCTGGCATTGGACTTGTTGTATTATTCTTCAGTTGGTTGCTCTCTATTTTCAGATCTAAATATCATGGATATCCATATAGGTATGATTATTATTCAATTATATAGCAATTACCTATATTACAAAGATTAGAGTTGATGTTGCTTTATAATATTTTCTTACCTCCAGGCTATTCTAGCTTCTAAAACAGATAGTCTTTAATATAATTTAGGTATGTTGCATATAAAAATTAATTTAAGGTATTTATGATATAATGGACAATAGTATATGATTTCTCAGGGACATCTTTCAGGGTTATTCTAACATCACCTCATTTAAGCTAGAAATGTATAAAACAATGTAGAGAACACCTTATACCATATCTAGTCAACACAGTTCCTTGTCTGCATGCTATACTACCTCTTGAGGAGAAAATTATTTTTAAATGTTTTTGAAGACTTCTCACCTGCTTTTCAGGCTCTTTAGATACCATAAACAGAACATTTGGTTAAAATCCAGTTTGTAGAGAACCTGCAAAAGCGTGTTTAAGAACATCTTGAAATGTTCATGAAATATCTAAGCCTCAGGGAGGAAATTACACACTTGGTTGTAAATTCTTGATTTTACTCTGTTCATAGCCAAGAGAAATGTACCTACATAGGAGGGGAGACCCAAAAGAAAACCTGGAATTACCTTCTGGAGGGCAGGCCCCTTATACTACAGGCTTCCCCTACTAAGTGATTGTTCTAGGAACCCATCTGCATCAGTGACTGGCTGGTGTTGTTGTGAGAGGTTGTGTTAGGCTTCCTTGAATTTTTCTTAAGACTTAGTACATTTGCCCATTTCAGGATGGGTGATTTATGAGCACACGTGCCCACACCACGCTGACTATTCAGCAGTTTTTGACCAAAACCAGCATGACTGTCCCCAATCCTAGTCCCCCCACCCCACCCTGTGCCCCACCCTCCCCATTCACCTGATCTAGCCCCAAGCAACTTTTGTTTCCCCTGATGAAAAAAGTCCTCAAAGGGAAATTTTTTGACCAAGTGGAAGAGGTGAGACAAAAAACAGCAGTAGCACTAAAAGATCAAAATTAACAAGTTCAAAACTATTTTGAGCACTGGAAAAAAGTTTCAATAGGTGTATTACATTAAATGGATAGCACTTTGAAGGTGACTCAGGTTTAAACATTTAAGAATGCACAATTTTTGCGACTTCTGGCCAAGATGAAGGCATATTTAGACACACTGTGCCTCCTCGCACAACCAAGATAGGGACAACAACAATTTAGAAACAGATTAACAACCAGAACTGACAGAAAATTGAACCATATGGGAGTTGGACACCCAAGGAGTTAAAATAGACACGTTCATCCAGACCGGTAGGAGGGGTGGAGTCCGGCAGCCGGGCTCAGGTCACGGAGCAGAGAGCAGAGAGCTTTGGAACTGGACATGTAAGGAAACTGGGGCGTGCAAGCGGCGGCTGGCAGACCCCAGCCGAGGGGTGGCAACCGGCAGACCCAGCGAGGCTGCCATTGTGAAGCAAGGCACTGCACGCAACTCAGGGTCCCAGCATGGGGAAACAGAGCCTCAGGGCACTGATTGAAAACACCTGTGGGGGTTGAGGTGCAGGGAGAGACTCCCAGCCTCATAGGAGAGGTTGTTGGAAAGTCCTACCTGGTGCACAAGCCCACCCACACAGGAATTGGCACCACAGGGGCCCAGTTTGCTTGGGGGAAGCAGCAGAAGGGACTGAGGTCCGACGGAGAGCAGAGCAAGCACCACTGTTCCTTTTCAGACCCTGCACCCACATACAGCGTCACAACCCAGCCACTGGGGTGCCCCGCCCCAGTGAACACCTAAGGCTCTGCCCCTCACTAGGTAACAGGTGCTACCAGACTAAAAAAAAAAAAGAAAGAAAGAGAACGATGGCTCAAACAGAACAATTGAAAGCCCCAGAACCCATCCTTTTAAGCAACCAAGAGATAGCCAACCTATCAGATGCACAGTTCAAAACACTGGTTATCAGGAAGCTCACAGAATTGGTCGATTTTGGTTGCAAACTAGATGAAAAAATGAAGGCTACAATAAGAAATGAAGAAAAATGCACAGGGAACCAATAGTGATGGAATGAAAGATGGGTCTCACATCAATGGAGTGGACCAAAAGGAAGAAAAAACATACAATCGGAAAAGAATGAAGAAACAAGAATTCAAAAAAATGAGGAGAAGCTTAGGAACCTCCAGGACATCTTTAAACATTCCAACATTTGAATTATAGGGGTACCAGAAGGAGAAGAGGAAGAACAACAAGTGAAAAACTTATTTAAACAAATAATAA
>CM052552.1:31107045-31184892 GCA_028533065.1 Trachops cirrhosus | reverse complement strand
AATTACTAAAATTCTGTGGCACACTAAAAAACACATTTTTGGCTGACCTGACAAAAAATAGGTATAATTTTGACTTATTCACAATAGATGGCTATTGTAGTGGTTGTTGTCATCTTTTAATTTGACAATCTAAGGGAAAATGGGTTAGTGCCCCAACTGAATAGTCAGGTCTTTCATGTTTTAAAAATTCTTGTGGCGCACCAATTGAAAATTGCAGGTATATTATTATAAAAGCACATTAATCTGAGTTAAAGAAAAACATGCTCAAGATAAAATTAAATTCTTCTGAAAAGTACTCAAGAGGGTTGTATTTCTTAATCATAAACACAAAATCGAATTATAGATACCTTCCAATAAAATACTTTCTAGTTACAGAGAGATATAATAAAGTAAGTTTAAAGATGGAAATGATGCTTAATTTTGATAAGCTCTAACACAAATATAAAATTATCATACCTTAATGACACTCTCATTTGGTGGCTAAATATAAAATTAAAGTTCATCATTCACAGTTAAATTAGAATATAGCATATTTTAACCATTATTAGCTTTTCAATAACATTTGAGAGCTCATATGTTACAGGGAAACAAATAACATAAATAAATGATGAGGAATTAAAACATCTTAAAAGAATTAATTTTGAAATGCTTTCATAATCTCTCTGTGATCATACAGTATAAAATCCTTCATGAATAAAATGTATGTCTTTACCATTCCATTCTGGACTGTATCCCTATCCCATAAAATAACTGAATATATATTTTTAACCAAAAAATAAGTAGGCAAGCAGCATCTGTTTTTGTATCAATGACTAAGCTCTACTCAAAGTGCAAAATAAAATTGTTCATTCACCTTAATAAAAATGTTCTCCTATTAATTAGGAGAATGCTGATCTATGAAACAGGAAAACCTATCAGCATTAGCAAGATAAAAAACAGAGCAATAATAACAGCTTTCTCCACGGCATTTACTAGCTCAAAGTTAACTCCTTACAAAATTGTGACACAAAAATTACATGTATATTTTCATATTTTCTTAATATTAAAGCTTACTATTAGGAATAAATGAATGGTTAATTGGTGCTCTTCAGTAAAACTCATCAAGTCTATCACAGATTTTTGGAGCTAGAATTAATCAGAGAAAACTTCATCCAGCAGTTTCATTTTAAGGATCAAAAAATTTTGGCAGAGTAGTTAAGTCACTTGCCCAAGATTACAGAGACAGTTATTAGAAAAGTTACAATGAGAAGTCAGATATTCCTATACCCATTGCTCCAAAATTCTACCCACCACACCACACTTGGTTGAAGATTATGAGTGTGGAGAACACTACAGTACAGGGAAAGGTTTGAAATGACATCTTAAAAATTATGGTTATATTCCTTAATATTGTTTATTCTCTATTGCCTTACACGCTTTTCTTCTCCCAGCCGTCCCTTACTTAAATATATCTGTACAGGCTACACTGTTTACACCTGCAAGTACTGGTTAAGTCTTACTAAAGTTAACAGTATCATACTGTATATTTCCATTTTATTTAAAAAAATAGGTAAAAATCTTAGCAGACTGGACACTTTGTAAATTGATTCTAATAGTGATTTCTTAATCTTAAATATCTGAACAATCTCCTTTTTTTCACTTTGAACAGGTTTTAATAAATGGGATCACCATACTGAATGACCATTAAAAACAATAATCAAATATCAAGGAAAAAGATGTCTGTTGTTACCAACACATGATTTACTTTCATCAAGAAATTAATCTGTCAAAATATTCTCAAAAATTAGCACAGTTTACATGAAAACATAAAATTGACAGTACTGTACTTATAACACACCCTACGCTAGGTGTGTTAATATATTTACTTTCTCTTAAGGTTTCTGAGTTTTAGCCCATTTTCGGGCCTTTCTTTCAAACTTGCAGGAAGACTGTGAGCGAGTCTTTCTAAAGCAGTCACTCCCGGTTTTGACAACCAGCTTGCGCTTCTTTTGCTGTTTACGCCCACGCCTAGGGTGTGTTATAACCTTTTTAAAGTCCTTACAGATGGAACCATACCTATTCTCAGGATCATTGTCATCATCATCATCATCCACTGTGACAGGCACTGATTTAGATAAGGCTTCATCTCCTTGAAGGGAAAAAGTATACTTAAAATTAGTTCTAAATTAACTACACAAGTTAAACCATGTAAAATAAAACTGAAAGCCTAAAACTTTAATAACAAGTAGCAGGTTCTAAACTGTACTCTGGGATCCAAAACATGATTAAAATTAGTTTATAAGAAGAGCACATGGGGAATTTAAGAAGTGCCAGTAGTAAAATGATAAAGTAAGTTAGGTCTTATATTTCAAAGTTCCTTCCCAGAGCACAAGAATTCTAAAGCTCACCCATCCTTCAGGTAACAAGTCTTTGTTTGTCATTTGCCATCACTTTAGCATTAAGTTTCCTGATGAAATAAGGTTTGTAGTGACCTTTAAGTTTAAAGCTAACATATATAATCTTTCCTGTATCATTAAAGAACAGTAAAATTGCTATCAATATTTTGGTAGTACTAATTTCAAAATATACTTGATTTGCATGGTATTAATGAGTAGAATCACACAGACAGATTCAACTACAGTAAAACTTATTTTCTTATAAAAAGCTACTTTTTCTATCCTTTGATTAACACTCTAAAGACATTAAGATTTGGCATTTCATTATATGTAAATTTTGCCTAAAAAACAAACTTAAATATTGAACTATTACTAATACTAAATATGCTTAAGTAGGGAGAACTATGCTGATGTTTAATTACTTACTTTGAAATGCATCCAAAATTTCAAGAGCATTACACTGAATGAAAAAAAGCCAATCTCAAATGGTAACATACTTCACGATTCCATTTCAAAATAACAAAACACAGACAAAAAATCAGATTAACACTTGCTACAGGTTAAGGATGGAGGTAAGCAAGGAAGCTGTGCATCAGATGTAGCACCAGGGAAACTTGTGGTAATGGAATAGTTCAATACCTTGGTTGTGGTGATTTACTAAGCTACAAATGGTACGATTTCACAGAACTATACTTACGCATACACACATACACACACACAAATAAGTGCATGTGAAACTGGTGAATCTGAATAAATCTTCCATTTCCTGGTTTTGACAGTGCACAATAGTTACCTAAGATGTTACCATTAGGGGAAACTGAATGTAGGGTATCCAAGATCACCCTGTACAATTTTTTTGTAGCTAAATCCTGTGAATCTATAATTATTTCAAAAGAGTTAAAAAGGCAAAAAAATTTAGTTGCATTGATGGTTAAAGGATATATAGATATCTTAAAAACAGTACTCTACATATGCAAATATGCTACAACGTTACTGAAACTTTTCTGCCTATTGAAGTTTTTCATAATATTTGAAGAAAATGTTGGACAGAAAAGCCCATAAATACACAAGCTACATGTTCAGGGTAGAAATACACTAAATATATAAAGGCAAAAATAAATCTCACAATAACCTAGCAAACTCATAATACTTCAAGCAGACCAATCTTCCAATATAATATTGCCACTAATATTATTCTTTACTGTATCCTTTAAAACTTGACCCATCCTTCAAAATTGTGTTCAAGTCTTGTTATTTTAAGTCTTTCTCCAATAGTTACATTAAGTGGCTCACTTGCTATTTATCACAAAGCCCCATTTTACTTTTATATCTTTCTCCTGGCATTGTTTAAAAAAAGATTTATCTATGTCTATCTTACTCATTAGACTGCAATCTCCTAGGACTGTGCTCTTTTTTTAACTTATTGATTTGAGAAGAGACACATTGATTTGTTGTTCCATTTGTTTATACATTTATTGGTTAAATTCTTATATGCGCCCTGACCAGAAATTGAACCCACAATCTTGGCATATTGGGGATGATGCTCTTAACAGACTGAGCTACCTGGCCAGGGCCTTACGGTTGTGTTCTTAATCTTGGTTGCTTATTGCTATTCCCAAACACAATTTCTTGTTCTTTTAATAATGAATCTTTATTTCTGTAAAAAGAATCTGAGTTTCAAAAAGGCAGTACAAATATGTTTGGAGAAAACACATGACATTCATATACTCAGTATGAGATATATGGAATATCTGTATACAGATACTTGCCTTCACAACTGAAAACAGTAATGAGTAACAGTGATTGACAGCAAATTAAATTGTATAAACTACAGTTCAGTTTATAAAGGAATAATTCTATTCCTTCTATAAGCCCCAACTTCTCAGAAAATATTCTACCATGTAATAGGACACCCAATTATTGCTGAATAAATTGGAATCCTCTAAATTCATGAGAATAGGGAAGGCTTTTTAAAAGCTCATAAAGATGTCACCTAAATTAAGTTGGACATATTAGGGGAATAAATTTAGCTTGCTTATATATACATGCAAGCAAATTCTTTAAAAAATTACATTTTATTTAGAGAGAGAGGAAGGGAGAAAGAGGGGGAGAGAAACGTCAATGTGTGGTTGCCTCTCGCATACCCCCTGGGGACTTGGCCAGCAACCCAGGCATGTGCCCTGAATGGAAATGGAACCGGTGACCATTTGGTTGGCAGGCTAACACTCAAGCCACTGAGCCACACCAGCCAGGGCAATGCAAGCAAATTCTTAAGGAATGTCACGTGTATCATTGGCAACACCAAAACTTATCTTGAACAACAGTACTTTTTTACATAATTCTTACCTTTTCAATGCCCTTCATATTCTTTTCTAAGTATTTCTATTGACACAGTCCAATTTTGAGACGTGTTAACTCCCTAGCAAATTTATCTTCTTTTTTTCATCTAACATAATGAGTCCCAAGAAATATCCAGGGTAAAAAAAATCCGAACATGGTTTGTTCTACCAAACAGTAGTTGAGACACTGGCATCTGCTAACTTGCTGAATTCTCAAGGCTCCTTTAAATATATATACGAGAAAGGATTCACCTCCTCAAGAGCACACTGGTCCTTTGGAACGAAGTAACATAAGTCAAAATAAAGCACCGTGATCTAGACTAGTGCTGGGTTCAGAAAGTACTGGGAAATGCACCCTCTGATTATTTGCCATATGCTGCCATCTCTTCTTAAGATCTGATGAACACACTGTAACATACTACACTAGGAATTAACAGTTCCAAACATGTGTTTCAAATTAGACTTTGGGAAATTAAAATTAGTATTTGAAATCAAACATGTTGATTTCACTAGGGAAGCTGTTTAATCATGGACATCAGTTTTCCAAAGTTTAAGATTAGCTCAGTAGCCTACAATTTTCTAAAGAGAAGACTCCATGTAACTAATTATAATTTATTATTCTTATAATCCTTAATAAGAGTTTTCTCAACTAACCTGATAACGAAAACACTGATTTGATATCAAAGTAACTAAGATTGTTTTTTAGATTTTATTGAATTTATTGGGGTGACATATGTTAATAAAATTACATAGGTTTCAGGTGTACAATTCTACAACACATCATCTGCATACCGTACTGTGTTCACCACCCCAAGTCATCTCCTTCCATCACCATTTATCCCCCTTTACCCTCTTCTACCTCAGCCCACCCCCTTTCCCAGTGGTAATCGCCACACTATTGTCTGTGTTTTTTCCTTAATCCCTTTACCATTTATACCCAGATATCCAAGACCCCTTCCATCTAACAGTTGCCAGTCTGTTTTTAGTACTTATGAATGTTTCTATTTTGTGCATTTATTTTATTCATTAGATTCCACATGTAAATGAAATCATATGGTATTTGTCTTTCTCTGACTGGCATATTTCACTTAGTAAAATAATCTCCAGTTCCATCCATGCTGTTGCAAAAGGTAAGAGTTCCTTCTTTATTATGGCTGAGTAGTATTCCATTGTGTAAATGAACCACAGATTTTTTTATCCACTCATCTACTGATGGGCATTTGGGCAGCTTCCAAGTCTTGCCTGCTGTATATAATGCTGCGTTACAAGACTGTATTTTGAATTAAGTCCACAATCTTATACACAATTCTGGGATCCAAAAAGCTCTCAAAACTTAAAAAGTTATGTAAGGTGGTGTCAAAGTTCTCATTTGGCAACAAAACTAAATCTGAACTGTTTATTCTAACTGTGAATGGTCTCTTATGTTTTATTGCAGAATACTAGTGTGTTTGACAATATGTTGCCTTGGGCCCTACTGGAGGCATTATAAATATGTGGTAACTACTCTATATTATCTTTCTGAGAACCAAAGAGTTGAAAATTCTGAAACACATTAGAGTAAAGAATTTCAATAAGTGTGGACCTATAGTAACCACACAGGCCAAGCTCCATCTAGGCATTTGATATAAGAGTATTAAACTGAATACACCATGCATATCATACTTGGTTTTCAAATCAACTCATCAGATAAGCACTCCATAACAGAATTTAAAATTTTATTATAAAATAAGATCCAAGTTAATTCCACTAAAATTCAACTGGAAAAAATGAAAAATCCTAGCATTAAAAAATCAAAGAAAAATTTTAAACATTCAGGTTGTGCTGGGAACACTGTCCTTTATAAGTAAAAATCTACTTTGTAAAAATGTTAAAAATCACAAGTTTCCCTAGTTAACTGACAGGTTTTACTGATTTAAAAAAAATAGGACAATGTGTGACAAGATTACATTTATTATACAACTGATTTGAAGAAAGAACTGCGATAACAACTGAAGTTATTTTTATAAGTATTGAGGTGGCTGGTGAAGTATCGCTGACCAGTGGACCCAAACCCTAACTGTCCTAGTGCTCTACCTCGTCGGGGTAGGGGGTAATCTATCTACTCTTTGAATTTCTTTCTTTCTTTTTTTAAAAATATTTTTTTTACCTCTTTTTAGAGAGAGGGGAAGGGAAGGAGAAAGAGAGGAAGGGAAACATCAATGTGTGGTTTCTTCTCGTGCACCCCCAACAGGGGACCTGGCCTGCAACCCAGGCATGTGCCCTGACTGGGAATTGAACCTGAGACTCTTTGGTTCTCAGGCTGGCACCCAATCCACTGAGCTATGCCAGCCAGGGCTGAATTTCTTTCTTCCTTTATTTTGTCTTTAATACTAAAGACAGAAATATCTGTTAATGTCATTAGAAAAAACCTGATGAGAAGATCTGCAAGGAGTTTCAATTAATTTTTTCAGGGGATCGAATAAGATACAAAGTTACTCTGGCCAACTAAAAAAGGCATATACATGATAAAACAGTTAAAACTTTCACACACCATGCTTCACTGGTACGAAGCACTTATCTTCATCATATTAATAGATACCTGCTGAGCTACTGGCACCAGTCTGATTTTCCTTCATAATGTACTACTATTCATTACTTCAAAAAATTGTGTTATTTAACCAACAAATTTGGTATACCTAATACATAATATTACCAATGTTTCAAATAATTTCCAGTGGTGACATTAAAATAAATGGAGAAAGGTTTCTAGTAAATCTGTAAAGAATTTTTAAATGGTCTTTTCCCAAACGGCAACCCTCCATTTGACTGGCTTCAGGGGAAAAATAAATAATATAGTTATTCAAGAAAGGATAAGTACAAATTACACATTTTTAAATTTATTTTTTGCATACCTGAAGATTGACAAAATCCAGTATGTGAAGAAAGCACTAAATTTTCGGTCACAGGTTTAATTTTCTGCTCATCACTGCTGCCCTCGCCTACAGAATTCTGATCATCTCCTATATCAGAAGATGAGGAAGTAATTTCAGCTTGCTTCCTTTTAGTGCTTGTTCTGAGGGAGTTTCTCATTTTCTCCTTGCCATTGCCTGCCTTCTTTTTAGGTGAAGTTCTTTGCTTCTTCAGCTTTTTATTATCTTCAGAACTTTCCTCAGCATCTGAAGATGATGAACCACTTTGTACTTCCTTGGTATTTCTCTTCGAATTTAAATTTCGTCTTTCCCTCAATTCTATTCTTTTCAGTTTCTTATCAGAAGAAGGACAATCATCTTCTTTTACGGAATATTTCTCAGTGTCAGATGATGAACAATCCTGTCTCTTCCTTGAACTCCTTTCAGACAAGCAGCACCTTTTCTTCACTCTTCCAGATGCTACATTCTTACTCTTTTTTTCTTCTGAAGAAGCACAACTTTCTCGTTTCCCTTGTAACTTCTCAACACTATCAGATAACTCCTTCTTTTTTGAAGTTTTGTCTTTTATTTTCTTACTTCTCTTCTCCCCATTGGTTGTGCCATTCTTATTTTGTTTTATGCCTTCAGGAAAATGACAGCCTTCTCCATCAGGTAATTTCTCATTGCCATCAGATGATGATTCATATTGTTGTTCCCTCTTAAGAACTTTTTTCTTCGTTTGTGTGGTTTTCTTTTCTTTGTCTTCAGTTCCCCTTTTGCTCTGCTTTTTATCATCTTCAGAGGAGTCATCACTGTGTTCTTTCTTTGAGAGCTTTTCAGCAATATCAGATAAGCTACCCTGTACTTTCTTACAGGCTTTGGTTTTCAGATGCTTACTTTTTGCTTTTATTTCAGCAACCTTACTGTCTTCTGGAGAACTACAACTCTCCTCTTTCCCAGAAGAAGGCTTATCAGTAGCATCAGAGAAAACACCTGGCTGCTGCTTCTTAGAGAGTGTCTCTCTCAACTCCAAGCTGGTCTTGTCATTATCAACTGTGCCATCTGGTGAAGAAAAACTGTCTCTCTCTGGTTTCTTTTCAGCCTCACCAGGTACTCCTCTTTGTGCAGCCTTCAAACTTCCCTGCCCTAGAATATCCATTCTTTTTCTGCTGTGTTTTTCATCTTCAGAAGAATCATAATCTTTCTTATTTGGAACTCTTTTTTTGGGTGTTCTAGCAGCCCCAATTTTACTCATGCTCTTTATCTCTTTTTCTAAATCTGAATCATAATTGGAAGATTCAGACTGGTTTTCTCGTTTCTTCTTAGCAAGTATACACCTTTTAGCTGATTTGCCTTTTCTAATATCAAAATCTGAGCCAGAAGTAGAACTTTTTCGTTTTCTTTTTCCTTTATCATCCTTCCCTGTTTGAGTCTTTAAATCATACAATGTCTTCTCGTGGTTTATATGAGTTTCATTAATGTCAGTATCTGAGGAAGAAATGTGATTCATTCTGGATACCTGTTTGAGGACTGCTATCACATCGTCAGAATCTGAATTTTGATCCACAATCTCTGGCTGCTTAGATTTAGACAATTTATTAGTTTTAGGATTACCTATAATACTGTCAGAAGAATTCTGCTTATCTTTTTTTCTCATTGGACTTGACAGTTTCTCTTTATCCTTAAGTGTTTCATTATTTTCTTCATCTGAATTAGATGTTGCAGGATTGGTTTCTGTCTGTCGCCTCAAGGGTGTAGTCTTTACACGCGGGGATCTTCGAAGATCAGATTCTTCTGAAGGTAATAAAACTTCACATTCAAGCAAAAGCGCATTATCATTTTTTTCCTGTCCAAGTTCACAGTTCTCTGGCTTGGGGCTCAGACCAGAACTTTTACAGCCATCTTTATCTTGCAGAACTTCCTGGGAATCAGCACCTTTAATTGGGGAATTAGAAAGGGAGACAGGGGTAAGTTTAACATATAATTCTTTTGTTACTTTAGCTGTAGTTTTTGATTTAATACCTCCTTTGTTGTCTTTTGAAGTAGCATTTAATTTTAAAGATGAACTCTCCACTTCTTGTTCAGTGAAACTGTTGCCGCATCCCTGACGATCAGCTGAACTCTGAACTTCCATAGCAGTCTCAAGGTTCTCAAAAATATCTTCTGGGACTGAGGACGGAACAGACACAATATCCATGTCTAAGTCTTCAGAAGTGTTAGCAGGTTCATACTGAGGTTCTTCTTTTTTATCAGATTTGTCATGTTCACCGCTGGCACTTTTCCTCGCTCTTTGTACCTCTACTGGAATACTTTGATCCATGTGTTCACTATCTGCCTGCTTTCTTGACAATTTAAGTTCTGATTTTGAAACATCCTTCCTTTCCAAAGCACAGAATTTTTCTCCTTTTCGTACTTTAGTTTCAGACTTAGCATCTATGACTTTATGTTCTTTGGTATTTTTCTCTTTATGTACAGCATCAAAACCTCGAATCTCTGAATTCAAATCTTCTTCTAATGCAAGATGAGCTTTCCTGATATCAGCCAACACAGATTTAAAAGCCTTAAGCTGACGTAACTTTGTAGCAGCATCAGTATCTGAATTATCTGTTGCCTGCTTCAAAAACTTAACGTAACTAGAGTTCATGTTGGCTGTGGTCTCAATCAGTTTTTTTGTCTTCTTAATCATCTCTTTGGGCACAATTAGTGCTGAATAAGAGTAGGTTATAGAACCAGAATACGAATCTTCTAATTTCTTCTCTTCTCCATTACAATTTGAACTATTCTTCTTTGGAGAAAATCTGGGTGTATGGTCATATACTTTATTATTCTTTTCATTGTCAACTTTTATCTTCTTCTTATTTTGTTGCAATAACTGTTCTAAATTTTCAAATACGCTGTTACATGCAGTAACCAAGTCCAATAAAGGCTCCGGGTGACAAATGTAGCAATACCATTGGTTGTTTTCATCCATTATGGTAGACAGCTCCTTTCGGCCAAGGTTGCGCAGAATGCATTTCTTACAGAAGGCATTATGGCAAAAATCACAACAAATCAAGTTTCCACCTTCTGCACACCATCTGAAATTATTTAAAAATTAAAATGTTATTCCCAAATGAAACTCATTTTAAATCTTTTCATTATTAAAACTGTTTAAATTTCCCTGCAAACAATTTTATTAGTAAAGCAATTTAGGTCATCTGCTTACTCTTTATTAAAAACTTAAAACAGACATAAACCTAAGGCTTTATGGAAAAGAACAATCTACCATGAAAAACATCAATGATAATAACAAAAAATAGATCTAATAACAGATTATATAAGAATTCCCCCTTCCAAAACAGTAAACAACACTGAGTTTTAGTTGATCATGACATAGTACCTACCTACATTGTTCATCCATTCCATCTGAGTCACGGCTAATATCATCACTCATGTAATATTTAAAGCAATTCTATTAAAAGAAAAGGGGAAGAGAAAATTTTATTTGAAATTGGTAATATCCATAAAGAACAAAAACTTTACCTTTTAAGTCATTAATAAGTGAAGGGAATTTGTGTGTGTGTGTATTTTAGACAAGCAAAATAAAACACTTACTATGAACTACTAAATACTACTACTCTCCAGATATAGGAATAGCTCAAGAAACTAATTCCTTGAAATAGATTTCATCAAGCCCACTATTCTGTATATAAAAAATTATAAAAGATTTTGGTAAAGCAAACTTCTGATCTCACATGACTAGCTACTAAAGGTCTACATAAAAATGTATTAGATGTTGAAAGACAGTTTGGTTGTTTCCATATCTTAGTCACTGTGAATAATGTTGCAGTGAACATAGAGGTACACGTACCTTTGCGAATTAATGTTTTCAAATTTTCCAGGTACATGCCCAGAAGAGGGATTCCTGGGTCATATAGTAACTCTATTCTTAATTTTTTAAGGAATCTCCATACTGTTTCCATAGTGGCTGTACCACTTTACATTCCCACCAGCAGGGAATGAGGGTTCCTTGTTCTCCACAACCTCTCCAACACTTGTGATTAATTATCTTATTGAGAATAGCCATTCTAACAGGTGTGAGATGGTATCTCACTGTAGCTTTGATTTGCAGTTCTGATTTGCAGTTTTCAGTTGTAGTTTTAACAGATTGGATAAAGAAGGTGTGGTACATATGTACAATGGAATATTACTCAGCCATAAGATGAAATACTGACATTTGTGACAACATGGATGCATCTTGGAACTATCATGCTAAGTGAATTAAGTCAGATGAAAAGTCAAGAACCATATGATTTCCACTCATGCAGGATATAAAATTGAAAGCAACAAATGAACAAACAAGAAAACAAACAAAACCTCTTAAACACAGAGAATGTATGGTGGTTACCAGAGAAAAGGTAAGTGGAGGCAGTAAATAATAAAGGTGGCCAAATACATGGTAAATGAAGATTTGATTTTGGGTGGTGGGCATGCAATGCAGTATACAGATGATGTACACAGAATTCCACACTAGAAACCTATATAATTTTATTAACCAATGTAACCCCAATAAAGTTAATTTAAAAAATAAAAATAAAAACAATCAGGAAAAAATATATCACATATTGTTGCTACATAATAAATTTAACAGTAATCATATATTAACGGCTACTATGTATACAGCTTAGCAACATTATCCTACATTAACATACATTATCTTTAAGTCTCAAAATACCTACCATGCAAGGTCAAAGGTATTACACCCCATTTGAGAGTAAAAGCTAAGGTTCATTAATATGTGGATAAATCTACTAAAGTTATACCACTAGTTAAGAGACAAAGGCAGTATTCAAATCTAAGTTTGTCTGACACTAAATTCCTTTAACTGGGACTGGATAAAGGGAAGGTTCCATATCCATTCATGAAAACTATTACTGAAATGGACTAGGCTCAACAGACTGTCCCTTGGGAGAATAATCAATCACGTATATAAAAGAGACTTGAAATGCACATTACAAATTGCAGCAATATGAAATTTGCCTGTCAAAATTTAAAATTTGAGACAATAACATGTACCCTATGTTGGGTACATGTTGTACTGAATTCAAAGAAAGGAGGGACACAATTGCTAAAGGAGAAAAATTTAGTACATTTAAGTAGGTCTTTATCTATCAAAATGCGTAAAAGAAACAATCTAGAACTAGAACTCTGAGGAAACTGTAGTCGGACCCTGCATTTCAAAGAGACATTTTATTGCAAAAAAAACTAACACAGGAATAATCTTACCAGTAATATGAGTTGCAGAAACTATAACTCTGATATGATAAATATTTAAAATAAGCTCCAAAGTATTACTAATAAAAATTATACATAAACTGTTAACACACACCAAACATTTTCAATTATACTATCTCCAAATTATGTCAAAACCCTGCTCCACAGACAGTTTAGATTTGGGTAATTAGGGTACAGGATAGGGAAGGTTATATAGAGACCAATATCCTTGAAAACACAGATGCAAAAATCCTCAACCAAGTATTAACAAACTGGATAGAGCAATACATTAAAAAGATTATACACCATGATCAAGTGGGATTTATTCCAGAGATGCAAGAGTGGTACAATGCCCATGAATCAATAAACGTAAAATAGCACATAAACAAAATGAAGGATAAAAATCACATGATCACATCAACAGATGCAGAAAAAGCATTTCATAAAATGCATTCATGATAAAAAATCTGAGCAAAGTGGGAATACAGTGAACATACCTCAATGTAATTAAGGGCAAATATATGACAAACCCATAACCAGCATCATTCTCATAGGGTAAAATCTAAAAGCATTTCCCTTAAGATCAGGACCAAAATAGGGATGTCTGATTCCACCACCCTTATTCAACATGGTACTGAAGTCTTAGCCACAGTGATCACACAAGAAGAAGAAATAAAAGACACTGAAATCGGAAAGGAAGAAGTAAAACCATCATTATTGGTAGATGACATGATACTATATATACAGGGTCTGGCACAAATAACGCCCCTTTTTTATTAAAAAATTATAAGCATGAAATTCTGTAAGATAACAGTATCACAGTCAAGTACATCACATGACATTTTAGGTGAAATGTTCAAACTAAAACTATAAATTATTACACCCATATTATTAGCCCACCAACCACACACAAGCAGGCATTACTTCTGTTTGACCAAAAATCCTAAGTCTCCACCAAAAAAATACTAGAACTGACAAATGAATTCAGCAAAGTAGCAGGATACAAAGTCAGAAATCGGTAACATTTTCATACACCAATAATGAACTATCAGAAAGGGAAACCAAGAAAACAATCCCATTTACAATCGCATCAAAAAAAAGTTACACAGGAATAAATTTAACCGAGGATGTAAAAGATATGTACTTGGAAAATTGTAAGACGCTGAAGAAAGTAACTGAAAAAGATACAAGTAAGTGGAAGCATATTCCATGATCATGGACAGGAATAACATCATTAAAATGTCCATAGTACCCAAAGCAATCTACAGATTCAACACAATTGCTATGAAAATGCCAATGGTGGGTTTTACAGAACTAGAACAGGTATTGCAAAAAACTTTCTTTAAGATTTTATTTATTTATCTTTAGAGAGAGAGGGAGGGAGGGACAACAGGACAGAAATATCAATGTGTAGTTGCCTCTAGCACGCCCCCTACTAGGTAACTGGCCCGCACCCCAGGTATGTATCCTACACTGGGAATCAAACTTGCGACCCTTTGGTTCGCGGGCCAGCACTCAATCCACTGAGCCACACCAGCCAGGGCTGGATGCTTCTTACATGTGCCCTGATCGAGGATAAAACCTGCTACTTTGCTGTATCAGTTGGATGCTCTAACCAACTGAACTGCCCAGCCAGGCCAGGTACCTTTTTTTCCCTTTTTTATCCTCATCCGAGGATATGCTTATTGATTTTCAAGAGGGAAAGGGAGGGAGAGAAACATCAAAGTGAGAGAGAAACATCCATCAGTTGCCTCTCGCACATGCCCCAACCTGGGACCAAGCCTGGGACCTAGGCACAAGCCCTGACCAGGAATGGAACCTGCAACCTTCCAGTTTCCAAGACGACACTCTAACCATCTGAGCCACCCAGCCATGACCAGACACTATTTGATATCATCTTCATTATAAAGCCCTCTAGCCAACTCTAAATCACAGAGGATTCCTGCGTGTACCCATAGTACACAATATCTCCCCTATCACGGTACTAATCAGGCTTATCTCTGTCTTCCCCACTTCAGTATTAGCCCTCCAAGGGCTGAGACCACTTCCATCTTCATCACTATGCACCAAAGTTCTAACACTGTGCAACAAGTATGATACATTATAAGCATTCAATTACTTGTGGAATGAATTATCAGCAGATCATTACATACCTTACAAATAAGTACTTGTAGTGAAGGGTGTCTATAAATGGAATCTTTCTGAAAATGATTGACCTGTTGTCCACAAGCTGTGCAGCTCACAATCCCATGAAGCCCATCTTCTAGGAAAAAGGAGTGACCGTTATTAACACATATGCATACACCCAGAAAGATATTTATATTAGTCATAATTATGCACCTTTCACATTGGAAATTAAATATGTCATAATCCTTGGAAAAATGACATTTGGACACAAGTAAAAAGGTTAATAATTTTATTAACTTAATAAAAACACGACAACCTTGGATAATCCCACAACTGAAAACCCTAACTTGTTTCCCTTTACAAATGCAAACCCTATTTGTCGTAACAACTTGATATAACATGAAGAGACTCCATAAAAATTCCAAAAATAGGGGTCAAGAGCTTTTTCATTTTGCTATTAATTTGCAAATAAATTCAGTATCACATCCTAAATTATTGAGAAGCAAGAGACATATATGGAACAAATTCTTTCTCAAACCTATAATTAAGTTAGGTATGCTATAAAGTTTTTATTCTCAAAATGGAATTGCCTGTACAGATCCTTTCAATATAGTACGTATGTGAAAACCTAATAACATTATATTACCAATCTGTTCCTAACATTTACTGGAATACCATACACAACCCCCATTAAGCTGCCATCTGTCTATGTCTACTCCACTGTCTACTCCATACAGGCACTATTTCCAAATAAAACTTGTAGGTACTTCTAATCTTGGCAGCAAAACATCAATGGTTGAGGGAGGGGAGGAAGGCACAGCGGCATTTGGCGTTGTCCGCAGAAAACAGACTGAAGATAACCTAAGCAACAAAGAATAACAGGAAATCTCTCCTGCCTGTCTCACTCTTATCCCTAGTTCTGCTTAGGGCAGTGCTTCACAAGCTGAGCTGAGCATTAATTAGAATCATCTGATGAATCTTTTTAAAAACAGAGATACTTATCCCCACCCCTAAAGCACTAAATAAAGATCCCATAAACATTTCCTTAAGTTTTATGGCTGACTCTGATGTGCAACCAAAACCTTGATCCAAATAAGAAGGCAGATTATGATTCAAAAGAAGATTATGATTCAAAATGCCTGCATTCACAAATAAAAGGGAGACAACTAAGAAACTAGAAACTGTCTCTATTACTAAATAAAGGGCAAAGCAACATACACATTTTTTACCTTTTAATTTCCTATTTTGTTTTCTCATTTTTAAGGTCCAAAGCACTATGGACCCAAACATTATCACAAATATTTTTATTTGAGAGGTTAAAAATATTTATCCAAGGTATAAGGGCACCATCATACTTTCCAAAACTACAGAGAATTTCAAGACTTCCTATAAGTTGCTAATATTGTATTTTAAATCATATTGTCCTGCATTAGTGCTTGATCTCAAGTATTCATATATTCTGTATTTGTTTTAACAGAAACAAATATACAGTGTGCTTTTTCATTTAAAATAACGATCGCATTCAGATGAACTAATAAGATAAACAAAAGCTAGACTCTGCAAGTTCTTTCTGTGCTAGATAATATTCATTAAGCATCTTCTATGTGCTTTTGCATTTACATCACTCAAGAATTAAACAAAACTAGGTGATACCTTGAAGACTTTCTCCCACATGTGCACAAGGAATTGTATAGAGGACAGTCACTGCAGCACTAATTAGGAAATTAGAAAAATTTGAAAACAAAAAAACTGAAAATAACTTCACATTTGGGAAATGGATAGTGGTTTACTCGTACAACAGAATTCCACAAAGTAGTGAAAACTCAAATAACTCTATGTACATTTTCCAATATCAATGTTTCAAAAACAATGTGGCATGAAAAATGTTGCAAAAAGATACATACAGGAAACTATTTTGCATATGTTTAGATAAAAAAGTAAATGTTTTATGAATAAAGGCATGTATAGAAAAATATAAAAACGTGCATGGAAATGACACATAGACGCACACGAACTTCATGATGAGCATTACCGGAGGAACAACAGGAGAGGGAAACTGATAAGACTAGGGTTGAATCAATATTTTATTTGAAATCTGAAGCGCATATTGTAAAACACTAAAATGTTCCTTTGCTTTATGTACTTATTTCTACTGTGTACTTTAAATTTTGATTTCTAATTATAAAATGTCTTAATGATTATAATACAGTATGTAAATGAAAGAGGCATTTATATTTCTGAGCTCAGTATGTTGTAATAGTTTTAAAGAGAAAACAAAATTATTCTGCCATATGGAAAAATCAGGTGTAAAATACATTTTCTAACAGCTAAACTGGAAAAAGGATGTCAAAACAATGGCTCCTAAAATGTCAATATAGCAATATCTTTGTGTTTAATTTTGTTTCAAATCAATAAGGATATTTTATATATGACGTTTATCTTCTTCAGTTTCCTAAACTTGGCTTCAATTTTAGAAGTAACTTTCCTAAGAAGTCTGAATATTAACTAGCAATTCGGTATCTCAGATCACTAGTTTATTCATACCAGTGTATGTAAGTACACAGTTAAATTTCCTATGTGTTTTCTGATAGTTTAAAGATATAGCAATCATTAAGACAAAAATTAACATGAAAGATTTAAGTGACTATGTGGGTATAAACATAAGTATAGGTATTTCCTTAAGAACAATATAAACATTGTTACACAGAACACTCAATAAACTGTTCCAGAAACTTATCAGCTCAGAGCAAATACCAGCAGCATAGCACAGAGGCACTACGAACACCCGCCCCAACAACTTTGGTTCTTTTTGTATTCTCCTTTCAGCCCATATCAACATTTCAAACACTGTGTACTCCAGAGTCCCTCCCCAGAAGACACCATTTAGATATTAATTTTAACACAATACAGTATACTTAATTATGTCTTCTTCAGAAGACCCACACTCAGAAAAAAAGAAGCTCTTGCTACCATCATTACTTATCACCTTTTACTTGCTGATTCTCTTGATTTAAGAACACTACTTAGCTTTGGTGACCTTTGTTGCTGCAATAGCAATTACCCTAGCATGTATGAACTAGATTCTCAATAAATCTTCATTATGCTTGAAAGGGGTAGAAAACCCCATTGTAGACAAAAGACTAAACAACACTGCCTTGGTTTTCTACAACAACTAATACATTATTTAACCTGAAAACTGTTAATACGTATTTTATAAATACAGATATATTTCGCTGGCTCCATCAAGGTAATTATATAATCTTGGCCAGGTGGCTTGGTTGCTTCATCATTACATACACCAAAAGGTTGAGAGTTTGATTCCTGGCCAGGGCACATACCTAGGTTGCAGGTTCAATCCCCAGTTGGGGCATGTACAGGAGGCAACCAATCGATGTTTCTCTCTGACATCGGTGTGTGTGTGTGTGTGTGTGTGTGTGTGTGTGTGTGTGTGTGCGCGCGTGTCCCTTCTTCCCTCTCTAAAATCAATATATCCTCAAGTGAGGATTTTTTAAAAAGATAATCATACAGCACTCAAATAAAAATCTACAGAAAATTTGACCAGTATAGTACCTACGCTACAATTTCACAATGAACATGATAAATATTAAACAGAAACACTTCCATTACACTTCTACTTAGAAGTTTAGTGTCATGTTCTACCTTTTATTGATTCATTCCTTTTATAGTCATGGATTCTGACTGTTAATATTCAAAAAAATACACATAGGCACTATCTTAAAGCTTACTAACAAGTGGGATACATACTCCATTGCCATAAATTTCTAAATGAATCCTCCTTATACTAACTTTCTACAGGTGATAAATCAATATAATACCGTATGTAAGTGAGAGTAGACAGACAAAGGGAGAGACAGCTCAGACAGATGGAAGGAAGATTACTATAGCTCTAGCTCCCTTTTCTTTCCTACTCATCTCTGCATTGCTATCCTTAGATCACTAGATCTCCAGCTTTAATGTACATAAGAAGAAACTGGGGCATGTCTTTGACATCATCCCCAGAAATTCTAATTTGTTTGGAATGGAATCAAGGGACTTGAAATTTTAAAAAGCACCCCAGGTAACACTAATGCAGATGTCCATCACTCTGTGAAACAACGTTTTAGATATGTGTAAGTTACCTGAAGGCCACAGGCAAGATTTTGTCCAAATCTAAAATTCTTTAGAGGTGAGGGAACACATAGTATTCCTGGCATATAGGCAATACAGAACTAACATGTGCAAGAAGGAAATGCTAAGCCTCTTGAAATAATTTGATAGCCACTGAAGGCAAAGGTGTTTTGATAAATGGTGTTAACCTTTTCTGCTTCACAGCTCAGAGAGAAAATTATTTTTAAGCAGTGCTTTTAATAAACAATGGGCAGAAAAGTGGAGGTATTTTTAGTAAGCACATCAGATTTTCCAATATGGTCATAAACAGCAATTTAAACTCATGTTTTCATTTTCACTTGTATTTACCTCCGCGTTTTTTGAGATTTTCAGTTTTCATTTTACTTCTGCTTCTAAATTCAGGCCCTTTAAAATCATCTTTGTCTTCATTCAGCACTGGCTCAGGTTGTACAATCACTGTACCTAGAATGATTTCATTTAAAAAACCATTACACATATTAAATGTGCAAGTGAAGTACAAGACTTCAGATAAAGCCAACATTGCTGGTACATAGTTTTGTTTCTTTCAAGCTTTCAATACTTGTGTGAGGACCTCTCAAGAGAAAATAAAACAGGGAAATAGTAAAAGGGCCAGGTGTCAACAATCAGATTACTTTTGGGAATATGGCTCATAAAAATGGGAGAGGGAGGTATTATGAAATAATTATAACATAAATGTGTGAATAAAGCAGAAAGCCTCAGCCTAGTTCTGAATTTTTATAGTGCCTATCACAAAAGCTATTTTGAATATGAACATCCATGCTAAGTTCCATAAAGAGTTTATAAAATACAATGACCAGAAGGGAAAATTTTAAAAAAGACATCCTCATAATCCAAATCATAAACTCAGAAAAAGATTTTTTTGCTGTTTCTTCTCTATTTTTTCTTTTTTATATTTTTCAATCACAGTCGATATTCAATATTACATTACTTTCAGGTGTACAACACAGTGGTTAAACATTTATAACTAACAAAGTGAGAAAAGATTTTTAAGAATTGTTTTATATTGCTTTGGAGGAGAATAATAGGGGACAACATGAGAAGTTAATTCTGGTATAATTGCTGTACCTATTCCGAGGCATTTCCTGACTAGTAGGTCAAAGTTCAGAACCCTGCAAAGTCCTTAAAGAGTTTTATTACAGAAGGTTGCTTTAAGATACTTAAGCTCAAGTGCTCGAACAATAAACTGTAGAATGGCATCAATTGTTAGTCCCTATGGAAATATTTTAGAAAGAATGTACTTTCTTAGTTATAAAACATGTGAACTGAAGACAGAGGTTGTTAATTTAGGTTTTCATTATAATCTCTCAAGAACAAATACAGCAGGGGTATAGAAAAAGGGTCCAGGTCTCACATTTATCTACATTGCTGGGCTTAGTAATTGGACATTACCAACAGTTAAGAACGTAAAACCTGGTCATTGGGGGCTGTTCCCCTGAAAGGTGTGCCTATGTTATTCTGGCAGCAATCTTGTTAAGTGAATTTCTGAATGTCTGAGAAAAGGGGGACAGAGGGAACAGAGGATTGAGATTTTACAAACTGGTGAATTTACATAATCCCCACAAAAAAAACTTAATCCACAACTATTTCAAGTATATGCTCTCAGAGAAGCCCCAGCATTTGAAAAAGGCTAAAGATTTATAACTAACAAAAAATAATGGAATTCTGAGGATTCTCCTCTAAATGGAAGCAAAGCAGCAGAGTGGAAAGAGCTTTGGATTCAGGCAGACATGGGCTCAAACCTTAATTTCTCAAATTAAAGCTGAAAAACTTCCTTGAGCTCTGAATTTGTTCCTTTATCTCTACAAGTAAAAATGGTAACTACCAAAAACACTGTTTTAAAGATTAAATGAGTTAATTTTGTAACAGTCTAGTATCTATACATACTCAATATAGAATTATTAACAATAATTATACTCCCTCAAATTTCCCTTATAGAATGAGTTTATTTCTGGTTTGATGGGAAAGCATTATACTTAGTTCAGAGGTTAGTAACATCCCATACTAACTTTCTTCCACAACATCAGTAACAGAAAGATTTGAATTCCTAGTTCTTAGCTCACCCAGTGGCTATCATAAGGACTCCCAGTGACAACCACTGACAACGTAGCAATCTAAAGTGAGTCACTGCCTATAGGACTCAGACTCCCAGCTTCGTTTTTTCTCCCCTTGGCCACCAAAACCATCACATAATATTGTCATAAATGATTTGCAAAACAAAGTAAATGACAGGCCCATCAACTTTCCTTCTATTTCTCTTCTTTCTCTCATTTACTTCTTTGTCCTCATTTCATTCTTCATCTACTATAACTTCTAATTTGTACTAGTCAATGAATGTCTTTTCCTCCTACTCACCAATTTTTTAAATTTCTGTAATCAAGAAATGTGTCATAAAAACATAGGTATAGATAGAGAACAACATTTAGTAAACACAGCTGTCAAAATAAATTTGAAAAAATCTGCTAAGAGCCTTAAACTATTTAATAACAAAAAAAGTCCAAACTTTTGACTCGGAAACACCTTGAAATTACCAAGACCCTTGTTGTTCTCTCATCAGGTAATCAATCATTCTGCTCTCAGACTTGGACTTTGAAAAGTCCAAGATTTTCATGTGGCTTTTTTGTCCCAAACTAATTAATGAGGTTTTATGGTTAGAACCACAACAGTTGAGAAGTATATGACGAAGCTTTTTAAAGGGACAATTACAAGAATACAGATAAATCTCTCTTTAGTAGTTAACTTAGGCTTTGAGTCTTAGGGAATTTAAGAATGCAGTAAGACTAAACTCGACTTTAAATGTTTTTGTTAAAAAGTCTTCAGAATATTTATTATGTTTCTCTATAAAGCAAGCACATTAAAATTTATTGAACTAAAACTTAATACATGAAACTTTTAAACCAACTTCCACAATCAAGTATAATGAAAACTAAAATCCCTTTTCTAGAACACAATAGAAAGAGAAAATATATTTTGTTCTTTTCAAAGCTGACTGAATATTCTAAATTTTTAACCTCAATAAAATACATTATCATTACCATACTAATACTTTTCCAGACCATCACTATTAAAGTGTCAGATTGGTCCTTTACATAGTTAACAGTATTCAAGTTCCAATTTTACAATAATGATATTTAAAAATACATTTCAACTTAAACTTCATATAAAAATTAATACACATTACCTTTTGGCAAGCTTTGCATAGTAATATCATTTTCTGAATTTTCATTAGAAGCATCTTCATTTACTGTCTCATCCAAAGGTTTTTCATCATCGGATTCTACATACTTTGTTACAACTGAAGGTTTCCTATGAAAGAATTACGTCCATAGAATTATGGACACTTCTAACAATTGGAACAACACCAAAAGAATATAAATAACATGCTTAGATTGAGCGGCTCTTAAGCAGGGATACATATCAAAATCACCTAGGAAAAGCATACATCTCTATTCAAATTACTGAAGATTATAATTCAGAAGGTAAGACCAGGACATGTGTATTCAAAAAAAAGCTACCAAGGAATCATGAAGGGAACTCCTGGTTAAGAATCACTACTTTTGAGAGAATAAATTAATAATATGCAAGTTGTGTTTATTAAGAGACTTTCCCACTGGTTAGAAACAACAAAAGACCAATAGAATAAATTGCAAACTTCTAATAAAAACTATACTACATAACATATTATGTACTATAGTATGCTTGGAAGTAGTTTCACTCATTGTATAAAATTCACTGACAATTTTACACAGAAAAGTACTTCTACCACTCTTCATCTCCTAGTAACCTCCTCATAACTACAATGGTTACCCCTCCCCATCCTAGACAATTTCACAGAACCCTAAAACACCCATACTGCCTCATGAGGCATTCAAAACTTCATTTCACATTTTCCTCCTTTTTCAAAGCACATATATAATAGAGAAGAAGTGATCTAGATATTGCAAGGATCACTAGTATATAATAAATTCTCCACAGAAAATTCAATTATAATTCAAAGTCAAAATGAATTCATAATTGTTGAAGCAAAGTAACAGAAGATTCATTATACTATACTGCCCATTTTAATATTTATGTTTTTAAAAAATAGTTTACTTAGAACAAAAGTGCTTGAATTAAGTTTAGAAAAAAGTTTGTTATTTTTAGAAAAAATAAAACAACCCCAAAAAATAACTTTTTCCCTTCAACATCAACCAACCTCTTTGATCGTGATGATCCCGACGATTTAGATTTTTCTGAAGAGCTAGTTCCCTACATGTGAAAAACAAACAGAGAGGTGAGTAAAACTTCCAGAGAAACGTCCCTACAATGAACTAGTTCCCGATGCCAAGATCTCAGATATAGTGATATAATAAGACACTATATATATGCCTAAAATATTTTTCTAAAAGGTGTTTAAAAAATTAATTCTCATTTACTCTCAGGTTTCCTGGATTTAAGATAATTTTCTGAGTTCTCATTATTTTGTTACTGTTCAGCTTTGGGGGTTGGGAGAGGATACATTTCTGTATCATGATCTTGGCCCAAGTCAATGAAGACAAAACAAAGATGTAGGAGTAAACAGATCCCAACAGAAGTAGAGAATTTTAAGGACCTAAAAGTGTGTCATTTTCTCTGCACTAATTATGGCACAGACTACCTTCTACGATTTGCTTTGAGATACTAAATACACCCTCATTTTGCCAGTATACTATATATATTTTATTGGATTAAATAGTTCACATTATGTGGAAAGAAACTCAAAACCATAGTGTAGGCCTGACTATCACATGAAGGAATATCCAGTTTTGACAGATCTCAGAGCCATGGAGTCTTGCCCTTAACAACTACCTTGAGCGCCACTGTGCCATTATAGTAATGTTCAAATACCTATCTGTTGGTAAGACTCCAATTGTCTGACTGTGGGTATACTGCTGAAGCGAACCACAATAACAACAAACTCACTAAACATCTTTTAAAAATGGACAAATACCCAAAAAGATATATCATAATGATACTTGGGTATAACAGTAAATTTAAACACATGCATGTATTAAACAGAAACAATCTGATGACATGTACACTAATTGTTATTAGCAATTCTTTCAAATGTTTCAAATTCTTCTTACCTCTTCCTTGCTGTTTTCCATCATGTCAGAGTTATTTCCAGAACCACTGATTTTATCTTAAAAGAAAAATAAAAGCGTTATTTATTTCTTCAATATATTATCAAACAGAACACCAATACTTACAGCTCTATAAACCCATTTTTCAATCTATGAAGCATGATAGTATTCATAATAAAATACTCACATTGAAATTTTCCTAGAAGAGTTTTCTGACGAAAACCACTGCCTTTTGACACACTAAGCCCCTCTTAAAAAGCATTGAATTTTGAAAAAGAGTAGTCTGATATCAAAACATTTCCTACTGTAATTGTCTAAGGTTTATTTTCTTTAAAAATTTTTTAAGCTTCATCTTCTACAAAAATAATAAAACCATACTATTAATAAATTGTATTTCTCTCCACCAAAAGATACTGGAAAAATAACAACAATCTAAACCTAAAGAAAGCAGAAAGTTTTTTAGTATCATCTCTTCGGGACACTGCCTCTTGCTCTTCCCCTTACTGCCCTGAGTCACTCACTAACTGCGCAGCTCTGGCCACTTGCCTCCCCATATTTGGAGTTCTTACAATGTGGCACACGCTGACAACAAAGAACAGTCTGAACTTGATCAAGATTTGGATGATGTCAAATAAGTAGAAGAACAAGAAACTGGTGAAGAAAGACAAATCAAAGCATGTCAGCTGACGGTTCCGATGATGCAAATTTCTCAGATTCCTGCAGCCTTCCAGGAAACACTAGATGGTCTGGTAGAAACATGAACAGGACACATGGAAACTTTGCCTAAGGTAGTTAAAAGACAAGTGAATGCTCTCAAAAACCTTTAAGTTAAATGTCCACAGACAGAAGCCAAGTTCTATGAGAAAGAAGTTCATGATCTTAAAAGAAAGTATGCTGTTATCTATCAGCCTTTATTTGATAAGCAATTTGAGATAATTAATATAATTTATGAACCTACAGAAGAAGAATGTGAATGGAAACCAGATGAGGAATATGAAATTTCAGAGAGACTGAAAGAAAAGGCCAAGACTGAAAATGAGAAAAAAATTAAGAAAAACAAGACCCCAAGGGAATTCTTGAATTTTGGTTGACTGTTTTCAAGAATTGACTTGCTCAGTGATATGGTTCATGAACAAGATAAGCCTATACGGAAGCACTTGAAAGATAGTAAAGTGAAGTTCTCAGATGCTGGCCAACCTACGCATTTTGTTTTATAATCTCATTTTGAATTCAGTGAATATTTCCCAAATGAAGTGTTGATAAACACATACAAGGTGAGGTCAGAACCACATGATTCTGATTCCTTTTCTTTTAATGGACCAGAATTTATGGGTTGTACAGGGTGCCAGATAGACTGGAAAAAGGGGAAGAATGTCACTTTGAAAACCACTCAAAAGAAGCAGAAACAGAAGAGACGTAGGACAGTTCATACTGTAACCAAAACAGTTTCAATCATTCTTCATTTTTTTGCCCCTCCTGAAGTTCCTGAGAGGGGGGATCTGAATGATGATGCTGAAACTATCCTTGCTGCAGGCTTTGAAATTGGTCACGTTTTATGTTAGCATATAATCCTGAGATCACTGCTGCACTTTACTGGAGAACCTATTGAAGATGATGATGATTATGATGAAGAAAGTGAAGAAGAAAAGGAGGAAAATGATCTAGACTATGACTCAAAAAAGGATCAAAACCGAGCAGAGTGCAAGCAGCAGTGAAACAGGATGTATCAGGCCTTGCAGGATAACCTGCACTGGTCTAACTTCTGCTTCCCTGGAAAGGATGTTTTTTATCATCTGACAAGTTCAAGTTTTTTCTGGTTGTTTATTTGCTTGCTTGTTTTTGCAGCTTAAATAAAAATGTCAAATATTTAAAAAAAGAAAGCACAGACAATAAAATGAAGATTAGAGAGGAAATTAATAAAACAGGAAATAGAAAAATGTAAAGTAATATCAGTGAAACCAAAAGTTAGTGTCATCCCTTGGTATCTATGGGGGATTGAACTGAAAACGCCCTGCTGATAACCAAAATCCTCAGAGGCTGAAGTCCCTTATATAAAATGGCATAGTATTTGCATATAACATGTAACAAAATTTTGCCATGTATAACGCACACCCAATATTTTTGTGCTCATTAAACATGGGATTGTTATGCCATTATACCCATGGTGTGTTATCATTATACCCATGAGTAATGCATATCCTTATTTTTCCCCTCAAAATTTGGGCAAAAAAGGGCGCATTATACATGGCAAAAAATAGTACATACATCCTCCCATATACTTCAAATCATCTCTAGATTACTTGTAATACCTCATACAACGTAAATGCTACACAAATAGTTGTTATACTGGATTATTTAGGGAATAATGGCAGGGAAAAAATCTGTACATATTCAGTACAGATGCAACCATCATAGGCCTAACTACATAGCACAGATCACCAACAACATAACATCCTTTTCCCAAAATTTTTCCATCCATGTTTGGGTGAATCCATAGAAGTGCAACCCACAGGTACAGAGAGCCATCTGTAGTTCTTTGAAAGGTGAACAAAACTGGCAAAGCCTCCCCAGCTGATGTAGCTCAGTGGATTGAGCACGGGCCTGTAAACCAAACAGTTGCCAGTTCGACTCCCAGTCAGGTCACATGTCTGAGTTGTAAGCCAGGTCCCAGTGGGGGCCACGTGAGAGACAACCACACATTGATGTTTCTCTCCCTCTTTCTCCCTCCCTTCCCCTCTCTACAAAAATAAATAAATAAAATCTAAGTAAAATCTCTTTAAAACATTACTGACAAAGCTTAGATTAGATTAACCAAGAGACAAGACCAAATTGCTCAGAAATTAAACAGGGGATGCCACTAGCTACTTTCTTAAAAATGGTTATAAAAAATATCATGAACACTTGTACATCAAAAAATAAGGTAACCTAAATGACATGTACAAATTCTCAAACACACACAAACTACTGAAACTGACTCAAGAATAAACAACATGCCCTTGCTAGTGTGGCTCCGTTGGTTGGAGCATTGCCCCATTCACCAAAAAGTTAGAGGTTCGAATCCTGGTCAGAGCACATGCCTATGTTGAGGGTTCAATCCCCAGTTGGAGCCTATCAATGTTTGGAAGGTAGGAAGCAATTGATGTTTCTCTCTCTCTCACCCTTCCTCTCTCTTTAAAAATCAATAAACATATTTTTTCAACATAGACAATGCGAACAGATCTATAACTGAAGAAACTGAATTAGAAATTTTTAAAAAACCACCCACAAAGAAAAGCAAAAGTCCAGATGGCTTAACCACTGAATTATACTAAAAACACATTAAAAAAGCAGAATTAATACCAATTCTTCATGAAATTCTTCCAATAAAAGGAGGGAACATTTCCCAACTCACTTGATGAGACCACTATCATACCAAAACCACAAAAAGAAACCTACAGACCAACATCACTTATAAATTTGCAGACCAATATCACTTATGAATATAGATGCAAAAGTCCAACAAAATAGTAGCAAACTTCAAGAGAATAAAAAACAAATCTCTCCCCCACAGACTGGGAGAAAATATTTGCAAAGGACGTTATCTAATAAAAGACTATTATCTAAAATATACAAATAACTCTTAATACTCAACAATAAAATAAACAACATGATTTAAAGTAGACAAAAGATCTGAAAACATCTTACCAAAGAAGATATACAAATGGTAAATAAGCATATAACAAGATCCTCCACATCATATGTCACTAGGGAACTGGAAATTAAAACAAGATACCACTACACACCTATTAGAATGTACAAAATCTGGAGCAATGACAACACCAAATGCTGGTGAGGGTGTGGGGCAACAGGAACTCCCATTCATTGCTGGTAGGAATGCAAAGTGATTCTGCTACTCTGGAAGACAGTCTGGCAGTTTCTTACATTTTAACCATACTCTTACTATATGATCCAGCAATCACACCCCTTGATATTTACCCAATTAAGTTAAAAACTATGTCCATGGACACAGACAACAATGTGCTTAAGACCGGGGGACAGGACCTGGGTGCAAGGGGGTAAATGAGGGGAAAATAGGGAACATCTGTAATTGCGTCAACGATAAAAATTAACGATGTCAACTCCAAAACCTACACGCAGATACTTAAACATCTTTATTTATATAAACATCTTTATAAGTAGCTTTATTCATAATTATCAAAATGTGGACACAACCATATCCTTTACAAGGCAAATGGATAAACAAACTGTGGTACATACGCAATAAAATATTATTTACAACAAATAAACAAGATATCAAGCCATGAAAAGGAGGAATTTTGAATTCATTGTTACTAACTGAAAGAAACTAACTTTAAAAGGCTATATATACTGTATGATTCCAACTATATGACATTCTGGGAAAGGCAAAATTATGGAAACAATAAAAAGATCAATGTTTGCCAGAGGATGGGGGAGAAGGAAGGATAGAGAGATAAGCAGAGCATTTTTAATGCAGTGAAACTAACCTGTATGATACTACAACGGTAGATCCATATCATTATACATTTGTGAAAATCCCTAAAATAGACAACACTAAGAAGGAAATCTAATGCAAACAATGGGTTTTGGGTGATAATGACATGTCAATGTAGGTTCATCTATTATAACAACTGTATGGCTGTGATGCAGAATGATGACAATTGGGGAGACTGTGCATGTGTAGCAGGAATATCCAGGGAATCTCTACACTTTCCACTCAATTTTTCTGAGAAGCTAAAACTGCTCTGAAATATGAAATCTATTTTTAAAACCTGTAAACAAAAGGGAACTTCCTCAACTACTTACAAAACATCCACAGGTATCATACTTAATGGTGAAATACTGAATGTTTTCTTTTCCTCTCTAAGATCAAGACAAGACAAAAAAAATCTACTCTTGTAACTTCTATTCAACATTGTAATGGATATTCTAGCCAGAGCATGTAGGCAATAGAAAGAAATAAACGGCCTCAAGATTGAAAGGGAGAAAGTAAAACAACTGACCCTTGAAGAGTAAGGGTTTGAACTACACAGATCCACTTATACGTGGATTTTTTTCAATAAATATACAGTCAGTCCTCCATATCCATGGGTTTCCACATCCATAGGAATCAACCAACTCAACCAATGCCAGAAGAAAGACAGTATTTTTGATCCCAGATGTGGAGAGACTTGAACATATGCATATTTTAGTATCTACAGGGAGTCCTATAACCAATCCCACTGTAAATTCTGAGGGGCAACTGTAGTTAAGTTTTTGGAGAGTCAAAAGTTGTATGTGGATTTATTTACAATGGGAGGGGTTCAGAGCCCCTAACCCTGGTGTTGTTCAAGAGTCACCTACATCTTTTTGAAGATGACATTGACATGTATGTAGAAAATTCTAAGGAATCCACTAAAAAATATTAGAACTAATAATCAAGTTCAAAAATGTTAAAGGATATAAGAATATACAAAAATCGTAAAAGATTGAAACTGTACTGAATAATCTAAAATAAAAAAAAAAGATTGTACCTAAAAAAAATAAATAAATAAATAAAAAATCAATTGTATTTCTATACACTTGCAAAGAATGATCTGAAAGTAAAATTAAGAAAACAATCTATCATAGCATCAAAAATAAAATGTTTAGAAACAAATTTAATAAAAGTACAAAATTTATTTTCTGAAAATTAGAAAACATCACTGAAAGTAAAGACCAGAATCAATGGTAAAACACCACTTTGTTCATGAACTGGAAGACTTAATGTTGTTAAGACAGCAATACTCCCCAAATTGATCTACAGACACAATAACATCCCTGTCTGAATCTCAGCTTACTTCTTTGTAGAAACTGACAAACTCATTCTACATTCCAAATAGAAGTAAAATGGACCCAGAATAGCTGAAACAACCTCCAAAAAGAAAAAGAAAATAGGAAGATTCATACATCCTGATTTCAAAATTTACTGTAAAACCGTGCAGTGCTAGCAAAAGAATTATGGATCAATCAAAAGAATTGAGGTGTGTTCACAGCCACTGCTGCTCTCTACTAACAGCAGAGCCTCCAGCTCATGGAAATCCAGCTGCAGCCCAGTTCCAGCCAAAGGAGAACGGGAGTAAGTCAAGAGATCTCTATACCATGGCTCCTACAAAGCAGAATGCCCACAAATCAACCAGTGGTAAAGCACCCAGCAAGCAACTGGCTACCAAAGTTGCTCCACCTCTGTGGAGGGGTGAAGAAACCTCATCAGTACAGGCCTGGTACTGGGACACTTTGTGAAAATAGACGTTATTAGAAGTCCACTGAACTTCTGATTTGTAATCTTCCCTTCCAGTGTCTGGTGTGAAAAATTGCTCAGGACTTCAAAACACATCTGCACTTCCAGAGTGCAGATATCGGTGGTTTGCAGCAGGCAAGTAAAGTCTATCTGCCTGGCCTTTTTGAAGATACCAACCTGTGTGCTATCCATGCCAAATGTGTAACAATTATGCCAAAAGACATCCAGGTAGCATACCACATATGTAGAGAACATGCTTATGAGTCCACTATGATGGGACATATCTCATTCTTTTTAAAAATTCTCTTCTTGCCCTGGCTGATGTGGCTCAGTGGATTGAGTGCCAGCCTGCGAACCAAAGTGTCACTGGTTGATTCCCAGTCAGGGCACATGCCTGGGTTGTAGGTCAGGTCCCTAGCAGGGGGCGCCGGAGAGGCAACCACACATTGATGTTTCTCTCCCTCTCTTTCTCCTTCCCTTCCCCTTTCTTTAAAAATAAATTTAAAAAATCTTTAAAAAAATAAACTGGTTATGATAAAATGTTATCATTGTGGGAAACTGGGCAAAGTGTACAAGAGCTCTCTATTAGTTGTTACAACTGCATGCTAACAACTTACAAGTACCTCAATAAAAATGTCAATTTAAAAAACTCTTAAACTAGGAATAGAGAACTTCCTCGATTTGATGGAGAGGACTTACACAACACATATACAGAAACCATCGTACTTAATGGTGAAAGACTGAACGCATTCTCACTAATCAAAATCACCAAGAGGATGTCTGCTATCACCATTCTTCTACAACATAATAATGGAAAATTCAGAAAGTCCTGCCCAGCATAATGAGACAAAAAAAGAAATTAAATGGCACACAGATGGAGAGGATGAAATAAAACTGATCCTATTTACAGATGACAAAATTAAGTACAAAATCCAAATAAATCAGCGAAGTGAAATAAAAGCTTCCTAGAGCAAGTTCACAGGATACAAGGTCATCTAAAAAAAAAAAAGAAAACTGAATTCCTATATACCTGCAATGAACAACTGGAATGTGAAAAGGTTGTTTGCATTTTTAATTAAATTTTATTCAGGTGACATTGGTTAATTAGAGTATATTAATACTCTATAGGGTAATATAGGGTATATATAGTATATAGGTTTCAAGTGTACGTTTCTATGATATATCATTTGTATATTGCATTGTGTGCCCAGCACCCAAGTCAAATCATCTTCCATCACTATATATTTGGTCCCTTTACCCTTTATAGCTCCCTAACCCCCTTTTCCTTCTGGTAACCACCATACTGTTCTCTGTGTGTTGTCTGTTTCTATGAGGGTGTTTTTGTTTGTCCTGTTGCTTTGTTGCTTTCCGTTTTATATCCCACCTTTGAGTGAAATCATACAATTCTTGACTCTTTCCTTTTGAAATTTTTTAAACAAGACAATTTAAAATAGTACCCAATACCTGAACCACTTAGGTAAATATCTAACAAAATATGTTTAAGATCAGTATATGAATAACTACAAAACACTGGGCACACTCAGGAGTTTCTATTGACTTCTTTTTTCCTGAATATGGGTTAAATATTATATTTCAACTACAGTTTACATAATCAAGTAACCTATGTTAACATCAGCAATGAGGAGAAAAATTACATCATGTGTCTTGTGAAATGGTGCTGACAATAACATAACACCACTTATGTAGTAATCCTGCCAAAAATAAATAACCCTAATCTATTGTAATTGCAACTACTCAGGAAAATCCACATTGAGGAGACAATCGCCAAATGTCATGGTTCCAACAGAGAAATTGTTTCGGATTTTTTTTTCAAGTCGTTTCTCCATCTGAACTTTTTTTTAAAGGTTTTACTTATTTACTTTTACAACCCTTCCCAAGGGTGGTCAAGGAACATGTATAAAGGACACAAGGACAAAGCCAAAGGGGGGTGGGATCAAGGGTGGGAGGAGAGATGGCTGGGGTAGGGGGAGCAGTGGGGGGGAAATGGAGGCAACTGTACTTGAACAATAAAAATACTTAAGTAAATAAATAAATATTTACTTTTAGAGAGAGGAGAAAGAGGGACAGAAAAATCAATGTGCGAGGGATACATTGATTGGTTGCCTCTCACATGCCCCCAACTGGGCACCTGGCCCACAATCCAGACATGTGCCCTGAATGGGAATCGAACCAGCCACCTTTTGGTTCACAGGCCAGTGCTCAACACACTGAGACACACCGGTCAGGGCTCTTTCAGATTTTTAAAGACTAATAAGGCAAGACTACTATATGCAATGTGTAAACTTCAACTGGATACTGGACCTGGGATTAGTGGGCTTAAGTATAAAACACTGTAGAGACAATTTGTGAATTAAAAATAAAAATAAGGGCTAGATAACAGTACACACTTAGTTTTACACCTCTTTATCCTTACCATTGTTACTCATTACTTCCTGTATTGTGATACTGACATTTCAAAATACTTTCCTTCTGATTTGAGAAAAACCCATTAGTAATTCCTCTTGATATTCTGCTGACATCTAGTTCTTGCTTTTTGTGTTTATACCACCTTCATTTTTGAAAGACATCTTGACTGAATATAGAGTTCTATGTTGGCAATTAATTTATATTTTTTATTCATTAATTTTAGAAAAGGGGGGAGAGTAGAGAGAAACATCAGTTTGTTGTACAACTTACACATTCATTGGTTGATCCCTGTATGTGCCCTGACCAGGGATCAAACCCACAACCTTAGCCTATTGGGACAACACTCGAACCAACTGAGCTACTCAGCCAGGGCTTGGCAGTTATTTTCATTTGGCACATTAAAGAAATTATTTCCTTGTCATTTAGCTTTCTATTCTTCCTGTTGTCAGATGAGCTACCAGTGTTACTGTTGTTCCTTTGAAAGCAATGGCTTTTTCCCTCTTGTTGCGTGTAAGATTTTTTTTGTTGTTTTTGTTCTTTAGGAGTTTGATTATGGTAGGCCTAGTTGTAGCTTTCTTTATATTGATTCTGCTTGGTATTCACAGAGTTTCATAAATTTATGGCTTGATGTTTTTCATCACTTTTAGAAATTGCTCAGCCAATATCCCTTCACATTCAGCTTATAACCCATTCTGTCGCCTTTCTTTCTGGAACTCTAATTACACTTATGGCTGTACTTTCTACTGTGATTTACCCATATTTTGCTTCTTATATTGTGTTTGTATATGTACACATGTGTGTGTATATACAACTCTCCATTCAACTCTCACATAGGTAGCTACCCTTGAAATCCTCAGAACAAATGATGGTAATCACACAAGATACAGAATACTTTTCAAAAAGAGCAAGAAAGTTCAGCATCTTTTCATATATCTGTTTGCCTTCTTAGGAGAAGTGCTCAGGTCTTCTACCCATTTTTTAATTTGATTTTTTTTTGGTGTTGAGTTGTATGATTTCTTGATATATTTTGGATCTTCATCCCTTGTAGGAGCTGCTGTTTGCAAACGTCACCTCCCATTTGGTTGGTTGCCTTTAGTTTTGTTTTTTTCTTTTTTTTATTTTAATTTTTGTTAGGGCGAGGGATGGGTCTAGATTTAAGCTTGGGGCTAGGGTTAGTGTTAGGATTAGGGTTAGGGCTAGGGCCAGGATTAGGGATAGGTTTAGGTTTAAAGTTATCACTGGGGTTAGGTATAGTTTCAGGGTTAGAGCTAGGGCTAAAGTTAGGATTAGGGTTAGAATTCCATCTGAGTATAGGATTAGGGTTAGGGTTAAGCCCAGGGCTTGGTTAGGGTTAGGGTTATGGCTAGAGCTAGAGCTAGAGCTTTGGTTAGGATTTGGCTAGGGTTAAGTTTTAAGTTAGGACTAGGTCTAGCTCTAGCTCTAGGTCTAGGGCTATGGCTACAGCCATGTTTAGGGTTAGGGTTAGAGCTAGGGCTAGATATAGGTTTAGGGTTAGGGACTGGATTATGGCTAAGGCTAGGTCTACTGTCAGAGTTAAGGTTAAGGATAAAGTTAGGCCTAGGGGTAGGGTTAGTAACAGTATTAGATTTAGGGTTAGAGTTCTCCGATATCAAGTCTCCAATATAATATTAGCTAAATACTAGATACATAGAAGCTATTAAAGCTTTTAATAGCTGGTCCACCCAAAACTAAATGAAAGCCCTGGTTGGGTAGCTCAGATGCTTAGAACATTGTCCTGGAAATACCAAGGTTGCAGGTTTGATCAATCTCCCATCAGGTCACATACAAAAAGCTACCAATGAATGCATACATTAAGTGAAAAAACAAATCGATGTCTGTCTTGTCTCTCTGTCTTTCTCTCCATTCCTCTCTAAAATCAATAAATAAATAATAAAAAAGAAATTCTTAAAAAAATAAATGGAATACAGGCTAGAAGATATCGCACATTTTTTTTTTCAGTTTACCTGTGCTTTGGCTCATCATAAGTCTTGGAGGAGAGCTTGTTTCTTCAGATTCTTCTGATGAATGTGCCAGAAAGTCATGAAGCTTCTGCACCAATGTATTCAACTTGCTTTCACTATCAAAACAAAATTTGAAGAATTTCCTTAGCCTGCCATGCATTTAACTAAATGTCAAGTTCTAACAAACTGAAACTATATCTATAACATAAGTGGTTTGAAAATATTCATATTAAAACTTAAAGGAAATGAATTTTCTTATTTCTCTGAGGATATGAAAATATGAGCCCTGGACGGTATAGCTCAATGGATTGAACACCAGCCTATAGACCAAAGGGTTCCCGGTTCGATTTCCAGTGAGCAGATGCCCGGTTTGTGGGCCAGGTACCCAGTTGGGGGTGTGTAAGAGGTAACTGTCTTTCTCTCACACATCAATGTTTCTCTCCCCCTCTTTCTCCTTCCTTTCCCCTCTCTCTAAAAATAAAAAATAAAATATACTTTAAAAAATATGAGTAACACAACCTACCTGTACCGTTTCCTAAGATCAAAATATTGTTGATGTAAAATTTTGGTATTATGAGATTTTGCTTTACACCATTTAAAAGAATAATTCAATAATTTATCAAGTATGTTTACTCAGCACTTGCTCTCTGGAAGGCTATAGTAGTTTTTGTTTGTTTGTTTATTTACTACTCTATCTGCTGCTGGCATAGAATATTTTTTTAAAGATTTTATTTACCCAACTCTAGAGGGGGAAGGGAGGGAGAAAGAGAGGGAGAGAAACATCAATGTGTGGTTGCCTCTTGCACACCGCCTACTGGGGACCTGGCCCGAAACCCAGGCATGTGCCCTGACTGGGAATAGAACACTGGCACTCAATCCACTGAGCCACGCCAGCCAGCCAGGACTCTAGTCCCCTATTTCTAGTAAGACTTTCTAAACTTAAAAGCAAGAGGGGAAAATAGCTAAAACAGACTTCATCCAAATTCAAAACTTTTGTCCATCAACGCATATCATTAAGAAAATGAAAAGACAACCCATACAACTGGAGAAATCTTATATCTGTAAAGGAATTAATAGTCTTTTTAAATAATACATATCCATTTAAAGTTTTAATAATACAAAGAATTCTTACAATTAAATAACAAAAATACAAACAACCAATTTAAAAATTGACAATGGACTTTGGTATACATTTCTCTGAAGACATACAAATGGACAGTAAGCACATGATAAATGCTGAACAATATTATTCACTAGGAAAATACCTATAAAAACCAAGAGGTATTATTTTACATTCATTAGAATGGATATGATAATAAATTTAAAAATTAAACATAGCCCTAACCAGTGTGGCTCAGTTGGTTGGGTAATATCCTGCGAAAGTGAAAGGTTGCTGGTTAGATGCCCAGTAGAGCACATGCCTGGGTTGTGGTTTCAACCCCTGGACAGAGCACACTTTTCTCTCCCTGTCTTTCTCCCTCCCTTCTCCCCCTCTAAAAATAAATATATAAAATCTTTTTAAAAAACGAAAATGAACAATAAAGGTTGGCAATGATATAGAAATAGCTAAACCCACATACATTGTTGGTGGGAATGTAAAATGGTAAAGTCACTATGAAAAACAGTTGAGTAGGAACTCGAAGAGTTAAACATCAAGTTACCAAATGACCCAGCAATTTCACTCCTAGCTATGTACCCAAGAAATGAAAACATATGCTTACACACAAAAAAAAACTGCACACAGCAGCAATTATTCACAATAGCAAAAAAGTAGAAAGTATCCAAACTATTAAATAAACAATAGAAGATTATACCCCAATAAAAAGGAATGAAATACCACTAATCCACGATAAAACATGGATGGCCCTTGGAACATTATATTACAGAGGGCAAACCCAAAATACTACATATTGAATGATTCCATTGATGTAATGAAATGTCCAGAATAGGCAAATCGGCAGAGACAAAAAGTATATTACTGGTTGACAGGGGATGGAGAAAGGGGAATTAGGAGGTATGGGCTATCTTTTGGGGGCAATAAAAGTGTTCTAGAAACTAAAAAGTGTTGACAGTTGTATAATAATTGTGAATTTACAAAAACCCCACTGAACTGTATACTAAAATGGTTTAAATGGTGAATTTTATCTCGATAAAAAAGGCAAAAAAAGAAATTCCAAAATATACATATTTATTTACATGAAAAATGTGTGCAGCAAATTCAAAAAATAACCAAAATGTAAAAGGCAAACTACTTTAAAAAAAGAGAAAAACATACTCTCTAAAAAATGCTAATTCCTAGTAGATAAATTAATAAAAACAGAAACAAGATTGTTTTACTGGGGAATACAACTGGGTAACAAAAAAAATTAAGAGAAAAAGCACAGCAATCTCACTAATAATCAACAGAATGCACATCAAAACACCAAGAATCAGGTAGGAGCTGTCAGGCCTTCCAGGGCCAGGTGCCACTCCCATTCCAGCAGGGCACTGGGCCCCAAGGCCAGTGGCCCCTGAGATAACAGCCACACTGCAACTAGAGATCCTGCGTAAGATTTCAGTTGTTTTACAAAATTTTGAAACTCATCTGCCTCTAAAATAAAGGTTCAAAGGGGCAGAATTTTGACCTTTTGCTATAATCTTCCTTTAGAAAAGAGTTAGGATGTACAAGGGAAAAAAATCAAGCCACTGCGTGCCCTTAATCTTAAATTAGAAAACAGAAACCAGAGGAAAATATACAACATGTCAACCCACATCAGAATGATGTCATTCTACATCTTGTCCCATCAATAAATAACCCAAGAGCAAAAAGCTGTTTATTAGAAAGGAAAGGAGTACAACAAACCAACAAAATGACTGTCCCACTCATTCCTCAAACTCACAGCAATCCAACTACAAAGCCCACTTAGCTATCACATGAATTCATGTTGTAGCTTGCCAAGGTCAGGACAATGGATAAATCAGTGCAGCCCACTACTAGTACCACCACATATAAAAATAAAAACAATACAGTCTGTAGAACTTCTTTCTTCTGTGAAGAATACCACTTTTATGCATAAAAGTGCTATTATACTATAAATTGTAGAAGTGCATATATTATAAATTATGAGACCAGGAACAAGTCCAATGGTAAAAAAAAAATTTGATACTTAAAAAATTTTGCTCATTCATTTGAAAAATCTGAGGATGGATGTGATTTTTGGAAATACCCAAATGTCATGTGAAGTGAAATATGGTGAATAATGAAAGACTAAGTCTATCAACTTGGGTAAATCAGTTTTTGCCAAAATCCAAAATATTCCTGAAAATTTGTTTTCTTGCACAACTTCTAAATTGGTTACAAGAAAGTGCTCCAAATGTCCTCAAGAATGACATCATCGCTATCAGTATGGCCTCCTAGGGTGACTCCTTAGAAGGGAAATGCTCATTTATGTAAAAGCCTTGATTTCAGTTAAAAACCTGCCTCATTTCCAGACTCAAGCATTACAGGTGGTCCTTAGAATTAAGACTCATTAAAAATGGTATTTTACACACCCAAACCAACTGTATAAAAGGAAGCACTTATTAATCCTTTTGTAAACTGAAGAACCTTTTACTAAGGCAAAACTGCACACATTAACTTACCAGTTTCACAATTGTGAACTATCAGAAGTTATTTTTTTAATGAAGACGTGGTTGTCACTCTTCCTCCCTCTATCAATACGTGAAGCTGACTCATCCACTACTATATATTACTTAACTCTAGGTTCTAGGTAAGTCCTTAAAACGATCCTTGAGAAGTGGTTAAAAATCTCCATTAAAGAAAAATGTGTACAGGCCCAGGCCTGTAGCTCAGTTGGTTAAAGCATAGTCCCAATACACCAAGGTTGCTGGTTCAATCTCTGGTCATGGTACATACAAGAATCAATCAATCAAATAAATAAAACAACAAATCAATGTCTCTCTCTCTTCCTCTAAAGTCAATAAATTTAAAAAAAATTTAAAGAACATGTTCAGCATTCATGCTCACCACCACACAATTTCCCTGGCTTGTGTGGCTCAGCTGGTTCGAGCATCCTCCCATGGTCCAAAAGGTCATGGGTTTGATTCCCAGTCCAGGAATATACCCCAGGTTGCAGGTTTGATCCCCGGTCAGGACGCGTATGGGAAGGCAGCCAATTGATGTTTCTCTCTCACACAGATGTTTCTCGCACCCTCAACTTCTCCCTCTTTCCCCCTTTCTCTTTGTCTAAAAGCAATGAAAAGACATCCGTGGGTGAGGAGTTTTTAAAAAAACATGATTTTGATGCTGATGATCTGTAATACCTGATCTACCTATCTGGCAAGCAGAGCTCCCCAAAATCTAAATTCCTAATGTAAGCAAGCAAACCATATCAGAAAAGACTGGATTTTAGACAAGTTTCGAGTCCTAATGTCAATGTTCTTAACTATGGGTCATGTTCTTTCCCTGAAATGCTTTACTGCTTTATATATTTTTCCATGAGGAACTGTGGAGTTCCAAAAATATTTTCATATTACAACTTTTTTGCCGTTATTTTAGAGAATTATTTGCATTGAGGAACTAGCCTTTTTTAAAATTAAACTTTTCATTTTGAGATAATTGTAGATTCACAGGCAGTTGCAGAAATATCCTCTGCATCTGTCACTCCATTTTTCATAATGTTAACATCTTAAAAAACTGCTTTTCATTGTCACTCATCCATCTTTCTGCTGCTATAGATGGGCTGTTATCTTTATGACATAGCAGTGAACCACATAAAGTCTGTGAAATCTGGCTATATTATCTTAGTATTATATTGACCAAAATGTTTTTTATAGAAACGTCAGTGGTAGTTAACTTAAAATTTTTGTCCGTTTCATGATTGCTTAAAATGTGTATTATAATTCAAATTGGAAAAGAAGAGTAAAGTATCTCTTCACAGATGATATCTTAAAAACAGAAAACCTTGGAGAGCACAAAAAATTCTTAAACGAATTTAGTAAAGTTGGTGGTGTCAACATTATTCAATGGGGAAAGAAGAAAGTCTTTTCCAACAAATGAAGCAAGAAAAATTAAACATAAGACATTCAAAAAAATGGAGTTGGGCCCTTGCCTAACACCTCATACAAAAATTAATTAACTCAAAATGTTATCAAAGGCCCAAGTATAGAGGCTAAAACTACTAAACTTGTAGAACACAGGGAGAAATCTTACTGACGTTGGAATTGACAATGATTTCTTGACTTAAAGCAAAGGTGAAAGAATTTTACATTTACTCACCACCTAGATTCTGCAGTATGTTCCCATGATGGAAAACTATATAGCAGTAAATGAATGAACATGAATCAATATAGATTTAAAAATAGTTCAAACGGGACTTTAGCTTTATCTACAATATTTTAGTAACTTATATTTTCAATCTGAAAATATTTTTAATTAGTATAATATAAAATAATAAAGCACCATGGTTTGCAGAGATGCCAGAGGAGTCCTTGCATCCAGAGTAGAACTGGCTTCCACCTCTAGGCTCAGAGAAACACACCCAGAGGTTAGAAGGGGTTAGGCAAAGCACACCACCCAGGACCAAGTTCTCTGCTTCCCATGCCCACCATCACTACCATTCATCAGATGGTGGAAAGATGGCTTTGATGAATATATGATGAAGTAAGTGTCAGAGTGGCGCTGTAAAAATTGGGCACAATGGCTAAGTCAGTTGTGTAATCACTTCTGACAGCAACACTCTCACCATAAAAACAGAGCATTTTGAAAACAGTTCTCTTGTAAATTGGGAGAGAAGTTTAAGAAACTACACTTGATGTCAGAAAAACTCATACTATCTTCAACTTTACAAATGGTACACTGTTCAAAATCAGAAAATGGATGAGAAGGAAAGTATTATTCCCTCTGTCTAAAAATAAATAAATAAAATCTTGAGAAAAAAGTTCATAGAAAAAAATTTTTAAATATGTTAAAATATTACAACAAAATATACTTAAAATGTTAATAGTAGGTATTATCTAGATGATTAAGATTACGTTATATTTTTTCTTCTAGCTTTCTATGATATAATAAATTCATTGCTTTAATGCTGTAATTTTTTTTAATTCATGTAATTTCCTTTTATATTTCGTAATGAAGATTACACATGAATGACTTAACCTAAGCTAAAAGTTGAAAATAGTTTCCTAAGGTTTTTAAGGCAATCCACTTCCAATGAAGAAATTACTCATATGTGCATGTATCTCTAGAGTTTTAAAATTATTATATGTTTATAATACATTATAAAATATATTCATTTGTTAGTATCCATTACTTCACTTACAAATTAAACAGTAATTCACAATTGAGTTTTCACTAATCTAAAATTCTTTCCACACTTCCTTTAATTGTCACAAGTTTACTACTCACTAAAGTGTTAAAAATTTCCTAATTTATGTTCTTATTCAGGTAAAATTATAAGAAATCCTTTCAAAAGATGCCAGGTACTAACTAAGTAAGCATATAAAATAAAGTCTAATTGTCCATAACATTTTTATGCCTTGATTTTATTTCCAAATGTGATACAGGCCTATACAGGTTTCTACTATGCAATTGAGTATCAACCACTGGAAGAACAGCTGTTAGAATAAACCATGGAATTTTTCTTAGTGGGTACACAAGTTGTGGGTTTCCTTACAAAATTTTAGCATGTGCATTTTATGCACACTGACCTGATTTTAAGCCTCATGAGCATACCTTAAACTACTATAATATTGAATTCTAGCTGTAACTGAAAAAAAAATTTAATTAAAAAAAAACAAAAATAAACCTCATGAGAACTATATTACAGTAAATTAACTCTCAGAAAAGCATTTACACATGCAATTACTAAGTGGAAAATCAGGAATTCTATCTCTAACAGAGGCCTACCCTATAGTATCACTTAGGGAAACTCGAGGCACAGTGACTCGTATAATATAGTGAATAAAAAAGTAGTAGTTACCTTGACACACATAATTCTCAAAATTCAGAATGTTTGAAAGAACTAAGGATAAACTAATATGTCCATAAAATTAACTTCAGTTTCTACAGCATACTTTTCCAAAGTTTTTATCTTTGTCCATTGCTCTTTGTTATTGTTTTATATATACTCATCTTCTAAATAAAACAGTTTATGAACACATGAAATTACGTAAGATCTCTAGTTTTACTGCTCATGCTTAAGCCACTGTGCTTACCACATTATCCTTATTTGAATGTAGCAGGATAACAATAAGAAAAACAAATCATTTTAAAATCAATTCCTAAAATTTCCAACTGAAATTAGAACCTGATCCTCACAAAGATCAAGATCTGAAAAGCATTCCTTACGCAAGCACTTCCAACAAAGGAAAGCCACAGACAGCTATGGCATTTCATATGGGTCCATTTCTAAAACAAACAAACAAAAACTAACCAGTCAGGTATGACATGTGAGGAGCTTAGAAGTCCTCACTCCTATGCTAACAAGAAAAAAGACAAAATTGAAAATAAGTAACTTATCATAAAATGCATTTGACAACTCAGGTAGGGAATATGCAGTAAATATTTGAAAAGTTTAGATTTGCTGTTCCATTTGAGGCAAATCTAACTAAATTCAATATATATTCTTTTCACTCTAACACAAGAAGTAAGTACATGTATTACTGCCTTTATTTTGTAAATAAGCATGTGAAATTCTTTCAAAAAAGAAACCTTTAAAAGGTTTTATCACAATGAAGAGTATTTTAGCTCAAAGGGAATGTATTTAGATTTAGTAAGTTAAAAGACAAACTACCCTCAGATGAAGCAGAAATGCAATTTTACTTTGCTCCCTGTTAGAAAACCTGTTTTCTTCTACAACTTGATTCAGAGTCAATCTCTACCACTATACATTGTAATGCAAAGAGTACTTACCTAGTTTAAATAAAAGCCTCATTTCTCTTTTGGTAAAGAGGAAAGTAGATAGCCCTGGTTGGTGTGGCTCAGTGGATTGAGCACCAGTCTGGGAACCAAAGAGTTGCCAGTGTGATTCCCAGTCAGGGCACATGCCTGGGTTGCAGGTCAGGTCCCCAGTAGGGGGCACATGAGAGGCAACCACACACTGATGTTTCTCTCCCTCTCTTTCTCCCTCCCTTCTCCTCTGTCTAAAAATAAATAAAATAAAATCTCCAAGGGAAAGTGAATAAAAACAAAATCTAGGTTTCCTGAGAGAAGACAAAGTCATGTATCACTATTCCTATAGCTAAATGTTCAATATATAATCAATGTAAAGGAATTAGTAATAAGAGATATTTCACATAATTTTTTTTGTACCAAGTCTTCAAATGTACTTCAAGCATATCTCTATTCATACTAACTGCATTTCAAGTAATCATTAGCCACAGATCGTTAGTGGCTACTGTATTGGACAAGACAGATCTAAAGCTTACTCAAAATTCCAAAAACATTGCAACAAAAATTTCTGGCCTGGTCAGGTGGCTCAACTGGATGGAGCATCACCAGTGCACCAAAGGTTGCAGATCCTCAGTCAGGGAACATACATAGGTTGTAGGTTCAATCTCAGGTTGGGGCACATGTGGGAGGCAACCAATCAATGTTTCTCACATCTCTCTCTCCCCCCTCCCTCCCCCTTCCTCTCTCTCTCAAGATAATCAATAAACATATCCTTAGGTGAGGATTAAAAAGATAATAAATTCTATATGTCATTTACATAATTATAAGACTGAAAAATTCTAAACAGTGTTTTGTTTTGTTTTATTTATTGATATAGAGAGAGGGAGGGGGAGAGAGGGGGAGGGGGAAGAGGAGGGAGGGAGGGAAGGGGTAGGGAGGGAGGGAGAGAGAGAAAATATGAATGAGAATCAAAGGGGAAGGGACTAGACAAAGAATATGTATGAATGACCCAGGGACATGGACAACAGTGAGGATTGCCTGTGGAGACTGTGGAAGGGGAGGTGGATGGGCAGAGGAGGGCAAAGGGGGAAAAGGTGGGACAACTGTAATACAGTAACAATGAGCAAATGATTAAAATAAATTTGTTGTTCCACTTATTTATGCATTCATTGGTTGTTTCTTGTATGTGCCCTAACCAGGGATCAAATCTACAACCTTGGTGTATCAGGACAATGCTCTAAGCAAATGAGCTAACCAGCCTGGGAGGTAAATAGTGTTTATGTTTAAGAATACATTTCTACATAGCCACCCGTGTGTATGTGTATTTGTGTGTGTGCAGAAAACATTTTAAAATCCATGAGACCTCACCTCTATGTTGTTTTATTTCTTTGAAAGACATCTGAAGCAAATATGACATAAGATTTCATAAAACTAGGTGGTAGGTGCAGAGGTGTGTATTTTTGTCTGCAATATTTCCAAATTAAATAATAAATTCGGGGGGGTGGGAAGGTAGAAGAAGGTAAATGGGGGATAAATGGTGATGGAAGAAGGCTCATCTTGGGGTAGTGAACAGACAATATAACATACAGATGATGTGCTACATAATTGCACACTTGAAACTTGTATAATTTTATTAACATATGTCACCCCCAATGAATTTAATGAAAAATAACAATAAATTCAGAGCATACATGTTCTAGAACTCTCATACCTTATTTGTTTATATTAAATCTGAAATATGCTAACAAAGTATTGAGAACAAAAACTTCATACTTCCTTCAGTCCTTCATATCAAAAGCTTGATAATAAAGGTAAAGAAAAACTTCAAAAATTTTAAGTAAGGTAAGATTGATAAATTATCCTCACCTATCTACTCAACAAGCATTTACGATACGGCTATTATGAGCATTCAAGAAGCCTGTAATGTATGTAATAAACAGATCTTTCTGTCACAAGTTACATAGTCATGTGGAGATCAAAGTATATTTAGGCACTCAGAGAATACCAAGATCAAAGAAAAAGCTAAACCCTAAAACAATGACTTTTGGAATGATTGTTAAATGGAAAATTTTGAAACAGATTCCAAAAACAGCATACTAGATTAGTGTACCACCCTGGAACACACAATGACTTTCTAGACTATGCATTTTTAAAGACCTGTGAAAACACACCTGCAAAACCCTATTATTCATTCTACTTAGTATTAGCTGAATATGAACTTCTTTTTAAGACAGATTTGCAGTATATAAAAGCAAAGTTCAAAGTAAGAAGCAATGGAACCACAGAATCTATATGAGTTGTCACAACTCTGAACTTCAGATATAAACAGTTGCTCACAACAACAAAAATCTGATAATTGAAAAGGCAACTTTAAAAATTGAACTTCAATTACACTAATGTCTGCAATTTACTTTGAAATGAGTAAGAAAATAGGATGGATTGCTATACTGATGGAAAATTGGATAGATGGATACATAGTAAAATGTTAAATGTATTCAACAGAATCTAGGTGGTGAGTAAATGTAAAATTCTTTCAACATTGCTTTCAGTTTGAAAAATGTTCAATATAAAATGTTAAAAGTGTATACTTCAATAAATGTGAGTGTAATACGTTCTGAAATACAAAATATGATAGACCCTAAACGCTGAAAACATTTTCATTTAAAAGAAATCAAGAAGGCAACCTGTTCTTTGTACTGGTACCAAATGAAAAAAAGTTATTTTTGCAGATAGTTGATTTTAAGGAAACACCCCTTAGTGTTCTAAGTTTATTTTTAAAAGTTCTAAATAATACCATGTCTGGAATTTTTTACTGAATTTATCAGGGTGACATTGGTTAACAAAATTATACAGGTTTCAGGTGCACAATTTTACAACACATCATCTGCATATATATTGTGTGTTCACCACCCAAGTCAAGTCCCTGTCCATCACCATTTGACCCCCCTTTACCCTCATCCACCTCCCCCTACCCTGCACCCAACACCCCTGGCAATCACCACACTGTTCTCCATGTCCACATGTTTTCTCTTTTCTTCTTCTTCTTTGATAAACCCCGCCATCTCCCTCCACCCATTTCTCCCTTAACTGACAAATGTCTGCCTACTCTATCTGTGAGTCTATCTCAATTTTGCTTATTAGTTGAGTTTGTTCATTAGATTCCACATGAGTGAGATCATAATGAAATTGTCTTTCTCTGACTAATTTGTTTCTTTTCTTAACTGTTCTTCAGTTATAATTGTCCCAATTTCCCCCCCATTATTCTCCCCTGCCCTGTCCATCCCTGCTCCCAAAGACAATCCCCTCCCCAACACCATTGTCCTTCTCCATGGGTCCTTTAAACACATAATGGAAAAGTCAAACAAGGAATATTTTTCACAGCAGAAAAGTGAATAAAAGTAACTCAACTTTCATTAAGACCAGAACTGGCTTACTCCTCTCACATTTTCCCTCCCACTCCAGATACCCTCCTGCTATAGTAGGCATCAAGACTACTCTTCCTAGTAAATGGAATCTACTGTGACCTCTAATAGTCATACTGTTAAACTGGATATTAAATTTTAAATAGGGTCAAAATTATGGACTATGCAAATCCAAAGTAGAAACTGCAAATGCAACAAAGAACACATACAAAGTACTTTGAGATTAGAAAAGGAACTTTTTTGAGCAAAAACAACTATCTCACTAATTGCACACTCTTAAAAAGCTCCCTTAGGGAGTTATATCATAGTTATTTCACTAAATAATTACCTCATCTTAAACAGTAAGGAAACAACTCTGAAGCATATGAACAAAAATGTAAGTATTAAGATTCTAAATAATCCATCATCACAACAATAAGAATCGTGGCTAATTCACTCCCGTGAGACTGTGGCAATGACAGAAAAATGTAAAAATCACTGTAAGATGTCTTAGCTGGGTGACTTGCTTGGTTGCAGCATCATCCTGTACACCATAACACTGTGAGATCGTTCCCCCATCAGGGCTCATACCTAGGTTTTGAGTTTGTTCCCTTGTTGGAGTACATACCAGAGGCAACCTATCGATGTTTCTGTTTCTGTTTCTCTCTCTCTCTCCACACCATCACCCACATACCTTCCTAAAATCAATAAATATATCCTCAGGTGAGAATTTAAAAAAAAAAAACATTGAAAATCACTAAGACATAACAAATGTACTTAATTTTCTCAAACAACAGTTATGATACACTACATACAAATTTTTTACTTTATTACTGAGATATTATGAAATACATAAAAAAACCCTAAAGGCTATTAAAAACATAGTACTATATCAAGAACCCTAAACTGGATGGAGTCAAATAATTTTGGTTCTAGTCCTAGTTGCGCTTTAGAGCTCCTAACATTTTAAATTATATTTTCTTTATTATGCTATTACAGTTGTCCCAATGTTCCCCATTTGTCCCCCCTGCACCCAGCCCCCAACCTGTTCCCTCAGGCAATCCCCACACGGTTGCCCATGTCCATGGTTCACACATATGTGCTACTCTATTTCCTATGCTGTACTTTACATCTCCATGACTACTCTGTAACTACCAATTTGTACTTAATCCCTTCACCTTTTTCAACCATACCACCGAACCCCCTCCCATCTGGCAACCATCAAAACATTCTCTGTATCTATTGCTTCTGTTCCTGTTCTGGTGGTTTGCTTAGTTTGATTTTTAGATTCAATTATTGATACTTGTGAATTTATTGCCATTTTAATGCTCATGGTTTTGATCTTTTTCTTAAGTCCCTTTATCATTTAATATAATAATGGCTTGGTGATGAGGAACTCATTTAACTTGACCTCGTCTGGGAAGCACTGTATCTGTCCTTCCATTTTAAATGACAGCTTTGCTGGATAAAGTAATCTTAGATGTAGGTCCTTGCTGTTCATCACTTTGAATACTTCTTGCCAGTCTCTTCTAGCCTGCAAAGTTTCTTTTGAGAAATCAGCTAACAGTCTATGGGAGCTCCCTTGCAAGTAAGTAACTGTTTTTGGGATTTTCTCTTTGTCTTTAAACTTTGGCATTTTCATTATGATGTGTCTTAGTGTAGGCCTCTTTGGGTTCATCTTATCTGGGACTTTTTGTGCTTCCTGCACTTGAATGTCTACTTTGTTTGCCAAGTTAGGGAAGTTTTCTGTCATTATTTTTTCAACTAGGTTTCCAATTTCTTGCTCTTTCTCTTCTTCTGGCACCCCCTATGATGGAAATGTTCAAACTCCAGAAGTTGTCCCAGAGGCGCCTTACACTATCCTCATTTTTTTTTGGATTCTTTTTTCTTCTCACTGTTCTGATTGGTTGTTTTTTGCATCCTTATGTTCCAAATCACTGATTTGTTTCTCAGCTTCCTCCATTCTGCTGATTCCCTGTAAATTACTCTTTATTTTAATTTGTGTATCCTTCATTTATGACTGGTTCATTTTTATAGATTCCATACCCTTTTTTATGCTGCTGAGGTCCCCACTAAGTTCACTGAGCATCCTTATAAACAGTGTTTTGATCTCTGCCTCTAGTAGCTTCCTTGTATCCATTTTGTTTAGCTCTTTTTCTAGACTTCTGGTCTGTTCTTTCATTAGGGCCATGTTCCTTTGTCTCCCCATTTTGGTGGCCTCCCTGTGCTTCTTTCTATGTATTAAGTAGAGCTGCTATGATTCCCTGTCTTGGTAGCATGGCCTAACATAGAAGGTGTGTCCTGTAGGGCCCAGTAGAACAGCCTCCCCTATCACCCAAGATGGGTACTCGAGGTGCACCCTCCAAGTGGGCTGTGTATACCCTCCTGCTGTCATTGTGCTTTGATTGCTATTGACAAATCCAAGGTCAGTCACTGCCTGTGTTCTGTCCAGGATAACACAACATTAGCCACAAAGCAATGTGCAAATGGCTAATACTTGCACTGGGCTGGAGGAACCAGGGTAGGCCAAGTTTTGAACCAAGGTCAACTGCTGCTAGTGCCATGCCTGGGGCAACTTAGAGAGGTAAGTGGGCTAGCTGAAAGCAGAGGCTGCTTGTTTGAGATAATTTAAGAAAATCTGAAGCACGTGCCCAGACAAGCCATTCATATGGAAAAACCACTGGAAACAGCTTGGGTGGGCCAAAAGTTGGGAGGGGCAGCGCCTCAGGGATCATCAGGGTGGGGCAAACAGTGTGAGCCAGATTGATGGAATCTCAGATATGACACCCTGTTGCTGGGTCTGTGGGTCTGTGGGTCTGTGGGAGAAGGGCCCTCTGCCAGTGCTTCTGTCTAGGAGAAAGCTGCCCCCACCAGCTCTCACCCTGGTGCCAGACACTTCACTTCCTCCCTGTATGTCTCTGATGCCTTTCAATCTGCTGCCCCATGCTGGAGCTCAGAAGGATGGAGTGAGTGTGAGTAAGTTTGTGTGGGGGCCCTTTAAGAGGAACTGCCTGGGACTCGAGGAGTTTCTGTTTTCCACAGCCTCAGTCACTGCTGGTTTTTACTGCGGGAAGTTATTGGGACTTACTTATCTTCCTGGCACTGGAACCCTAGACTGTCGGGCCTAGTATGGGACTGTGACCCTTTGCTCCTAAGATATTCCTCCTGATTTTCTCTACCACATGTCGGTGTGGGACCAGCCTATTCCATATCTCCACCCATCCTACCAGCCTAGATGTGTTTTCTTGTTTAATTCCATAGCTGTAGGACTTCCATTAGCTCAATTTGTGATAGTCACATCTCCAACCTTAAGCAAACTGCAACTTCAGTTCTCTCACTTATAAAATGAGAGAACTTTACTAGGTGACTATTATAGACACCTTCCAGTCATTAAATGCTTCTCAAAGAGATCATCAATCCAACCTGATTTTAAGAGTACCTCAGGTGCATGTCCACTCCTGGAAATAATACCCAATTAGCAGTTCCCTTTTTCTCTGCAATGTATTGATTGCAACAACATTCCTACATTTTAATCCACCCCATTGTTGGACTAAAGGAAATGTCTAGCTCATTTAAGGAGACCCACCCCAAACTGTATTTCTGAAATGCTACCGCCTTCCTCTTTTTATCTAAGCAAGTCATAGGATTGTTATATAACCTACCAGGTCATAGGGATAGAATTTTAGAACTAAAAGCACTTTAAAATGAGGGAGTAGACTAGATAAAAAGGAAAAATGAGGCCTATGGTCACACCATTATTAGAAGACCCAGAACTAAAAGTTACAGAAGCATGGTCTTAGTCCACTGTTTGTTCAGTATTTTATTCTATTAATAACACTATGTCCCATGACCCAAAAATACCTTGACTTATTTTTTTAATCCTCACCCAAGGACATGCTTATTGATTTTAGAGGGGGGAAAAGGGAGGGAAAGAGAGGGAGAGAGAAACACCAATGGGAGAGAGAAACATCGATCAGCTGCCTCTTGTAAGTGTCCCAACCAGGACCAACCCCAAAACCCAGGCATGTACTCTGACCTGGAATCAAATCCATGACCTTTTGGTTTACAGGATGACACTCGAACCAACTGAGCCACACTGGCCAAGTCTTGACTTAGTTTATATTACCCAAAGTTTCAAAATTTTTTTATTCCCTCTCAAAATATTTAAGTGTAAGTGGAAATTAAGCAAGTAATCATCACTGAATGAAAAATACATTATATAATAAATCTACTTTGCCCATCATTGTTAATTTATCATTATTAACATCATTGTTAACTACATCTTTGTTAACTTATCATATTGTCAAAAGCAGGACACTCAACAATTCTTATAGAGACCTGGCCTGAGAGTAAGGACAAACTTCTTCCCCCTGTCATGCTTCTTAATTTTTAGAAAACTGCATGCAACAAGTAACCAAAATTTATTATCTATCATTACACAAATAATTGTTGGTTATAGCAATAACTTTAAAAAACTTACAAATAAAAAAATGTTCTGAACTCCTCACTTTTGAAATTGGACCACAACCAGGCCACACTACTCAAAACTAAGGAAACATGAACCACACCCATGTTTCCTTAGAAGGATATTAAATATAAATACTATCCACATACAGGAAAAATTCTGTTCTTAGGCAGCTTTCTTGAAAAACAAAAATACAATAAATAAGAGACAGTAATTAAAATAAATGTAGCTATAGATATGGGTCCTTGCCATTTCTTAAAAGGCAATATACTAGTCATACCATTTAATAACACTCAGTCATGAAAATCTTACTTCTGAAAGCTTAACTACATAAAAACTTTCAGAGCTAGGTTTTAGAGAAATAGCAAATTTAAATATAATACCAGCAATAAAACAAAACTTAGAAAAATCTATTCATATTATTTAAAAGATTTTATTTATTTATTTTTAGAGCGAGGAGAAGGGAAGGAGAAAGAGAGGGACAGAAACATCAAGGTGTGGTTGTCTCTCATGCGCCCCCCACCAGAGACCTGGTCTGAAACCCAGGCATGCGCCCTAACTGGAAATCGAACCTGTGACCCTTCAGTTCGCAAGCCAGCACTCAATCCACTGAGCTACACCAGCCAGGGATATTCACATTATTAAAGATAAAGAATATAAACAGTTATTCTTAGACATGTCTATGAATATGTTAAAAGAAAATTTATGGTCCTTTTACTTCTGATAAAACTGCTTCTGTTTTTCATTGAATGTATTGATCCATTCTCCATCTGTACCCATTATAATCTTTCTTTTATGTTGAAAAACCCACCTAAGATAGTCAAGTTACAATGAACTTTCAAGACCCTAACAATTTAAATGAAAAGGAAAATAAACCACAGAAAAAACTCTTCTGGAAATATGATGAAAATTTAACATCTGTATTCTATTAAAATATCAAACACATCTGAAAATCTTGTCTTTAAAATATTAACAAAAAATAAAAACAATTCTTATAAAATATGCAATTAGTAAAACGTGTAAAATTACCTTTAACCTCTTTATAGCAAGTTATGGTTTATGAGCAATAACTGAAATAGCAACAATCCCCAATGAAAGTACAGTGAAGTGGGTATGCTCATATATTATGTTAACAGAGTAAATAAATGTAAACACTTTAGAAAGTAACTGATAAATGATCAAAGAACCACAAGTACTCGTTTGATTCACTAATCCTTCTCTTAGAAACATGAACTTTAAAAAAATCTTGTAAAAAGCATTATAATCATGAAGTTGTCACACTATAAAAACTAAATTAGAACTTCAATGGTTAAGATAATAGTTGGCTAAATAATAGTAAAACTAAGTGAAGTAAAAATAACTACAAAAGAAGCAAAGCAGAATAGAAGCAGGAACTGGGGGAAGGAAGGCATGGGGAATTACTGTTTAATGGATATAGTTTCTCTTTAGGAGGATGAAAAACTTCTGCAGATATTATGGTGATAGTTATACAACACCGCAAATGTACTTAATGCTCCTGAATTATACACTTAAAAATGGTTAAAATGGCCCTGGCTGAGAACCAAAGCATCGCAGGCTTGATTCCCAGTCAGGGCACATGCCTGGGTTGCAGGCCAGGTCCCCAGTGGGGACCACATGAGATGCAGCCACACATTGATGTTTCTCCCTCTCTCCTTCTCCCTCCCTTCTCCTCTCTAAAAATAAATAAATAAAATCTTTTTTTAAAAAGTCATGTTAAGTAGTTTTTAAAAAAATGGTTAAAATGGACCACTTTATACCTGTCAGAAGGGCTATCATCAATAAATCAACAAGCAAGTATTGGTAAGGATGTGGAGAAAAGGGAATCTTCATGCACTGTTGTTGGGAATGAACAATGGTGCAGCCACTGTGGAAAACAGTGTAGAGATTCCTCAAAAATTAAAAATCGATTAAAAATGGAATTGTCTTATAACCCAGCAATTTCGCTTCTGGGTATACATCTGAAGAAACCAAAAACACTATATGAAAAGAACATACACACCCCTCTGTTCACTTCAGCGTTATTTACAATAACCAAGATATGGAAGCAACCAAAGTGACCATCAGTAGATGAGTGGATAAGAAAAAGTTGTGGTACATTACACAGAATGGAATACTACTTGGCCATTAAAAAAACAATAGTCTTACCTTTTGCAACATGGATATACCTAGAGGGTATTATGCTAAGTGAAAGAAGTCAAATAGAGAAAGGCAAATACCATACGATTTCACTTACATGTGGAATATAGGGCACAAAAATAAACAAACAAAACAGAAACAGACTCATAGATACAAAGAACAGACTGATGGTTGCCAGAGGGGAAGGAGATGGGGTGAAAAAGTTGAAGGGACTAAGCAGTACAAATTTGTAGTTACGGAATAGTCACAAGGATGTAAATTACTACTTAAGGAATATAATCAATAATATTGTAATAACTATGTATGGGGCCAGGTGGGTACTTGAAATATCAGCGGACCACTATGTACAGTATATGATTGTCCATTTGATTCCACATGACTGTAATCACATAGTATTTGTCTTTCTCTGACTGACTTATTTCACTCAGCATAACATTCTCCAGGTCCATCCATGCTGTTGCAAAAGGTAAGATTTCTTTTTAAAGTTGTGTAGGATTCCACTGTGTAAATGTATCACAGCTTTTTCATCCACTTGTCTACTTATGGACCTTTGGCCTGCTTCCAAATCTTGACTAATGAACAAACTGACCTAACAAGCAAAGCAAAGGCAAACTCAAAGATAGAGAGCAAGCTGACAGCTGTAGGGGGTGGGGGAGAAGTGACCGAGCAATAAAGAAAAAAAATTCATGGACGTGGACAACAGTGTGGTGATTGTGGGGAAGAGAGGGGTGAGTAGAGGTAGAAAAGAATATAAGGGGATAAATGGTAATGGAAAAAATACAATTAAAAACAAACTATTAAGTAAAAACAAAGTATATGATTGTCTAACCACTATGCTGTACACCTGAAACTAATACACAGCATACTGAATAGACACTTTAATTGAAAAAGAGAGAAAAATGTTTAAAATGTAAATTTTATGGTATGTATATTTTACCACAATCAAAATGATTAAAAAATAACTGAAAAGTACATTTTAAATGGAAAAGAATTTCCCAAATTTAATCAAAACCTTTACGCCTATGTGCACATGATATACATGCATGTCAAGGGAATTAACAGAACAATGGGGCCCTGGCTGGTGTGGCTCAGAGGACTGAATGCGGGCCTGAAAACCAAAGGGTCACTGGTTGGATTCCCAGTCAGATACCAGGCCTCGGTTACAGGATTGGTACCCAGTAGGGGGCACAAGGAGGCAAGCACACATTGATGTTTCTCTCCCCTTCTTTGTCCTTCCCTTCCCCCCTCTCTAAAAATAAATAAATACAATCTTTTAAAAATAAAAGAACAATGGGGAAAGGGGAGCAAACCACTGCTGTAAAAGCGGTGGTTCTCAATGGGAGCAATTTTGCCCCCAGGGTACCTGTGACAATGTCTGCAGACAATTTTGGTTGTCAGAACAGTGGATATGGATGGGGTTATCACTGGTGTTCAGTGGGTCAAGGGTGAAGGATACTGCTAAGCATTTTACAATGCACACAAGAGTCCACTCACAACAAGGAATTATCTGACCCCAAATGTCAACAGTGATTCTGTTGAGAAATCCTGCCCTAAAGTAGTAATATTTGGAGAGTTATTTCTTATTTAATGATTGATTTAAAGTATGATTTTTAACCACTATATAGTAAATAAAAATGCATTAAGGGTCAGAGTTTGGGGCTATTTTTCTTTCCCTTACAAAGCCTCAAACAACGTCCACAATTTTTACTGCAAAGAAAGAGAATAGGTAGGGAACCAAAGCAGGAAAAAATGGGGAAAGCAGCAAATTGTGTTTTTCTAAAAACTGTTCTTAAATGAGTTATAACAAACATAACAAATCTAGAATTGGCAGGCTTTAACACAATTTCCATAGGCCTATCCATATAATGTTTATTATTTTCTATTATATTTTATTACTTCTCACTCTCATTTGTTTCATTATAACAATTTTCAAATGAGACCAATTACTGTTTTATATCATTTCTCCATGATAATGTAACATTAAAATGTGTTCTTCCAACACATCTTTGTAAATGCCAACTAATGTTGAAGAAACAAAATTAGACAATCACCAAGAATTTTTTAAATTATAGTAATAAATGAATGCTAACACCAGTTAGTTAGTCTGAGAAACGAAACAAGATTATTTTCACAGTCTCAAAGGATAGCCCCACAAAACATTCATTGGTTAAAAGTGGGGAAAATTAACTTCATATAGAAAAAACTGCTGGACACCACTTAAACCAAGTGATCAGAATTACTATTGCCAGTAATGGAACGAACTGATATGTGTTTCCTGTTAAGATGCACTGAAAAGAATATTGCTGCCAAAAATCCATAATCTTAATCTAATCATAGGAATCACCATACAAACCGAAATTAAAGGACATTAAAAATCATTGGCCTGCACACTTCAGAGATGTCAAGATCAGGAAAGACAATGAGAGGCAGAAGAACTTCCAAATCAAAGGACATTATTAAATAATTGGAAAATCTAAATATGGATTTTGGATTAGATAAGAGTACTGTATATATTAAATTTTTTTCTTTGAGGTTTTCAGGAACATCTATAAAGGGCATATGGATAAAATCAAAGGGGGGTAGGATCGAGGGTGGGAGGTGGGGATGGCTGGGGTGGGGGGAGGGGTGGGGAGAAAATGGAGACAACTGTACTTGAACAACAAAAAATCAAAAATAATATTTTTCTTTGATAATTGCCCTATAATTGTAGAAAAGAATACCCTTGTCCTTTGGAAATAATGAAGCTTTTAGGGGAAAGGGCGCATGGCATGATGTCTACAACTTAAATGGTTCAGGAACAAAAATGAATATAACAAGAGAAAATGCAAATGATAAAAGTATTGGGGACAAAACATTAACAGTGATGACTCTAAAGGCTGAGTAGTTCTTTTACTATGCATGTAACTATTCTATAAGTTTGAAATAATATCAAAATTAAAATTACAAAAAAATCTGTAGCATTTTAACTCTTCTTCAAGTATCTTCCTTTCCTCGGGACACAGAACTATGGAGTCCAGTTTCAGTTCATCCGACTACATGTCCAATCCAAGAAAGTAAGTAACAGTTTTAAATATATCACTGAACCCTGGCTGGTGTGGCTCAGTGGACTGAGTGCCAGCCTGCGAACAGAAAGTTCACTGGTTCAATTCCCAGTCATGGTACATGCCTGAGTTGCGGGCCAGGTCCCAGGTTGAGGGCGTGTGAGAAGCAATGGAAAGATGTTTCTTTGTCACACTGATATTTCTCTCCCTTTCTTTAAAAAAATTTGCTTGGAAAAACAAACATAAATACTTTGTACGTTTGTCAACTTCACTCCTGTTTTAAATACCAAGAATCGTCCTCGGAGTTAATAATACACATGAGTTTTAGCCCTGGCTAGTGTGGCTCAATGGATTAAATGCCAGCCTGCAAACTGAAAGGCCACCAGTTCATTCCAGGTGGGGGCACATGCCTGGGTTGCGGGCGGGCCCCCAGTTGCGGGTATGTGAGAGGCAACCGATAGATGTATTTCTCACACATTGACGTTTCTCTCCCTCTCTTTCTCCCTCCCTTCCCCTCTCTCTAAAAGTAAATAAACAAAATCATCAAAAGAAAAAGAGACATGAGAAAGACAAGCTTTCACCCCTTGCTGACCTTTAGCCTCCATGCAAAGAAATAAGGGCTAGGGAAAAGTTGTAAATGAACTGGCTAGGCACTGATGTATCCCATAACTGATTCAATCTGCAAAAATCAAGAGTTATTTTATGTTTGCGCATCTAGGCATTGAAGGAAAGTTCTGTCAAACTACTAAATAACCAATAGGCTACCAGAACAAGCACTTCAGTTTCTGTACATGACAAAGAATACAGTCATTATGAAAATACGGTAGGAAGTTCATTAAGCAAAAACTATAACCCAAATCAAGCAGCAACAACAAACCCTGGGTAGGAGGAAGACTTTTTTCCAGGGTTACTACATTAAATACAGACATGCCTTACTTACTTAACAATGGGGATATGTTCTGAGAAATGCATTCTTAGGCAGTTTTGTCACTGGGGCATACCTAGATGCTATACACTTAGGCTATATGGGATAGCCTATCGCTCCTAGACTACAAACCTGTATAGCATGTTTCTGTGCTGAAAACTATATAGGTAATGGTAAGTATTTGTGTATCTGAACACATCTAAACATAGAAATAGTATAAAAGATAAAAAATGGTATGTTATACCTGTTTAGGGCCCTTGCCATGAATGGGGCTTCCAGGACTGGAAGTAGCTCTGGCAAGTCAGGGAGCAAGTGGTGAGTGAATGTGAAGGCCTAGGACATACTGGACACTACTGTCGATTTTATAAACACTGTACACTTAGGTCACACTAAATTTATTTTAAAACTTCCTTTTTTTCAACATTAACCTTAGCTTACTGTATCTTTTTTTCTTTACGAACTTTTTAAATTTTAACTTTTTTACTCTTTTGTAATAACTCAGGCTTAAAACACAAATACACTGTACAGCTGTCCAAAACTATTTTTTTTTGTTTATAACCTTTTCCATAAGCTTCTTTCTTTTTTCTTTCTTTTTACTTTTTAAACTTTTTTTTAAAAAAACTGAGCTACAATCACACAAATTACCCTAGGCCTACAAGAGATCAGGATCAGCAGTATAACCACAACTTGACCCACTGGAATGTCTTCAAAGAGAATAACATAGCTGGAGGCTATGTCCTATGTCTCCTGTGATAACAATGTCTCCTTCTGGATTATCTCTGATGGACCTGCCTGAGGCTCTTCCTGTGGTGGTGAGTAGTCACACCCCAGTCATAAAACTTTTTAGTAAAAGGCTTATCTGTACCCTGATCCGTGTGGCTCAAAGCCAAAGGTCCCTGTTTCAATTTCCCCGTTAGGCCACAAGCCTGAGTTGCAGGTTCATTCTCCAGTCTGGAAGTGTAAGATTCCTGGTCTCTATTCTCTCAAATTCTTCCAAAAAGAACTGAATAAGAGGGAACATTTACTAACTCATTTTAGGAGGGTAGCATTACACTGATAGCACAAAGACACATTACAAAAAAGAAAAGTAAAGACCAATATTCCTTATGAATTATTGATGTAAAAACCCTGAACAAAATACCAGCAAATAGAATTCAAGGACACATTTAAAAAATTGTAAGTCATGACCAAGGGGGATTTACCCTAGGATTGCAAAGAATGACACAAAAATAAATCAATACAATATAACATATAAATAAAACAAAGGGGAAAAATTATATAATCATCTAAATTGGCACAGAAAAAGTATTTGACAAAATTCAATACCCTTTCACAATAAAAGCACTCAGAAAACTAGTAAGAGAAAAATCCTTCCTCAGTTTGATAAAGGGCATTTATGAAAAACCCTCAGCTATTATCATACTTAATAGTGAACAACACAAGTATGCCCATTTTTTCCACTTCTATTCAACAGCTATTAGAAAAGAATGAAATCATCCAAATAGGGAAGTGTATCAATAGATGACATGATTTTACATATAGAAAATGCTAAAGAACCCACACAAAAAAAAAATGATTATAGCTCATAAATGAATTTAGCACCAGTGCAGGATATAAGATCATCACACAAAAATCAGTCATATTCCTATACATTTACAATGAACAATCCAAAAAAGGAAATTGCGAAAACACTTCCATTTAAAATAGCATCTAAAAGAGTGAAATTGTGAGAATAATTCATTAAAGAGGTTCAAAATTTGTACAATGAAAACTATAGAACACTGCTTAAAGAAATTAAACAAAAATGAAATAAATGGAATGATATCCCATGTTCATGGACTGAAAGATTTAATAGTTAAGAGAGCAATACTCCCCCCCTGCAGAAACCTACGTATTCAATGCAATTCCTATAAAATTTGCAACAGCCTTACTGCAAAAATGAAAAAGTCAACCCTAAAATTCATATGGAAATTCAAGGGACACCAAATAAACAAATGGTTCTTTAAAAAGAAGAACAAAGTTGGAATACTCTCATTTCCCAATTTCAAAATCTTCTTCAAAGCTAAAGTAATCAAAGCAGAGTGATACTGGCATAAGGATAGACATATAGATCTATAGAACAGAACAGAAGCGCAGGAATAAACCCTTACATCTACGATCAACCGATAATAGACAATGATGCCAGCACCACTACAAAGGTGCTAGGAAAGCAGGATATCCACATGTAAATAATGAAGTTGGACCCCTATATGACACCATATATGAAAATTAATTCAAAATGGATCAAAGACCTAAATATAAGTACAAAAATTATAAAATTCTTAAAAGAAAATAGGAAAAACTTCATGACTTTAGATTTGGAAATGATTTCTTGGATGGCATCAAACCCACACACAACAAAAGAAAAAAATAGGTAACTTGGACTTCATCAAAATTGAAAACTTCTGTATATCAAATACTACCAAGAGAGTGAAAAGACAATCAACAGGCTAAGAAAAATATTCACAAATCATATATCTGATAAGGGATTAAGAGCCAGAATTTATAAATGACTCCAACAAATAAACACAAAAAAAATTTAAACTGCACAAAGAACTTCAATAGACATTTGCAACCCAAAGACAGACAAATGGCCAACAAGTACATGAAAACATGCTCCACATCACCAGTCATTAGGGAAGTGCAAGTTAAAACCACAGAGATAACATAAAATAACATCTTATACCCACCTGGATGACCATTATGAAAAAACAGACTATAAAAAGCGATGTTGGCAAGACTGTGAAGAAACTGGAACTCTCATACAATGCAAATGGGAATGTTTAAAACAGTGCAGCTATTGCTCTTTCTGGGTGGCTCAGTTGCTTGGAGTGTCACTCTGTGCACCAAAAGGTCGCGGGTCTGATTCCCTGTCACATACCCAATCCCTGGTCACAGCAGCATGCGGAAGGCAATCCATCTATCTATCTCTCTCTCCCTCTCTCTCCCCCCACCCCCGCTCCCTCCCTCCCTCCCTCCCCCCTCCCTCTCTCCATACCTCTCTCTCTCCCTCCTCCCCTCTCAAAATCAATAAACTATATCCTCAGGTGACCATGTAAAAAGAAAAAGTGCAGCTGCTGTGAAAAACAGTTTGGTGGTGCCCCCGCCAGTGTGGCTCAGTGGTTGGAGCGTCATCCTGTAACTGAAGGGCTGCTGGTTGAATTCTCCGACAGGGCATATACCTGGGTTGCGGGTTCATTCCCCAGTTTGGGCACATACAATCCGTGGTCCAGATTCATACAATCCCCAGTCCAAGGGTGCACAGGAGACAACCGAATCTGCTTCCCTGTCCCACTGATGTTTCTCTCTCTCTAAAAGCAATAGGGAAAAAATGTCTTCGGGTGAGGATTTTTAAAAAAAAACAGTTTGGTGGTTCCTCAAAAGAATAAAGATATAAAGATCGATTTCCACTTCTAGGTATACAGTAATTTTCCCTTATCTGAGGGGGATATGGTCCAAGACCACCAGTGGATGACTGAATACTACTGAAACTTGTATCCACTATGTTTTATCCTAAATATAGTATTATGAAGTTTAATTTATAAATTATGCACAGTAAGAGATTAACAATAACAGAATAATAATAACAATATACTGTACGGTCCCCAACTGGGGGCATGCAAGTGGCAACTGACTGATGTATAACGATCTACTGTAATACAAGTTTTATGAATGTAATATTATTAATTAAAATAAGGTTACTTGAACACAAACACTGGTCGTCAATCTGATAACCCAGATGGCTACTAAGTTAAGTGAATAACAGGCTGGATGGACAAAGGGATAATTCACATAGGGTCAGGACAGAGAGAGATTTCATCACGCTAGTTAGAACATAATGGCATGCAATTTAAAGCTTATGAATTGTTTATTTCTAGAATTTTCATTTACTATTTCTGGATCATGGTTGATCACGGGTAACTAAAACCACAGAAAGCAAAACCACATATAAGGGGGAACTACTACACAGCTAAAAGAACTGAAAGCAGGGACCTGAACAGACATTTATAAACCAATGTTTACAGCACCATGATTCAAAATAGCCAAAAGATTAAAAAAGCCCAAAGTCCATCAATAGATGAATGGACAAAGTAAACATGGTATATACATACAATGAAAGAACATTATTCAACCTTAAAAAGGGATGAAATTCTGATAGGTTACGAAATGCATGAACCTTGAAGGTATTATGCTAAGTGAAATAAGCCAAACACAATAGGACATATATTGTACAATTTCACTTATATAGAAGTATCTACAATAGTCAAATTCACAAAGACAGAAAGTAGCATGGTGGTTAATAAGGGTTTGGGGGAGACAGGAATGGAGATTATGGGTACAGCACATCTCAGTTTGGGATGATAAAAAGTTTTGGAGAGAGACAGAGGTAAAAATTGTACAACAATGAGAATTACTTAATGCCACTGAAATTGAACACTTAAAAATAGCTAAAATGATACACTTTAGTTTTCTAAATTTTATCACAATTAAATAAATAAAGCGAAAGCCAAATCATTGAGGTGTTCTTGCAAATCCTACAAAATCTAAGACCCTGTTATTGCTATGGCCTTCCTCCTATGAAGATAGAACCTTGTGAAATTGCAACATCCCATCTTAGGACATTTGCCCTAATCACTAATAATAATGAACACTAAAACTATACATTACCTTATCTTATTTAATATAAACTGATCTAATTACTTCTATACTTTTAATACCCATTTTCAGTGGAGGTAATCAGAGACACTGAATAAATGTCCAAAGTAAGTACAGAACTGAGTTAAGATTTTAACCCAGGTCTTTGTTATCATTCAGCTACACTGCCTTTTATGAGCAGTTGGATTCCCCAAGAGAAACTGGATTCCCCATAATGCATAGACATTTGTAAATATGTAAAAGCATCCCCAAAACATCCATTTTAATAAACAGTACACAGTAAATTTTATTTGCTATTAGAAATTATTACTCATTACTCATTTCCTATCCCTAAATCATATTTTACAAGGTTTTAGAATCTAATACTGAAAATGTCTTGGTTGTAATTCTGTTTTTTATATTGAGTATTGTTTGGTCTTTTTAAACAGGTTCTAAATCTGTTCTTCAATCTGCCATTGCCACACTTAAAATATTCAAAAGCTTCCCATGTTTATAAATAAGGAGAAGGTACAAACTTGTAAGCATAGCATTCAAAGCTCTGCAAGATAATTTACACATGACCTTTCAATACTGCCTTGCGACAACTCAGCTCAAAGAATGTTCTCTTCCTCTCCCTCTTCTTCCACTAAGTTTTCTTTTACTTCTCTTATATATAATAAGCAATGCATTCTGCTTCTAGTTCCTTGTTGAAAACTAAGTACTCTCTACTGGAGTGTAAGCTCCTCAAAAGAGGAAACTGGTTTGGGTTCATGTGGGTTTTTTCCATGTGGGAAACAGCAAACTGCCTTGTACAGAGAAAAATAAATGTTTATTAAAATGAAAATAATGCCTGCTCAGGAAGTCCTTAAAAGAGTGATTTGTTATGCATTTTTTAAAAAACCTGAAGTCATTCAGTACCTCTAAATATTTTTTCTTCTGTCTCTAAAGTAATATATTCAATAAGCTGTGTTGGATGCACTATATTCAGCCTTTGAATGAAATGTATTATTTCATATACTTAACAAGTAACAGGTCCAATCACTTTAATATGAAACATTCAGCCCTGGCTGGTGTAGCTTAGTGGATTAAGCGCGGGCCTGTGAACCAAGAAATCAGGGTTTGATGCCCAGTCAGGGCACATGCCTGGGTTGCAGGCCAGGTCCCTAGTGGGGGCCACGTGAGAGGCAACCACACATGATGTTTCTCTTCCTCTCTTTCTCCTTCCCTTCCCCTCTCTCTAAAAATAAATAAATAAAATTAAAAAAAAAAGAAATACAAAAATCCAACATTGAATATGGCACTTCATCCTGAAAAAGAGTTTCAGTTTGCTCATGGAAGAGGCCATCTGAAGGGTTGCAGCTCATGAATTTATTGTGAAGCGATGGCAGGAGGGCTATCTGAAATCTGATGGAAAATTGTAACATGTGGATGGGTATAGTTCAAAACATTAGGGGTGAACTGAGGTAGCTGGCAGATGTCTGAGGTGTGTGCATGTATATGTGAGTATTTTAATGCAGCTCAGTTCAGCTTTGGGCAGTTTCCTACTAACTCTTTCTATAAAGGGCCAGATAGTAAATATTTTAGGCTTTGTGGGCCATTAGGTCTCTTTTGCAACTATTCCACTCTGAGATAGTACAAAAGCAGCCACCCGCAATGTAAACAAATGGGCTTGGGTGTGTTCCAACAGAACTTTATTTACAAATAGTTTTCTGACCCCCAACCTTGCAGACAAAATACTGCATAAACAAATGAAAATTGTCTTATGCACAAACTGTTCCTTTGCTGGAACAAATTCACATTTCAAAACAAGCATTATATCAGAATTAAGTTTAAAATGCCATCAAATACACCAAAAAGTTGCTAACATAATTCAAATAAGCAAAATAACAAATCCAGTATTACTTGAAAATAAATTATTTTTTATTTTAGATTCTACACAGCAAACGTCACCCAAAAGTCAATGGGCCACTTCAGATAACCAAAATAAAGAAAACTAAAGACACATTTTAAACAAGTGTAGTCATTCAGGATTGGTGCATTAAATTCTACACAATCTTTTTAAAAAGTAGGTAATACTTTTGGTGTTTCTTAACTGAAATCATCGGGCTCACTCACAAGAGCACATGTGGCTTTTACAAAATCATCAAGCCACAAAGGTTAACCCAGAAACTGAACTATAAGATGAATAAGTTCTGGATATCTAATGTACACCATGGTGACTATAGTTAACAATCTCTTAATAATAACTTAAAACCACAACAGCCAAAAAAAGGTAATTACGTGTTAACTAACTTTATTGTGGTAATTGTTTTTAAATATATATATATCAGATCATCAAAATGTACACCTTAAACTTATGCAATGTTAAATGTCAATTGTAGCTCAATAAAGCTGGAAAAAACATACTAAGTGCCCAATGGTTACACAATATTTGTCCAGGAGTTGAGTTAACAATTCTAAGTTAACCTTTTTCAGAACAGAAAACACAAATATACACAACATTCCTTTACTGAAGCTAATACCTCACATATGGAATCCTCCCCCAGTCCAGTCTCCTTTGTGAAAGCTACCCACTCTCCAAGGGCCAGATTCCGATGCTATCTCTCTATAAAGGCCTCCCTGGACCTCTTCAGAAATGTGTTCCTACTCTGAACTCTCACAGCAACTTATTTTTTATCTAATGCAGCATTTATCACTTTATATACTCCTGCAAAATTATTTGTGTAAACAGCTTTATTTCCTGTGCCATGTGGAAAATAAGGCTAATCTTTAGCCATACTAATCCCTCTGCCTGGACTGTCCTTTTTCAGAGCCAACCCTTAACTGCTAACTCATCTTCAAGACCCAACACAGATACCATCACTTCTGCAAAACTTTTCCTAGATAGCTCCCAAATTAGGCCTTCCTTCATTTCTGATCCCTAGCACAACCAATGTACCTCCATTTTAGCACTGCTTTGTGACTGCTTATTTCCTTGCTATATAACTCCCTCGCTAGATGAACAATGCCTTGAGGAGAATAAATTCTGTGAAGAGAGAAACCTTTCAGTCATCTTTCCCTTTGGTGATGTTTAACGTAAGGAACACTAGACTTAAAAGCCACTCAACCTGAAAGCAGGCAAGGTGGCAATATTAAAATGCAACTACTATCCCAGGGAGGTAAACTACTTGTGCCACCAGGCTGGGGCTGAGCTGCACTTACATTTAAAAATTAAAAAAAAATAAAAATAAAAATAAACTAAGTGAATCATCCATTTCAGGGAAGTACCTTTTAAACACAAATACTTAATTCTCTTTACACTGGCTTTTCCCCTTCTTTCCCTTACAAGCCCCCTGATGTGGGGAAATGTCCTTCAGGATCCCAGAGTTATAGTTATAGCTTAAAATAAGTCTCCCCCACTCAAAAAATTAGCCAATTTATTTATTAGATGCCTTCAACATAAAAAAGGAAGGGGAGACGGAAACGGGCCCGGTGCTGCGTATGAGTGTTATCAGGGACACAGCAGTGGGCGCCCACAGGAGGCTGCGCTCTGGATTGTAACATCTCTCTGGATTGTAACATTTTGGACAGCAGTTGAGCACCTGGAAGTCCAGGTGAGGATTAAGACAAACAAGTTTTGCAGTTTCATTGTTTCAAAATCAGTTAAGCCATAAAAACAAGGATGGGGACCTAGGGGCTGTGGTGAAAGTATCATGGAAGAAACCCCATCCAGGATGGGAGCATTGCACTGAGCCAGGTGGTGGAGGGAAGAATGTTGAGTAGAGGATGGCAGGGGACTCACAGAAGGCTCTCCCTTTTCAGCCTTTTGCATACCCACCTGCCTGGCCCCTAATTGATACTCAGGTATTTAATCAACTAATAGAGCATCCCCCTGCCCTGGCTGGTGTAGCTCAGTTGGTTGACTGCTTGACCAGTCCATCAGTAACCGAAGGGTTGTGGGTTCAATTCCCAGTCAGGGTAAATACCCAGGTTGTAGATGATCCCCAGTCTGAAGCCCATAAGATCCCCCTTCAGGTGGGTACAATCCCCTGTTCAGGCAGGGAAGGGAGGCAACCCATTCCTGTTTCTCACATTGATGGTTCTCTCTGTCTCCCTTTCTCTCTCTCTGAAAGCAATGAAAATATGTCCTTCCGTGAGGATGGAAAAAAAAACACCCCCCAAAATACGGAGCACAGGACATATAGATACGAACACCACTGCCATACCAATAATTTTAAACAAATATTGTATGAAACATTTAACATGAAAGCTGAACTATACATAATAAGAATGGCTACTTCAAGCCAAAACTGAGAGACAAAGTCTCAGAGAAAGTATCTGAAAATAGTGGCTACAAAGTAAAATTCACACAACCCTTTTCCAGGGTAAAAAGCACAATTGGCTTCAATTAATATAGGTCTTTTTGCCCTGGCTGATGTGGCTCAGTGGACTGAGTTCCAACTGAAAGGTCACAGCACATGCCTGGGTTGTGGGCAGGTACTTCAGCTGCGGGTATGAGGCAACTGATCAATGTTTCTCTCTCACACTGATGTTTCTCTCCTTCTCTTTCTCCCTACCTTCCCCTTTCTCTAAAAAGAAATAATTTTTTTTAAAAACTGGTCTTTTCAAAAGTCTCATCTGAAATCATAAAAGGGTACAAATACAACTGAATGCAGTAATCTTCCAAAGAGAACGTGTCCTCAGCCACAATAATTATTAACAAACTTCCCAGCAAAAAGTTTTCCTTTTCCAGTAAGTATTTGCGCAAGTTATGTGTACATGATATTATGACAGATTATAGTAGCAACAAAACACCTGTACCTGAACCATGTAAGTTTTTAGGCAAAAAAATATGTGCATACAATGAATAAAGAAACTTCTCATCACTATCCTTCTCTCTATCCCCCAAAAGGCAAATAAAATTTTAAATGATTGATATTCACATAAGCAGGATTATTTTTAAATATATAATTTTTAAATAACTTTGTATAACATCTAGTACAAATTCATTCCACAAATAACAAAGCAAAGCAGTACAAAGGATAAGTGATTTGTCCAAGGCCATACAATCAGTTAAGCAACACAGCTGTAACTAGAAAACCCTGATTTGGCTCACAGTTCAGTGTTCATTCCTTCATACCAGCAGTTCTGGAACTTTTAGTGCTAGGACTTCGTTGTTTTTTTAACTGTTGTTCAAGTACAGTTGTCTCCATTTTCCCACCACCTTCCACCCTCAATTCTACCCTCTCCTTTGGCTTTGTCTATGGGTCCTTTATACATGTTCCTTGATGGACCTTCCCCTTCTTTCTCCCGTTATCTCCTCCATCTCCCCTCTGGTCACTGTCAGTTTGTTCTTTATTTCAATGCCTCTGGTTCTATTTGCTCGCTTGTTTGTTCTGTTGATTAGGTTCCACTTATAGGTGAGATCATATGGTATTTGTCTTTCACCGCCTGGATTACTTCACTTAGCATATAAAGCTCTCCAGTTTCATCCCCGCTGTAGCAAAGGGTAAAGGTCCTTTCTTTCTGCTGTGTAGTATCCCATTGTGTCAATGTACCTAGGACTTCTTTAGGCTCTTAAAACACTTAAACATTAACAAAGACCCCAAAAAACTTTAGTTTACTATCTTTTAAAAACTGCTGCTATAACCATGTTACCTCCTCCAGAACAACTGCAGACTTTATCAATATCTATTAAATTTCCTCCCATTTTACAGATGGAGGTTAAAAATCTTGCATCTCAGCCATCAAGGCAATCATAACATAAGCATTAGCATATAGGTACACAGAGATCCTACTTAGACACTCCTTTTATTGCCCTGCTATATTCAACACTCCTAAAGGAAGATCTATATACATCATTTTCCAGTAGCTTAAACCATCTGAACAGCTTCTGCCAAAGTCCAAGAGAATATTCAAGGTCTGGGGAAAAGGACTTCATGTAAACCCAAGAACTACCTGTACCCATGAATTTATTCACACCAAAAGTTGAAAGAGACACATAAATATTAAATACATATACTTCCTTATAGAAAAATATTTGACACATCCATATCTATATAGAATTCCTTTAAGTACACATTTTTCTTATCTCGAGAAATACAATACGTAACTGAAAGCTCATCACCAAGGGTTGGCAATAATAACTGGCCTGATCAAAATTAAAGTCAGAAATCTTTCTTTTTACCTCACTTATAACATAATCAAACAGCTGGTATTTAAATGCTTTCAAAACCCTTTATAAAATTTGCATCTACTCCCCTTCCACAGACCTGGCTTAATGCTTTTCACATAGTAGGAATATGAGTATTACACAGATAACATTTTTCAAAAGTTAGGTTAGTATACCAATGTTAGGAACTATTAAATATAACAGCCTGTGACTTTCTAAAGACATTTTCCCAACATCTCTCAATTTAGACTTCTGACTTCTATAATTTAAATCCATTAACAAGTTATACTTCTGGCAGCTTTTCAAATAATCTGGTTGTCATAAGGATTCCAAAGACAAGTCCCATCAAATCTCCAAGATCTTTATATGAAAATAAAGTTTATCTGTCAGTCAGAAGCTAACCTTTCATAATGGCAAAAATTTGAAAAAACAAGCCAATTAGATTTCTAACAAAACAAAGAACAAAAGCCTTTAAAAATAGTAAGAAAACCTTTAAAGTCTGAGCCACTGATTTTTCAATGTATAATTTAGCTACGTCATCAGTTTATTTTCTTTCCTCTTGTCTTTCGACTATTTTTTTCATCACAGTATCCTAGAAAATTTTTTATGAACACAAGTAAAAATCAGAACTAATCAAGTGCTCAGCAGAAGATCTGACAAAGAAGAAATTCTGGAACTACTGTGTAACATAATTAATGATAATGCATAGAATTGTTCATATTATCTGTCTCACATTAGAAGACAATCAAGAGTGATTTGGTATTGTGGGTTCAACTCCCTCAAGCATTACCCGTCTGATCATCTATGATTATGACTTGAAATGAATGACACTTCAGTCTGAGACAGTTCTTTTGAATACCCACTTGCAGCTCTTTCATTGTAAATATACAGGGAGTATCATGCATTTTCAAATTAGTTCTCTACATTTATATACTCGGTTCATTACAAAGGGCTTTTCACATAGCTTAAAGACTTCTGGAATTTATGTTTCAGTTATCTCACTATCTTATCTGAACGCTAGAGGCAAAATACTACAAACACCACAAATTCAAGGCTACAACAAATGACCACAGCAGTAGTTAATGTGAGCTTCTTTGTCATAATACTTGGGCTAAATTAAAGTGGTCATAATCACATTATATCTGGCAACTCAAGGAGGCATTAATTCCTTGTGGTTAAGAATATAAGCTCTGGCCGTGGCTGGTGTGGCTCAGTGGACTGAGTGCTAACCTGCAAACCAAAGGGTTGCTGGTTCAATTCCCAATCAGGGCACATTCCTGGGTTGTGGGCCAGGTCCCCAGTGGGGGGAGGCAACCACACATTGATGTTTCTCTCCCTCTCTCTAAAAATAAACAAAATCTTTTAAAAAAGAACATAAACTCTGGAGTCAAGACTGGGTTCAATTCCAGCTGCACCAATTTACAAGCTGTATAACTCTGGTCAAGTTCTTTGATCTCAAAGAATTTATGCCTCAGTTTCCAACTCATCTGTAAAATGGGAGATACTAAGTACCTATCCCATGTGGTCGAAAATTAATCAAGATAAAGGTCAACAATAAGCACTCAATTTTAGTTAGAATTCTTACACTTACCACCAGGATCTACACAAATCAAGACCCATAAGGAAAATTTAACCCTGGCATAAAATAAATAATTCTATTCAGAAAGTCTATACACAATTAATTTGTTCACCCTGGAGAAAGGAAGAAGTCCAAATTCAGAAAACCTATAGTCTTAAATGCAGATTTTGTGAGATGCAATAAAGTCTAGAGGTCATATTTAACTGTAAGTACACCCTTTATGTAGCTGAACGTGGGCACCTCATAATAACCAGCATACAAGTTGTACTGGGGACCTCTATGTGTTCAATACCCCATATATAAGGTTTAACTATACTTGAGTCAATAAACATCAACTCAGAAACCAAAGCCACAATCTTTACACAACCAGGGATCTACAATCTAAGAACTAAAGTGTATTTTTTTTACCCAAGGAAAGGAAAACATCTATCTACTGCTTGTTAATGCAGAAAAACAGGCATAGTAAATATCACAGGTTCATTCGGAAATTCTACATCATAGCTAAAGAGCCCTATAAACCTATGCCATCCTAATAGTGACTCAAAGACACACATTTTGGCAACTACGAATGCAATTCTGATTCATGCTCCCTGTTATTTTGTTTATTTTGCGACTAGGCGCCAAGAATACATCTCGGAGTAGAAAAATTACTTAATTCACAAGGGATGAAAAGCCGAATGTCCAATTGTGTGAAAAGCAAGCCTGTCACCTGTGTAAAAGTGGTACGCATTTCAAATTAACCCATATTTTATGCACTATCAAGAGATATATCAGAAACACAAGAAAAAAAAAATAGCTTCAACCTACTGAACGTGCTTCACTGGTAAGAGGAATCCTGCGAGGGACAGTTTCCCTTCCAATAAATCTTACTTCCCATCAATCTACGGTTACCTGCCCTTCCCCCATGAATAAATAAATAAACAAAAATAGGGTCTAACGACTTTTGATCGAAATTTGCTCAGAAAGTAGCGAAACGTTCGAGATCTGCCTCACCACCCGTTAAAGCTAGACTTCACAAATAAGTAGTACACTGGGGCCACCTGGAAGCAAAACCCCACCTTAGTATCCCCTTGCCTAGAGGTAAATCCAAGGATACCCTTCACGATCGGGCGGAGAGAAAGGATGCAAATACCTAACAAGACCCATCCATTCACTCCCAAAAAAGGGCTTGTCCCCAGGAGCTGCACAAAAAACGATTCAGCAACGCCGGGGTACTTCCCGTCTCCAGCAGTCTCGATGCCACTAAGTCTTCCCAGGATCTCACATCATCCCGCCCGCCCGCCCCTCCCCCTCTTCCCACTCCCCCCGCTCCGAGCCGCTTCTTACCCACGCAGTTTCTAGGCCCAAAGATTAGAAAGAATGACGAGGACAGCGAAAACCGTTTCCGACTTTGGGGGGTCTCAATGCCACGTGCATTAAAGAATAGACAGAGGAATCTAAGTAAGCTTCACCGGTTAGGGGAGGTTAAACGGGGCGCCCCACCAGCCAGGCCGCGCCCCCCCCACCGCTACCTCCACCGACGCCACCCCCACCCCCACCCGGGGATGGAACCTACTGCCAAACCCCTAAACGCTTCTCACCTACAGAGAAAACGACGCCTCTTTTCAGCTAAGCAACGGACAGGCTTGGGCCACCAAGCCAAAGCTTTGCCAAACACCCAACTCAGAAGGCGCGTAGGCCAAGAACGCTAAGACCCATGAGACCGGGTTGTGCTTTACCTCATGGGCTCAGCAGTCATGTTTTCGCTTCAAAGCCTTGTGAGCTTCAGAGAGCGCAGGGCGCCGCTCCGCGCTCCCTGGCGTCCGGTTATGACACAAATACACTGGGCTGTTGGTCGTCACTACGGCTGGCGCTGAATCCTCCCTACTGCTCAAAGGCCGCTAGCGCTGCCACCGCTGCAGGAGCCGCGGAAACAAAGCGACGCCGCTGCCGCCGCCATTTTGTTGGGCCGAGGCTCAGGCAGGAGAATTGGCGCGTCCTCCCTCTTCCTCTCTCCATCATCCATTGGCTACCTCCTCCACACCACGAATTCTTATTGGCTACGGAAATTCACATTCTTTGGGGGCCTGTTGCTAAGGCGGTCTAAGTCATTTGATCCTCCCCACCTTTTCTTAGGGGTTCCAATTTAGTCCCATTGACCTGAAAGTGCTAGTGACTATTGTGACTTCATTCGGAAAATGCGTTTTGATACATCCTCCTTCCTTCACATATTGGCAAAATGATGACACCAACTTACATTCATGGAGAGTTTCTATAGGCCTGGCACTACACTAAATCTTTATCCAGATGACTTCATGTAATCCTTATACCCTTTGAGGCAGACACACGCTTGTTACCTACATTTTCCAGATGAGGAAACCAAGAAACCAAATTCCACAGGAATAGACTCGGACCAGACACTGCATTCGTAATCATTAATCTATGCGTTGACCCTAAATATTTTCTGTCTAATATTCCAGGTTGTCATCAAGTGCATTGCTTTTCTTGGATGCTTTATATATAATATTCAGCACACCAGCTTTCCTAGATATTTTATATACAATATTCTGCCTGCCATATATTATACACACATATATATGGATAGATATGTCATTAGACCAACTTGAGATCTGCATACAATTGTTGCAATATTGAACACACTATAAAGTCTAAACTGCTGCTGGAACACGCGTATGCAGGCACACACACAAAGAACATTCCTCCAGTCTGATGTGATGTTTAGCTCACGAACCAACCAACCTAGGTCTGTTTCCTCATTACAGAGGTATGGCTAGATGATTTCTGCTTTCATGTTCTATAATTTAATTGTCTATTGGTAATAAAATTGAGTAGTTTCAAAAATTTTCAAAGTGTATTCTGCAGACATGTTTTAGTTCATTCCATTAGCTTTTCTTGAAATTTGCAAGAACACCTGTTGTATTTAGGCAACAGGGTTGCTGCTTTCTACTGGAATACAAAGTGATGAGCCTTTTTTGAATGGAATACTTTGAAAACACGATAGATTCAGACAATTTTTTAATCAAGAGAAGCCTGTGCACATTTCAAGTCATCTTTCAAATATTTGGGTACCATTGCCATCTGTAGAAACCAGCCTTCCATATCTGGAATACTGCTTCTCTTCTTGTCTTCCACACATTAAATATCACTTAAACATACAATTTACAGAATTTTTATTTTATTCCCTGGTAAATGCAATTTAACTAATAGGACTGTCTCCAACAGATACACTCTACATGTGAAAAATGAGATGTGTCTGCAAGACTATTCACTGCAGCATTATTTGTCACATCAAAGTGACGTAGATGTTCCTCAGTTGGGCACTGGTCATATAAATTAGTCAATCCATGTAACAGTGGAAAATTGTAACAGTGGGAAATTGTAACCCACCCCACAATTCTTTTGCCATTATTTCTGTAAGTGCTGACTCTGACTAATACATAGCTTGTAGATGAACAGCATGTTTGTATAAGAATCCTAGGACCTAACTTCAAAAGATACATTCTCCTACCTTCAGGCATCTGAGCTCCAGGAGATTTGCTGACCTTGGACCACAGAGACAGGATGATGTAAAGTCCAGACGGTGTGAATCCAGGATGGCCTAAACTTATAATACACCTAGAAGAAAGCATAGCATAGGAGAAAAGCTTCAGGACATCAGACTTGGCAATTTTTTTTTCACGTGACAACAAAAGCACAGGCAACAAAAGCAAAATACATAAATGGGGTAGCTAAGGGGTATACAGGAATGCTGAGTACTCTCAGCTCAATTTTTCTGTAAACCTAAAACGACTCAAAAAAGTCCATTAAAAATGAATATAATTAAAATCATAAAGCAGCAATTCTTTTTTTCTCTTAAGTCTGTCTAGTTTTTTGACATAAAAGAAATTAAAACCACCTGCCCACTTAAATTATGAAAATTATAGAGGAGAACAGAATCTTTCAAAGTAAATCAGCCCCACTTTTGGGAATATATCTGAAGAAACCCAAAACACTAATTTGAAGAACATAAACACCCCTATGTTCACTATAGCATTATTTACAATAGCCAAGGGCTGGAAACAGCTTAAGTGCCCATCAGTAAATGAGTATATAAAAAAAACTGTGATACATTTACACAGTGGAATACTATGCAGCAGAAAGAAAGAAGGAGCTCCTACCCTTTGTGACAGCATGGATGGACCTGGAGACCATTATGCTAAGTGAAATAAGCCAGATGGTGAAAGACAAATACCATATGATTTCACTCATATGTTGAATCTAATGAACAAAATAAACCAACAGGCAAAATAGAGACACACTCATAGACAGAGAGCAAGCTGACAGCTATGGAGGGGTTAAGGGGTAGAGGGATTGAAAAGAAGGTAAAAAGACTCATGCACATGGACAACAGTGTGGACATTGCAAGGAGAAGCGGGACATAAGGGTAATAAATGGTAATGGAAAAAATACAATTAAAAAAATAAAGTGCGTGGGCAACTTAAATTCTTTTTTTTTTTTTATTTTATTTATTTATCTTCAGAGGGGAAGGGAAGGAGAGAGGGAGAGAAATATCAATGTATGGTTGCTTCCTGTGCATTCCCTGCTGGGAACTGGCCTGCAACCCAGGCATGTGCCCTGACTGGGAATCGAACCGTGATCTCCTGTTTCACAGGCCCGCGCTTAATCCACTAAGCTACACCAGCCAGGGCTAAATTCTTTTTTAAAAAAGTAAATCAGGTACAAACTTCCAGTTATAAAATAAATAAGTCGTGAGGATGTAATGTACAGCATAGCAATTATAATTTATAATACTGTTTTGCATATTTGAAAGTCATTAAGACAATAAATTTTACAAGTTCTCATCACAAGAAAAAATGTCACAATGAATGGTGATAGATGTTAACTAGATTTACTGTGATCATTTTGCAATATATACAAATACTGAGTTTATTACATTGTACATCTGAAACTAATATTGTATATGAATTATCTCTCAATAAAAATGGTTTTTGATTTACTAACAGTATCATTTTGTTGCCCACCTGAAACTAATACAATGTTTATTAATTTACTTCAAAAAAGAAGTAAACCACCAAAGGAACATATTCTTCTAGTTCCAAACCAATACCTTCTAATAAACCACTGGGAGTTCAATAAATTATGCAATATTTTTATGAGGCCAATCCTAAGTCAATTTAATAAGGTTTTTAACTGCATTTTCCAATTATTTGATATTTCCAAAAGAGTTACTGAAAGGAAAATAAGAAAACAATCTGGTGTATTTGGAAATGAGCCAAGTAGAAAACCCTGGCCGGCTGGCTCAGCTGGTTAGAGCATCATTCCAATACCCCAAGTTTGTGGGTTCCATTCCTGACAAAAATCAACCAACGATTGCATAAATAAGTGGAACAGCAAATCAACATTTCTCTCCTCTCCTCTCTCCCCTCTCCTCTCTCCTCCACTCTTCTCCCCTCCTCATTCCTCCTCTCTCCTCCTCTTCTCTATTCTCTTTTCTCTAAAATCAAATAAATAAATATATTTTTAAAATGAATGACATAGAGGTCCTAATTATAAATAAAGTAAAAACCTCAATAGGCTGACTGAAGAAAAAAACAGCAAGAGATACTGAAGTTTAAGAAGATAACTAAGTCAAAAGAACCCAAATTGTCTAGTTTGCAGGCACATCAAGAAAATTGTATATTTTTTGCCCTGGCTGGTGTAGCTTAGTGGATTAAGCTCGGGCCTGTGAACCAAGAGATCACGGTTCGATTCCCAGTCAGGGCACATGCCTGGGTTGCAGGCCAGTTCCCAGTAGGGAATGCACAGGAAGCAACCATACATTGATATTTCTCTCCCTCTCTCCTTCTCTTTCCCTCTAAAGATAAATAAATAAAATCTTTAAAAAAAAAAAAGAATAAACTCTGTCCCACATACTCACAGTAATAAAGCTACTTAAAAAAAAATTGTATATTTTTTATCCTCACCTGAGGCCATTTTTTCGTTACTTTTAGAGAAAGAGGAAGGAGGAGAGAGAGGAGAAAGAGTGAGAGAGAAATGTCAACCGATTGCCTCCCGCACAAGCCCCGACTGGAGATAGAACATGAAACCCAAGCATGTGCTCTGACAGGAACAGAATCCACAACCATCTGGTGCACGGGACAATGTTCCAACCAACTGAACCACACCAGCCAGGGCAATTTTGTTATCTTTAAAAAAAAAAAAAAAAAAAAAAACAGAACATTTGGCTTTGCTGATTTTTCTCTATTGTTTTTCTATTCTCTATCTTGTGTATCTCCACTCTAATGTTTCACATTTCCTTCTCTTTCTCGTCTTTCTTTAGCATTTCTTGTTGGGCAGATCTACTAGAACAAACTGTCTCAGCTTTTGTTTATCTGGAACTATCTTAATTTGCCCTTCATTTTGTTTTTGCTGCAAAATGTTTTATTGTTTCCATTTGGTCCAATGCAAGGGAGATGGTTCCAGAGGCGTTAAAGGGGTGTCCAATGGCTTCAGGGAGAGACTCAGGCAAAAGCCAGACATAGGGAAATGCAGAGGGGCCCCTCAAAGACCTCTGGGCTCCAAAGGCTTCCTAATCTTGCTTGAGGACGAGCCTTTTGAAGACATATTCGTCCACGTCAGCCTGGGAGCTGGCCAGCCTGGGAGCTGACCAGCTTGGGAGCTGGCCAGCCGGTGGAGGTGAGTCAGGTAGTCGCTCATCTTCTTGATGAGTTTCACTTCCTCATCCAGGAAGTCGAAGAGCTGAGGGTCTGTGGAGGTAGACCCCGGAGCATGCAGATCCGAAAGAGCCTGAGGTCAGGTTCTTCCCCAAGGTCCAGGCGGCTTCCATGGCATCCTGAGTTTTACCCCACTCATCTCCGGACGGCTTCACAGTGTCCTTGAGAAGAATGCGGCCACCACGCTGGTTTTGCAGCTTTAAGAGCCGCTCAGAGCCCTCATGCTTCTCCTCGGCCAATTCAGTTGTCGGAAGAAGTAGCCCACACCCTGCAGAACCACATTCCAGATCTAAATAGAAACCCAGAGAGAGGTAGTTGTGGCTGGCCCACAGGTGCAGGGTGGCCAGGCGGTGGACAGCAGCCTGCACCTCGATGGGATAACTTTGACGAATTTGGGAGCTCATGGTTGTTTGGCAATGAGGAGTTAAGGTACAAAAAAATGGTGTCAGCTGTTCTCAGGGGGCTGAAGATGGCTAAGGTGGTTTACAAGGTGGTGACTGGAAAAGAGGTTGGAGGGCAGTTGGAGAGAAGGTGTGTCCCTAGGTCTGCTCTGTCCAATCCCCGTTGCAGCAAAAGACAGATCCCTGGACCGCCGAGGGTGCTGTAATTATTCATTTATTTTTTAAAAAGTTACCCTGGCTGGTGTAGCTCGGTGGATTGAGCACGGGTCTGTGAACCAAAGGATCAAGGTTCGATTCCCAGTCAGGGCACATGCCTGGGTTGCAGGCCAGTTCCCAGCAGGGGACGCATGAGACTCAACCACACATTGATATTTCTCTCCCTCTCTCCTTCCCTTCACCTCTAAAGATAAATAAATAAAATTTTTTTAAAAAGTTTATTTATTGGTGAGAGAGAGAGAAAAATTAATTTGTTGTTCAACTTACTTATGCATTCTTGGTTGATTCCTGTATGTGCCCTGACCGGGGATCAAACCCCACATCCTGGTGTTATCAGGATGATGCTTTAGGCAACTGAGCTACCTGTACTGGCCAGGGCTTTCCTTTATTTTTGAAGAATCATTATGCCAGACATAGAATTCTTTATACTTATTTTTATTTTATTTTATTTTTCCACCACCATTTATCCCCCCTACACCCTCTTCTACCTCCACCCACCCCCACCCCCACAGTCACCATGCTGTTGTGAAAGAACTCCTGAGTTCTTTCTTTTTTTCTTTTTTGCTCAATCCCTTCACCCCTACCCCACCCCGCCTAGAATCCTTGATTAACTTTTTTTCTTCCAGCACTTTAAATATGTCATCCCACTGCTTTCTGACTTCCTTGGTTTCTAATGAGAAACTGGCTGTTACTTTTACAGAGAATTTTTCAGGTGACAAATCACTTCTCTCCTAGTATGTTCAAAATTCCCTTTCTGTTTGTCTGTTGTGCTAGGGAACTTTGTATTTATTTTACTTGGAAATTGGTAAGCTTCTTAGATGTGTAGATACATGGCTTCCATCAAATTTGAGACATTTCTAGCCATACTTTTTCTGTATTTTCTTTCCTTCAAGGACTCTTATTATGTGTATGTTGGTGTACTTGATGGTATCTCACGGCTCTCTTCCATTCTGTTAGTTTCATTCATTCTTTTTTTCATGATGCTTCTCCAACTGGATAATTGTAATTGACTTCTCTTCATTTCACTATTTTATTCTGCCAGCTCAAATACAGTTTTGAAGCTCTCTAGTAATTTTTAATAGTGTATCTTTCAGCTTAAGAACTTCTATTTGGAGATCGGACTTCCGGCCAAGATGGAGGCATAGGTAGACGCACTGTGCCTCCTCGCACAACCAAGATAGGGACAACAAAGATATAGAAACAAAATAACAACCAGAACTGATAGAAAATTGAAGTTTATGGAAGTCAGACAACCAAAGATTTAAAAATAGACACTTTCATCCAGACCGGTAGGAGGGGCGGAGTCCGGCCGGGTGA
>CM052552.1:31069198-31106545 GCA_028533065.1 Trachops cirrhosus | reverse complement strand
TTCACTTTGATCTCTATTTCTGTGGTTCCATTCCTGTTCTAGTTGTTTGCTTAGTTTGTTTTTGTTTTAGGTGTGGTCATTAATAATTGTGAGTTTGCTGTCATTTTACTGTACATGTGTCTTATCTTTTTTTTCTTAGATAAGCCCCTTTAACATTTCATAAAATAAGGGCTTGGTGATGATGAACTCCTTGAACTTGACCTTATCTCAGAAGCACTTTATCTGCCCTACCATTCTAAATGAAAGCTTTGCTGGATAGAGCAATCTGGGGTGTAGGTCCTTGCCTTTAATGACTTTGAATACTTCTTTCCAGCCCCTTCTTGCCTGTAAGGTGGAGACTCAGATTTAGTGTTAGGTTATTGGAGACTCAGATTCGGCACTTGCCCACACCTGCAGGGTGTAAGGAGGGAAGGCTCAGCAGAGGAACAATCGTGACTGCCCACCCTTCTCTCCAGGGCAAGCTGCCACTGCAGTCATTACTGAAGCCAGAAAATTGAGTTCCTTTTTGAATGTCCCTGGTGCTTTTCTACCTGCCATCCCTTCATTGGAGCTTAGGGCCAGTGTTTGTGGCTCTCTGTGTGGTGCTTCAAGAGGACACGTGGGTCTACAGCAGCTATCTGTCTCATTCAGATGGAATTCTCCCTGATTTTCACAACGAGATATTGTGGAGCCTCTTCTTCCTGGCACTGGTGCTCTGGGCTGCGATGCCTAGTGTGGGGTGGGCACCGTTTGCTTCTCAGGGATTACCTCCACAGCCGGTTTTGCCTCTCTGCCTCTCCTATCAGTCTGGACATGGCTCCTTCTTTATATCCTTAGTTATAGGAGTTCTGTTCGGCGAGTCTGGAGGTGGTTTTCAACATGGCTGTTCTATAATTTAGTTGTAATATTGATGTGGTTGTGGAAGGGGGAAAGCACACCGTTTTTCCTACTCTCTGTCTTGACCAGAACTATAAATATGTTTTTCTATTATCACTATGCATTAGTTTTGTTAGTTAGACTTTATGTTCTGATAGTGTTTCATTATCTTAAAAGCTGTATTACAAAAAAAGTTACATCAGTTGACTCTACCACTGGGAAAAAGTGGGAAATGCCCATTTTACTATATACCTGTAGTACTATAATTATATTTTCTTCACCTTTTATGGGTAAGAATGGTTCTTTTTGTTTAATTTATATTTTTCTGACTACCGATAAGGTTGAATATTTTTCCATATGCTTGCTAGTTCATATCTAATTATATAAATTGTTTTCAGCAAATATTTGCTTTAACCACTAATTAATTCAGTTTATTTTTTGAGTACCTAGTACTACTTCTGCTGCTGCTACTACTGCTATTACTACTACCATGATGACTACTAGTGCTGTGCTGAAGTAAGGTTCGAGAGGTATTACAGGACATCATGTTAGAGAGAGGGATCAGACACATACATGTGCCATAATAGAGCCAGATATGGTTTGCTCTGGACTCATGAGTGATCATATTAAGTACTCCATTTAGTTACTGTGCAAAAGGCACTTTGTAAGTGGTCTTTTTTCTTATATTCATTTAATAAACAACAATCCTATGCAATAGGGGCTTTGGTTATCCCCGATTTTTAAAGATAAAAACACTGAGACACAAGGACTTCGATTACTTTTTCCTTAAGAGAAAATGCCAGTAAATGATGAAATTGGGATTAAACTTGGGGATTCTGACTCTAAAGTGTTTATTTTTGATTACTAATCTATACCACTGTGTTACAGTTTTTGTATGTTGAATTCACAGTAGTAGTAATATAGAACGTTCATTTTTATTATCACAGAAAAGTATCTTGAAATGCTTATTAAAGTATTTGTATAGTCTTTTCAGTTAGGATTAGCATATTTACTTTAATAATTACCCGGCTAAGTGAACAGTTAATGCAAATGTGACTTCAGTCCCTTATCTTGTTATCTAACCATCTGTGTCAAATTCTTTTTTTCTTAGCCGTGTATGCCTTTTTATCCAGTTGAAAGAAATAAACTTAAAGAAATTGCCTTTCTTAGCTATTACTGAATTTTTAGCAAGGAAATTCTAGGATGTTGATATATAGGTGAAGATGTAGGTATGTAATAAACATGTCAAAAAGCACATTTTAAACTAATGACCTAATTCTTTCATTAAAAAGAGTTTGCTGAAATATATAAATCTCAGTTTTGCCAACTTTTTTTTATGTTAAGACTCTAGGGTGTGATAAGAATTTTTCTAGGATGTTAAATGGTATTATGTTGAAAGTTAAAGAATCGGAATAAAATTATGTATGATATTATGTCATAAGCATTTAAACCCTTGGTAATTTCGTATCAATGTAAGCATTGGGTAAAATTTCACCTCCCCGTACAAAAGGCAGTGTGTCTGAACAGCTTTTAACTTATAAAGTTGTGTTCCTTTCTTACACACACACACACACACACACACACACACACACAATTGACAAGAAATAGGAATATGTGCTGATATTTGTTGCTAGGCTATAGAATAGTTTTGACACATAATAGGCATTCAGTAAGTATTTTTTCAGTGAGTGAATAATTGTATTATATGTCTCTGTTTTATATCTGATCAGTATCAATTTGTTAGTAGGAAGGGTGAAAACCTGGATGTTCACAGATTTAATTAAAACCAAGCTTTATGGACATAATGCGACTGAACATATTTTGACAGTTTTAAAGAATTCTAATCAAGGAAATCTTAAATTCACATGTAGATGATGATAGTTTTTAAAGTGTCATTGTTTTTCAGTATTTATTAGAAGGAAATGTGTGGTGAATTTATTTGCAATACCATGAATTACCACTTGATTAAAAAATTGTTTTGCTATGCAAATAGAATATATAACAAGCTTTTAAATGGTAAGCAAGGAAGAAAAGGATGTATTGAATCTCTTTTTCTTATGAAATTTTCAGGTGAAGGGAAGTGGCTCAGAAACATTGACTATTACCGTTTAGATGGTTCTACTACTGCACAATCAAGGAAAAAATGGGCTGAAGAATTTAATGATGAAACTAATGTGAGGTAAGAAACCTTTTCTGTTTGGGTAGAGTTATTAAAAATAATTTTAAATCTACATAACAGTAATCATACTCTTTTTAGTGTATGCTTATACACTTTTTGACAATTGTAAGGTACACTCAAGATACAAAATGATTTCATCGCTCCTCAAGAAAATTCACTCATGGAATCATGCAGTTTGTAGCCTTTTGAGTCTCACTGCGTTCACAAAGCAAAATACATTGCAGATTCATCCATATTGTTATATATGTCAATAGTTTCTTCCTTTTTTATTGTTGAGTAATATTCCATTCTATAGATGTATTATAATTTTTTTTTTACTTGATAGACATTTAAATTGTTTCTGGGTTTTGGAATTAAAGTTGCTCTAAATATTCATGTATAAATTTCTGTGTGATCCGTAGATATTTACCTAAGTGAAAAAAAAATCCAGGAGTGCAATTCCTGGGTTGTGTGGTAAGTTTATATTTAGCTCTATAAGAAGCTGGCAGTTTTTAAAGTGCTTTTACAATTTTTTATTTTCACCAGCAATGTAAGTGTGTTCCAGTTGCTCTTCATCCTTGGTTACCACTTGGAATCACTGTGTTTTTTAAAATTTATTTTGTCCATTCCAATGGGTATGTAATGGTATCTCATGTGGTTTTAATTTGTATTTCCCTGATGATAATTGATGCAGGGTATCTTTTCATGTGCTTATTTGCCATTTTTTGTCATCTTTGGTGACAAATCTGTTACAGGGTTTTGATGTTAACAAAGTATTCCTGATCTCTTATATATATTGTAGAAATTTGAGTCATATATAGTTGGCTCTTGAGCAGTCTGGTAGTTAGAGGCACCAACAGTTGAAAATCCACCTATAAGTTTTGAATTCCCCCCAAATTAACTCCTAACAGGCTACTGTTGACTAGAAGCCTTAGTGATAACACAAAAAGTCAATTAACACATATTTTTGTATATAACATATACTATATACTGTATTCTAGTAATAAAGTAAGCTAGAGAAAAGAAAATGTTACTAAGAAAATCATAAGGTTCATATGATATTTGTCTTTCACCACCTGGCTTATTTCACTTAGCATTTCACTTGCTCTCCACTTCCATCCATGCTGTGTGAAGGGTAGGAGCTCCTTTCATTCTGCTGTGTAGTATTCCACTGTGTAAATGTTTTGATCCATTCATTTACTATAAAGTTATAAAAGTATATGTTTAAATGACTGTTTAAAGAATAGTACAGCCCTGACTGGTGTGGCTCAGTTGGTTGGGTGTTATCCCACAAAACAAAAGGTCTCCAGTTTAATTCCTGGTCAGGGCACATGCCTGGGTTGCTGGTTTGGTCTCTGGTTGGATGTATACTACAGGCAACCAATACATGTTGTTTCTCTCTCACATCAATGTTTCTCTCCCTCCCTTCCCTTCTCTCTCTAAAAAAAAGAATAGGTACACTATTACATTCTGTTTACTGTGTTTTTAAAAATTATTATTTGTGTGAAGGAGTAATTTTATTAACTGAGTAACCTTAATTTAATTTGTCAAACTGAAACCAAACTTTTGACTTTCTCAGTTTCCCAAATTTGTAAATACCACAATAGCATATGATTTGTGTCATAACATTTCATATCTTATTAGCAGTAAGGAATAACATTGAAATGTGGGTGCTGAGCTGTCAGCTTGGGTTACTCACTAGCAAATTAACCCCCACCCCTCACAAATAATAAGCCAAAAAGTGTCTTTGATTCAAATTCATTTTATATATATACATATCATGTCTTTGAGGGGTTACTCTTGAGTATCTAAACCTGACTGGGTTATATTCACAAATGTTACAGATTAGGACTGCTCTCTATGTTCTATTTTCTCACAACTCAGTACTTTTCAGAAAATATAACATAAATATAGTATTTGTTTATGGCAAAGCAATTGAAAAAATACATTAAGATAAACTTAGAGATAATGACCATTTCTAATGTTGTCTTGTGTGCCCAGAAGATAGTTTTCAACAGTCTAAGGGTCCTTATTTAGCTTGGTACTGAATATTAATACTGATACTGATATTGCATAGGGTTTTTAAACTGTTTATTTAGAAATATAAATTCACTGGAACTTACAAAGACAGTGTAGAGAGGGCCTGTGAACCCATCACCTACTTTTTCTTGAGAGTTAATGTCTTACATACTTGAATATATCTGTATATATACATATTTATCACATATGTAGAGATTCCTATAACCACCACTGCAGTCAAGGTACAGAAATATTCCATCACCACAGAGATTGTTCTCTTACAGTCACACCCATTCTTACCACCAACCTGGCCACTGTCTCATACTCCTGGCAATAACTAATTTGTTTACCATCTTTATAATTTTGTCAGATTGAGACTATTGTATAAAATATGTCATCCTATATGTGATTTTTGGAGATTGGTGTTTTTCACTCAGCAGTGTGCCCTTTAGTTCTATTCAAGTTGCATATATCAATAGTCTGTTCTTTTTTATTACAGAGTTGTTTTCCATGGTAGGGGTGTACCCGTTTGTTTAATGCAAATTGTACATCTATTGCAGGGCATTTTAGTTGTTTACAGGTTTGGCTAGTACGAATAAACCTGCTATGAATATTATGTACAAATTTTGTGTGGACCTAAGGTTTCATTTCTCTAGGATAAATGCCCAGGAGTGCAATTGCTAGGCTGCATGGTAAGTGACTATTTAGTTTTTTTAAAGAAACTACCAAACAGATTTCAGAGTGTCTGTACCATTTTTTATTCCCACCAGGAAAGTGTGAGAGATCAAGTTTCTCTGCATCCTCACCAGCATTTCATGTTATCACTAATTTTCATTTTAGATGTTCTGATAGGTATGTAGTGAGTGGTATCACATTGTGGTCATAATTTGCATTTCCCTGATGCCTGGTTATATTGAACTGTTTTCTTATGTGTGTATTTGCCACATGTGGATTATCCTCTTTGGTGAAATGTTTCTTCATGTATTTGTCCATTTTCCAGTCGGATTGCTTGCTTTTTTTTTTTTTAAATCCTCACCCTAAGATGTTTATTGATTTTAGAGAGAGCAGAAGGGACCGAGAAACACCTATTGGTTGTCTCTCATACACACCCTGACCAGGAATCAAACCCACAACCTTTTGGTGTACAGGACTATGTTTCAACCAACTGAACCACCCAGCCAGAGCAGATTGCCTGCTTTTTTATTGTTGAGTATTGAAAATTCTTTATATTATTTATTTTGTAAATACATTTTATTGATTATACTATTAGACTTGTGAAAAACTGAAACCAATTTTCCCCCTTTGCCCTGCTTCACCTGGTACCCCCATTCTCTCCAACAGTACCCTCTCATAGTTCATGTCCATGGATTGTGCATGTAAGTTCTTTGGCTTCTCCATTGCCTGTACTGTTCCTAACATCCCCCTGTCTATTCTGTACTTACCAGTTATGCTTCTAAATCCCTGTACCTTTTCCCCATTCTCCTCTATCCCCCCAGCTGATAATCCTCCAAATGAAACAAAAAGGTCGCTCTGGGTGAGATCCAGTGAATAGAGAGGGTGGGGCATGGGGCTCACAGTGTTTTTGGTCAAAAACTGCTGAAAACTCAACACTCATAAATCACCCATCATTAAATGGGCAAACATATTGAAAAGGTCTTCAAAAAAAATTTCCTGAAGCCGAACACAATCTCTCACAACAACGCCAGCTGATACACTGATACAGATGGATTCCTAGAGTACTACATAGTAGGGGAAGTCTGTATCACAGGGGGCCTACCCTCCAGAAGATAATTCTGGATTTTTTTTTTTTTTTTTTTTGTTCTCCCTTGTATGCTCTGTCTTCTCATTCCCTCCCAAGGTCTTTCACATAGCAAACATTTTTAATTTTGATGAAGTCTAGTGTCTCCATGTTTTCATTTTTGTTTTTTTTAGCATGTTTTTTTTTTTTAAAGTCATATCACTTTTTTTTTTTAAAGATTTTATTTATTTATCTTTAGAGGGAAAGGGAAGGAGAGAGGGAGAGAAATATCAATGTATGGTTGCTTCCTGTGCATTCCCTACTGGGAACTGGCCTGCAACCCAGGCATGTGCCCTGGCTGGGAATCGAACCGTGATCTCTTGGTTCACAGGCCCGCGCTTAATCCACTAAGCTACACCAGCCAGGGCTTTTAGCATGTTTTTGATGTCAAATCTAAGAACTCTGACCAAAGCCCTAGGTCCTAAAGATTTTCTTCTAAACATTTTATAGTTTTACATTTTTTAAAGATTTCATTTATTTAGTTTTAGAGAGAGGAAAAGGGAGGGAGAAAGAGTAATGTAACATCGATGTGTAAGAGAAACATCGATCAGCTGCCTCTCACATGCCCCCACATGGGGACCTGGCCCACAACCCAGGCATGTGCCCTGACTGGGAATTGAACCGGCAACCTTTTCCTTCACAGTCCTGTGCTCAACTTACTGAGCCACACCAGCCAGGGCTATAGTTTTACATTTTATTTTTAATTGTGAGGTGCATTTTAAATTAATTTTTGCATAAGATGTGAGATTTAACTGGAGCTCATTTTTCTCTTCTTTTTTCTTTTTCTTTTGACTGTTGATGTCCAACTGGTCTAACATCATTTGTTGAAAAAGCCATCTCCAATCAATTGACTATACTTGCTATTCTCTTCCATTGGTCCCCATGACTGTTCCTTTGCTGGTACCACAGTCTTGATTGTTGTAGCTATATATATATAGTAAGTCTTTTTTTTCTTTAATTTTTTTATTTTAGTTTATTCAGTACAGTTTCTATCCTTTATTCCCATTCCAGCCCACCTACCCTATATATAGTAAGTCTTAATATTAGGTTGAGTGATATCCCCTACTTTTATTCTAACTTTCCCATATTGTTTTAGCTAGTCTAATCTTAATCTTTGCCTTTATATATAAATTTTGAAATACTCTTACCTATATCTTTAACACAGCAGTGCATTAAACCTGTTACCAATTAGGGAAGAATTGATATCTTCACTATAATGAGTCTTGGTGAACACAGTATCTCTCTATGTAGATCTTTGATTTCTTTGGTCAGTGTTTTGTAGTTTTTCAGCCCTGTATATATTTTGTTAGATTTATACCTAGATATTTCATTTTTAAGTATTTGTAAATGATACGGTATTTTTTAATCCTCACCTGAGGATATATTTATTAATTTGAGAGAAACTTTGTTCCTTTAATCCCTTTGTCTCCCTCAATTATAACTATCTAGTGTTTTATCTACATAAATATATTAACACATCACACAGTGTAATAATTTTTCCTAACCATCAAACATCATTTTGAAAACTTAAGGGAAAATATTTTATTCTTTTCATTGTTGTTTCTTCCTTCCTGATGTTTCAGCATTCCTTTTATCATTTCCTTTCTTTTTTGAGAACGTTGTTAGTCATTTTTTCAGGGCAGATCTATTGGCAAAAGAGTCTCTGAGTATCCTCATCTGAGAATTCCCTGATGACTGTTTTTGTTTTGAAGAATGTTTTAGCTGGTATAGAATTTTGGTGTGACAGCTTTTTTTCTAGCACTTGAAAAATATTGTGCTACTTTCTTCTGGTCTCCGTGAGTTCTTATGAAAAACCTGCTGTTTTTATGAGTTTAACCTTTTTAGATGCCACATACAAGTGAGTTATCTCAGCATAATATACCCAAGGTTCATATGGCAGGATGTCCTTCTTTCTCAGCTTAATATATATATTGTGTGTGTACACACCATGTCTTCTATGTCCATTCATATATTGATGGGCACTTGGGTTATTTCCCTGTTATGGCCATTGTGAATGATGTTGCAGTAGACATGGGAGTGCATATATCCCACTGACATCCATTTTTTTATTTCTTTTGTGTGTATAGCCTGAAGTGGAATGGCTGGATTACATAGTAGATCCAGTTTTAATTTTTTGAGAAATCTCTATATTGTTTTCCATAGTGTGTGAACCAATTAGTGAATATGGGTAACAAACAATATTTAATTATCATAATCAAACATGCTTAGAGACTAGAACTTAATTATTCTAACCACTAAATAATGATAATTATGGAATGTGATCAAGGTGCTAATTGTTACAGTGGCAATCCTATTATAACACATAAATGTGTCAAATTGACATGTACAGATTAATTTCACACAATGTTATATATATTTCAAATATATTCTAACTTTTTCTCAAAAAATTAAGAATAGAGTTACCATGTAAACTAGCAACCCCTCTTTGTTATCTAGCCCCCAAATTTGAAGACTTTTGTTTGCGAAGATATATGGACCCGTATGGTCATTGCAGCATTATTCATGGTGGCCAAGACTTGGGAACAGATGATGTATCCTTCGTTAATTGATTGGATAAAGAAGATGTACATGTACACAGTAGGAATCATATGATCATATCAATAGATGAAAAAAAGTATTTGAAAAATTCCATCACTTGTTTGTGATAAAAACTCGCAGCAAAGTAGGAACATACTTCAACATAATAAAGGCCATATATGACATACCCACAACTAACATCATTCTAAATGGGGAAAAGCTAAAAGCATTTTCCTTAAGGTCAGGAACAAGATTGGGTTGTCTACTTTTAGTACTTTTACTTAGCAAATCCTAGCCACCACAGTCAGACAAGAGGAAGAAATAAATGACATCCAAATTGGAAAGAGAAAAGTAAAACTCAGTATTTGCAGATGTCATGATACTGTATATAGAGAACCCTAAAGATCCCACCAAAAAACTACTAGAACCAGTGAATGAATTTAGTTAAATAGCAGGATACAAAAATTAATATTCAGATATCCATAGCATTTTTGTACCAATAATGAACTACAAGAATGAAAAATTAAGAAATGAATACCATTTACAATTGCAGGGAAAACTAAAAGAAAATACCGATGAATATATTTAACCAATAAGGTAAAAGAGCAATACTTGGAAAATTGTAAGACAATAAAGTAAGAAATTGAAGAAGATACAAATAGATGGAAGCATGTTAAAATGTCCATATTATCGCCCTTACAGGTGTGCCTCAGTTGGTTGGGCATTGTCTTGCAAAGCAAAAGGTCACCGGTTCAATTCCTGGCCAGGGCCACCTGCCTGGGTGGTGGGTTCGGTCCCTGGTTGGGGAGCATACAGCAGGCAGCTGATCAATGTTTCTTTCTCACATCAGTGTTTTTTTCCCTCTCTTTCTCCCTCCCTTCCCCTCTCTGTAACAATAAATAAATTCTTTTTTAAGATGTCCATATTACCCAAAACTGTCTATAGTTTAAATGAAATCCCTATGAAAATAAACAGTGGCATTTTTCACAGAAGTAGAGCAAATACTTTTAACATTTACTTGGAGCCACAAAAGACCCTGAATAGCCACAGCAATCTTGAGAAAGAACAAAGTTGGAGAAATCACACTACCTGATATCAAACTATACTACAAGGCTATAGTAATAATAGCAACATGGTACGGCATAAAAACCCACATAGATCAATGGAACAAAATAGAGAGCCCCAAATTAAAACCATGCCTATGTGGTCGATTAATATATAACAAGGGAGGTGAGAGCATACAGTGGAGTAATGACAGTCTATTCAATAAATAGTGTTGGGAAAATTGAACAGATACATTAAAATATGAAACTAGACCACCTTCTTATTCTATATAAAAGAATAAACTCAAAATGGATTAAAGACTTAAATGTAAGACTCAAAACCATAAAACTCCTAGATGAAAATATAGGCAGTAAAATCTCTTAGCAGTATTTTTTTTCTGGTATGTTTTCTTGAGTAAGGGAAACAAAAGAAAAACGAATGGGGCTACATCAAATTAAAAAGTTTTTGCACAACAAAGAAAACCATCAACAAAACAAAAAGCCTACAGAATGGGAGAATATATTCAGCAATGATATACCCAATGAGGAGTTAATATCCAAAACTTACAAAGAGCTCATTCAATTTGACACCTGAAAAACCAAGCAGGTCAATTAAAAAATGGGCAGAGGACCTGAATAGACATCTCTCCAAAGAGGACATACAGATGGCCCATAGACATATAAAAGATGCTCAAGGTCACTAATCATCAGAGAAATGCCAGTTGAAACCACAGTGAGATACCATCTCATACCTGTCAGAATGGCTATCGTCAGTAAATGAACAAGTGCTGGCGAGGATGTGGAGAAAGTGGAACCCTCATGCACTGTTGCTGGGAATGCAGACTGGTGAGGCTGGTAGAAAGCAATGTGGTTGTTCCTGAAAAAATTAAAAATAAAGGTACCTTATGATCTAGCTATTCTACTTTTGGGTATATATCTGAAGAAATGTAAAACACTAATCTGTAAACATATATGCATCACTAGGTTCATTGCATTGTTATTTACAATATCCAAAATATGGAAGCAGTCCAAGTGTCCACCATTAGACAAGTGAATAAAAATGCTGTGCTACTAATATACAGTGGAATACTACTTGGCCATGAAAAAACAATGAAATTTTACTATTTGCTACAAGATGGATAACCGTAGAGGGTATTATACTAAGAAAGAGACAAATACCACATGATTTCACTTATATGCGGAGTCCGATGAACAAAATGAACTAATAAGCAAAGTAGAGACAGACTCATAGATTAAGCAGGTGGACAGCTGTCAGGGTGGAGGAGTGAATGGATTGAACAAAAAAGGAAAAAAGAACTCATGGACATGGACAACACTGGGGTGATTGCGGGGGGCGGTGAAGGGAGATGGAGGAAGCTGAAGGGGGAAAGCTGGTGATGGACAGAGACTTGACTTGGGCTGGTGAATACAATACAGTGTACAGACGATGTGTTGTAGAACTGTGAACCTGAAACCTTTATGATTTTGTTAACCAGAAAAAACCTAATAAATTCAATGAAAAATACATGTAATCTAAAGAACAAAAGAAATAAACATATACAACAAACAGACTCATAGATACAGAGAACATTTTGATGGAGGAGCATTTGGAGAGCTGGGTGAAAAGGGTAAAGGGATTAAGAAATACAGTTGGCCCTGGCATGGTGGCTCAGTTGCTTGGAGCGTTGTCTCATATACCAGAGGGGTGTGGGTTTTATACCTGTGAGGGTGATACCTAGGTTGATGATTCCTGGAGGCCGATCAATGGTTGTCCCTCACAGTGATGTTTCTCTCTCTCTCTCCCTCTCTTTCTCTTTCTCTCCTTCTCTCTCCCTCTCTCTCTCTCTCTCTCTCTCTCTCTCTCTCTCTCTCTCTCTCTCTCTCCCCCCTCCCTCCCTCCCTCTTCTCCTCCCTCCTTCCCTCCCTTCCTCTCTTTTAAAATCAGTAAACATATTCTTGAGTGAGGATTTAAAAATACAAATTGGTAGTTAAAAAATAGTTACAAGAATGTAAAGTACAACATAGGGAATATGGCCAATAATCTTACAATAACTGTGGATGGTGTCACGTAGGCACTTGAATTATTGGGAGGGTCATTTTGTAATAACATAATTGTCTAGCCACTATGTTGTACAGCTGAAACTAGTATGAAATAATATGGAATGTCAAGTGTAATTGAAAGATAAAATAAAAAAGGGTAGTGAAACAATTGGTTATTCATAGGCTGAAAATGAACCTTAACCCTAAGCCTCACCCTATTTTAAAATCAAGTGAAAATGGATCATAAATGTAAATTATACTCATTAAGAAAACAGAAGAAAATCCTCAGGAAGTAAGGTTAGGCAAAATGTTCTTAGTCACAATACCGAAGACATGTAATTGATGAAAGAATAAATCAATAATTGGACAATCAAAATTATAAACTTTTGTGTGTGAGAGATACTGTAAGAAGAGGGGAAAAAGTCACAAACTTGGAGAAAATATTTGTAAACTGCATATCAAACACAAGACTCATATAGATAATTCTCTAAATGTAACAGAAAACATCACAGTTCAGTTTGAAAAGGCCACGGACTTAAACTGCTACTTCACTGAGAGGATCTGTATGTGGCAAGTCGATAACCACATGAAAAGATGTTCCACATCATTAGGCAATGGGAAAATAAAAATTACCCACAAGGAGATATCATTTTATATCCATCTGAATATTTGTAATGAAAAATAGTGACAATACCCAATGTTGGCAAGGATGCAGAGCAACTTGGTATGTCCTTCAGTGCTGGTGAGAATATAAAACGGCACAACCGCTTGTCCTGAAAAACAATTTGGTACTTTTTTTGAAAGAAAACTAAACAGTTAAACATAGTGCTTTCCATGCAACCCTGCAGTCACACTATTTAACATTTATGCCAGAGAATTGAAAACGTGTTTTCACATGGAAACCTATTCATAGATGTTCATAGCATCTTTATTTGTAATCACCGAAACTGGGAACAAGCCAGATAACCTTTAACATGCGGATGGATAAACAAATGGTGGTATAGCCATATAATAGAATACTGCTCAACAATAAAAAGGAATGAGCTGTTTATATTGATCCAGTCAACACCTGGCATGGCTCTAATGGGCTTTATGCTAAGTCAAAGATGCCAGTGTTCAGAGGTTACATACGGTGTGATTCCATCTATATGGCCTTCTTGATGTGACAAAATTATAATGATAGAGAACAGATTAGTTGTTGCCAGGAAATTAGGGTTAAGGGTAGGTTGTAAATACTAAGGAGGTAACATAAAGGAGAGAGAGTGTGTGTGTGTGTGGGGGGGGTGATGGAACAATTCTTTATCCTGCTTGTGGTCATGGTTACATGATTCTACATACATGATAAAATTTCACAGAACTATACACCAAGCAAACAAGAACATATAAAACGTGGTGAAATGTAAATAGGATCTGTGCTTGAGTTCATAGTATTATACCAATGTCAATTTCCTGGTTTTGACAATGTGCTGCTGTTATGTAAGTTATTACCACTGGGAAAGCTATATGAACGGTATACAGGAACTCTGTACTACTCTTGAAACATTCGTGTGACCCTTAAACTATTTTCAAAGGTTATAATATAGAAAGGCAATACCATGAGTTGTCGGGGATCTGGAAGAACTGGAACTCTCATACACTGCTGGTGGGAATGTAAATTGGAATAGCCACTTTGGAGAACTATTTGTTCAGCTTTAACAGTACCATCCACATACTGTATGACCCAGCAATTCTACTTTTAGCTATATACCTAAGAACACATATGTCTTTACCAGCAGATCTGTAAAGCAGTACTATTCAAATAACAGTTCATATTTTGTTTTGTTTTTAGTGTACGTATCCTTTAATAGTGATGTTTATTATTTTAAAAAAATCTAAAAATATCCTGGTTAATGTATGTCAGTATAGTCTTATATATTCCAACCTGAATAATATTAAAGGTTACTTGTATTTTTCAAACCATAAGACACACCTAGGTTTTAGAGGAGGAAAACAGGAAAAAAAATTTTTGAAGCAAAAAATGTGGTAAAATATTTAATAACATAAATAACAATATTTCACCAATGTGAATGTAAACAGAACTCAGCAGCAACATTAACAACCATTATTCCTCCCAAATTGGGGGGGTGCACCTTATACTCCCAAAAATATGGTACATAGTTGGAAAACAATTCTTAATAATAGTTCAGTCACTTGTCTCTGTTTCTTTGTCTTTTTATTCTTTTTGAGAACAAACTCAAACAATTTTGCTTCCCATGTGTATGCTTTTAAAACCTAAATATGTCATTGACTACATGTATACCTTGCAAAAATAGCTATTGCAAATTAGACTACATTGCAATTGTTTATGTGTCTGTTGTCTTATAGTCAGTAGTCTCCTTTAGTGCAGTGACCAGGTATTTCTTCATCTTTTATATTCCTAATCTAGCTTAGTATTTGGGGTACATAACAGTTTGATAAACATTCTTATTAAACCCATTCAACTCTTCATTAGTGGATGGATACCAGAGAGTTGTGAAGTTCTCTACCAAGTTTCCTGTGTGTCTTTTTAACCTATGTAGTTTATACTATTCTGTATGTTTGATTTTTTTGCTGGTGCAGAATAGATGTAAAGTGGAATTTGAGGGCAGCATTTACCCATAAATCCTTACATATGCCCACCAATTAAAGAAAGCACAATTTGTTCTCTGTAATGAGTATGTTTTATTAGAGAAGTATACAGAAGAAAATAATTATAGTGATCATAGTGACCAGGGATAGCCACTGTTAACATTGTATGTATGTATGTATGTATGTTTGTTTTTTAATGGAGTTCCGGTTATACTTAGTAAGGTTCTGTAGCCTGTTTTTTTTCATATAATATCATAGGTTTTTAATTTTAATGTAAATAATTGAAGAGCCAGAGTATAATTTTGTCTTCCGTGTTATATATATTTTTGTTTTCAACCTTCTATTCCTATAAGGCTTTGTGTATAAAGGCATTTAGGGAGGTTGTGGGGAGCTTGTTATAGTCCAGGGGTTTTCTCACTCTAAGTTGTCAACAGTGAACAAATTATGTAGTCATTCAATGGAATACTAGGCAGCTACCAAGCATGATGTTTACTAAGAAATTTGAGGAAATGCTTATAGTTCCTTGAGCAACCCTTTCCTACTCTTGCAGGTAACCAGTATCAACTCTTGGTAGTTCTCGTATTTACTTACATATACCTTTTCTACCAGCCAAGGTGGGAATTTATCTACGTGCACACATACACCTTTCTGCATTCCTTTTCTCAATATATTTTCTCATAATACTTGCCTAAATCAGAGTATTTACATTATTGTGACTATGTAAATATTTACACTGAAGCCATTTGAAGTACTGTGATTACTTTTACTTTCTTGTATATCTGTTCATTTTTGTTGAAGTAATAGTTTTTACCATTTGCTTAGTTTTCTGTGAACCTATCACTCATTCCCAAATTCTTCTACAGAAATACAAATTCTTGTGTTCTGACACAGCAGGTAGTCAACCAGTTTCATTTTGTTTTTTTTTCCCCTTGAACACATTCTTCCTGGAGCTCTCTGTCTTCTTGATCCTATTTTACCTTGAATCTATCTAACTTCTCTCCTTACATTCATTACACTGTACTGTAATTGCATACCAGTCACCCCCACTACACTCAGCTCCTGGAGCACTGTGCTTCATTCTGATGTCCTTAGTACTCATCATAGTATTGAACACAATACAGACTGTTGAGGTACACACAAATTTCCCAGATTTACTTAGAAATATGTAAATACCTTGAAAATACTATAAACATGTGATTTCCATTTTTATCTATATTCCTAATTCAGACTATTTCATTTTCCAGCAGTAAGATTCCTGGGCATGTAAATCTCCAACTTGACTCTTTAGATATGTCTTATTTTCTTCAGTAAGTGAGAAATGAATTCTCTGAACTCCTGATTGCTCAAGAAACTGCCTTAGGATTAAAAAGTCATAATGTAATCAAAGTATATTTGAAACACTCATTACTAAAAGCTTTTATATTTTCATTTTCAGAGGACGATTGTTTATCATTTCCACCAAAGCAGGATCTCTTGGCATTAACCTGGTAGCTGCTAATCGAGTGATTATATTTGATGCTTCGTGGAATCCATCATATGACATCCAGAGTATATTCAGAGTTTATCGCTTTGGACAAACTAAACCTGTGTATGTATATAGGTTCTTAGCTCAGGTACGTTTATAATTTATATTCTTATTCATTTTTCATATTGAAATGTTGGGGAAACTGGTAATATTTCTAGAGTGCAAAACATACATGCTTTAGAGAGGCAAGCAGAGTTGAAAACATCCTTCCTATACATGAAGCAGAGTAGTCAGTTTGGGCCTGTCATGATTTTCTGTTTTGTGGTTCATCCATATCTGTAGTGCCAACATTCTCTGACCAAGATGGATTTGATATATAAACAGATTTAGCATTTTCTTGCTGGTTCAGGAAAGTTAAACATTTATAGTTCTTTAACTTAGCATACATAGAAAGGCCAATAACTAAACCTAATTAGCTTGTAGATGTAAAGGTCAAATGGTCTTTGTTTTCAGTGGTCCCCAGAGTCTCTGAATTTGAAGAATGTGGGTAAATAAGAAAATAAGTAAGAAAAATTTAACTTATGATAACAAATAATATATAATACTTTCTAGGTAAGAATATTAAAGTGATTACCTTTAAATATGAACTCAGGTATTTAAAAAACAGACAGATACTCAAATTGAAGAAAAAGACTAAATCAAAGAGATGGATGCAGTTCAGGGCAATACAGGTTTATAGAATCAAATTGTACTTTTAACTGGTGCATCTGCTTTGGGAGCAGATGCTACCCTTTCCCCCTGCTTCCAAATCTGGGTTTGTCAAGCAGAGGCTGCTATTTATTGGTAGGTCTTTGCTCATTTGATCTTTAGTGCATGATGTAATGGGTAAACTACACGGCAAAATCCATCCTATTTAAATGAGGAACTCCTTTATATTCTAATTTAGAATGCTAAATATGAATAGTTAGGACATTTTAGCCGTATTGATTTTCCTGAAATTATAGAAAGACTTGATGTAAAGGCAGTTTATAGTGGTTGCTGGGAGCTTATTTTAGTCCATTGAAAAGTAATTAAGCTGCTTCTTGCATTCTTACTCAGTAACCCCCTAAAATCTAATTTTATGTACTCCTCTATTTCCGTTTACCTTGGTATCTGACTGCTCTTCTACTTCTGCCAAGTTCAGAAATATATAAAGCAGCACATGAATCATATTAGTAAGATAATAGAGGATGATTTTTGTCAAGGTGAACTACACTGAACAAAGGAAATCTCATAAATTAAGTAGCATGGCTAATAGAATTTGCTTTAGAGAGATATTACTCTGAAGTTTTGCCATTTCATATTAACCAGTAACTATATTTCCAACTAATTAAGTTTTACGTTTACAGATTTTGTGTTTACTTCTTTTTACATAGGGAACCATGGAAGATAAGATTTATGATCGGCAAGTAACTAAGCAGTCACTGTCCTTTAGAGTTGTTGATCAGCAGCAGGTCGAGCGTCATTTTACCATGAACGAGCTTACTGAACTTTATACCTTTGAGCCAGACTTATTAGATGACCCTAATTCAGAAAAAAAGAAGAAAAGGGATACTCCCATGCTGCCAAAGGTAAACATCTTTAGATTATTAGCTCAAAAAAATGCCATATGGACTAAGGAAATTTTACTACTACTGTAACAGTCATCTGACTAAGGCTGCATTTCCAAATTTTTCAAAGAGCATAAAATTATGTTTAAATGAAGTGGTGCTTGGTTAGTTCTCCACAGAATAGCACAAAAACATAGTGTAACCTGAAATACATATCTTATGCCAAACAAAACGCCAGCCCTACAGAAAGGTTTCCAGGTAGAAACCTTAAAGAAAATACAGGGGTGGGCAAAGGTAGGCTTACAGTTTGTATGGAAAAAAAATACAATTTAATAAATAATAATAAAAGAGTAAACTATATTTCGTGTACTCACAACTGTAAACCTACTTTTACCCACCCTTGTAATATGGTTCTCTCTTAATAACCTCCAGTAGAGGGCGTACATAATTTTAAAATTATATGTGAAATTTAGCTGTCTCTTCCTTAACATTCTTTGCTGTCATATAGCAGTTAAGAATCAGCAAATAAAAGTGTCTCTTATTTGATGTTTTTCAGTCTCATAAAGCAAGTAAGACTTGGAAAGGGACCTTATAGGTAATTTAGTCAAGTCCTCTCATTCTGTAAGTAAGGAAACTTAGGGTCAGAGACATTCAGTAACTTGCCTACAGTTTTTAGCTAATAAGGGACAGAGTCAGGACTAGTGTCTACATGTCTTCTGGTCCATTGTCCTTGGATAAGAGAACATTTTTTTAATATTAATATAGAAATTTAATATGGCAGTAGATACGACCTTGACTCTTTGAACGTAACAGAAAACCTTATGTTCTCTGAGATAAATAAGGAATTTACATATTCAAACCTATTCTAGTTCTCTAAAAAGCCATTTTGGAAAGATGCTTTTCCTGTTGTCTTGGTTTCAAATTCAAGCACTTAATGTTCCACATATTTGCTAAGAGAATTGGGAAAGCAGCTCCCAGGTTATGGTGTCACTTTGTCAGAGTCCCTTGAGTCATTTGTGGAAAAATTCAAGTATATTAAGCTCTTCATATGGTTGGACATGTTTAATTAAAATAAAAGCTTGTAGGAATAATTGCTAATGCTAATATAAATCATTGATTTCTCTAATTTTAACATACATGTCAACTAAAGTAATACGAACATTAAGTGTTTAGAAGTTTTAAAAATCATTTATCTATGTAAGCAAATAGTTTGTTTTTTATCATTGAACTTTTCTTTCATTTAAAGTTCACTATTAGAGCATTTAGGAAAGAAGTTTTGTGACAACCTCTATCAAATCCCTTTTTGAATTTTTATTTATTTATTATTTATTTTGGATTTAATACTGTCCCATTGCCATTTAGTCCTCTTATACCCCCCTCCCCCCAGCAATCACCACACTGTTGTCCATGTGGCTTAGGCACCTGGGGATTTAAATCTACCATTTTTATATTACATTTAAAATCCCTTTTAAAAAAAGAGTCACTCCCAGTTGCCATGATATGAAATATTAAATTGATAATGATTTGGCTTTCTTTCTTAATTATAGTATTATAGAATGTGAGTAGGATGTGAGTATTATAGAATGTGATTCTTGACTAGTCTTCAGAAAATTTTCTATAAGCAAACAAATTTGTTTATATACCTTTAAAAAACACATAAGCACAAATGGAATCATACCATACATATTATTATGCAACTTGCTCTTTTTACTTAGATTTTACTTGAACATCTTTTCATATTAATATGTATACCTCTACCTTATTTTAAAAAACTGCAGTGGTCATTTACCTTGTTTTGTTTAGCTCTTGTATCTCTAACACCTTTCCTATCTGTTACTTAATTGTGTTTGGCACAAACTATTCTTTTACGGACTTGCAGATATATTTATGTTTATAGTTTTAAGGATAGTGAAATCCCTTTTCAATTTGAAAATGATCATATATCTAAATAGCATCTTTCCTAAAATTTCACTTAGCTTTAAACTTTAACTTTAAGAGAAATAATCCATGATTAGTAATATTTCTGATAGGAAGCAAACATTACAATTTGAAAAGGAGTAATTGATTTGAAGTTATTTGTTTATAGTCAATTTCTGATTGTATGAAATCTTTTTAGTTTGATAAACACTTATTAGTTATTCAGGTGTTCTATGAGAGTACACTAATAAGAATAAGACATTGTCTGTGCTTTGAAGAAGATTCTAAAAATCAGCAGGAAAGAAATGCTATTTAATCATTATAGAATATCTGGAAACAAACCATGTGCTTTATAACGGCACTCAGAGTCATCATAGATGTCATGCTTTTTTATTTGTAGACTTTACTATGTTTTGATTTTGGTGCTGTTAGTCTTTGCTCAAGAACAAAAAGGAAAATGATTATGAAATGCTGCATTAGACATGGAGGGTTAGCAACGGGAGTGGGAGGAGGAGAGTGGGGGAAAGATACGAAGAATAGGTAGCAGTGAAGGTAGATAGAAAATAGACAGGGGGAGGGCAAGAATAGTATGGGAAATGTAGAAGCAAAGAACTTATGACACATGGACTGAAGTAAAGGGGGGAATGTGGGTGGGAGAGGGTGTTCAGGGTGGAGGGGAATGAAGGGTGATAATAGGACAACTGTAATAGCATAATCAATAAAATATATTAAAAAAATAAAAGAAATAAAAATAAAAGAAATGCTGCATTAGTACAAAGTATTTCAATTCTCCCACAGCTCTTCCCGAAAGGAAAACAATAGTTAATTTATAGATTTCTTACTCTTGTTCAGATTATCTTCCATACTCTAGCAGCAACTGCAAAACTGATAGTGCTGTTTTCATTTCTGAGGTGAGGAAATTAAGGCTTGGAGAGGTTATCTAAATTACCTAAGTTTATACACTTAATTAGAGGCAAACCTGGCCTTCAAAACAAGTCTGCCTAAATCGAAACTATGTACTCTTAATCGTTATATTTTATTGCCCCTAAATGGAGATTAGAAAGTTAATTCCAAGTGTAAGAAACAAGGCAGAGGACCTGGGATTCCTAGAATTGAGTGGCATTTAGAATGCTTTATTTTATTTTAAATAATGCTGGATTTTAAAATATAGAATGATTTCACAGACAATACCATTGTGTGATATAACCGTTAAGATTGTATAATACAACCAGTTTAGCTCATGGCTTATAAAGTTGTAAATTCCTCAAATTTATAGACAGCTGTAAAGTTTACAAAGGTCTTTCTCATACATATTTATTATCTGAAGAAACTGAAGCTTAGACAGTTTGTGATTACCCAAGGGTACGTGGCCAGTAAGTGTTAGAGCTAGAGCTTAACCCAATAGTTTTCAAATTGTATTCCAAGGGTTCCCCAGGAGGTCTGCAGAGGTGCTCCAGGGCTGCCCTGTGGCTAAGTCAACAGGGAGAGGCCAGACAGGCAGCACTGCAAGACCTCCATCCATTTCAGTCTCACTCCTTTTATCTCTTTTATATATTGGACTGCATGGTAAGACTTCCTTTTTTTAACGATTTTATTTATTTATTTTTCGAGAGGGGGAGGGAGGGAGAAAGAGAGGGAGAGAAACATCATTGTGCAGCTTCCTCTCATGCACTCCTCACTGGGGACCTGGCCTGGCACCCAGGCATTGTGCCTCGACAGGGGACTGAACCGGTGACCCTTGGGTTTGCAGGCCCACACTCAGTCGACTGAGCCATACCAGCAAGGGCCTTAAGATTTCATTTAAAGAGGGCTGCTACTGCTTTTAAAAAATGTTTTTAAAACATGTTGTATATCACTGTCACAGTAACTACAACCTGCCAGGGATCTCAAAGGGAATACAGTAAGGTACATAGGAGATTTACCTTAAAGAAGGTGATAGTCCACTTGAGGAGAGAAAAGTAAAATATTAAAGATCTAACAATTAAGGCACTGAATGTTTCTGCTGTAGTATAGTAGCACCCCTTATTCACAGTTTTGCTTTCTGCAATTTCCGTTACTCACGGCCAGCTGCAGTCTGAAAATATTAAATTTCTCCCAACATCAACATCATCATGGCTCAATGATCCAGGGTCGACCAATGCAGATGATACTCCTGACGTATTGTCAGAAGGTCAGTAGTAGCATAGTACTATGTCACAATGCCTATGTCATTCACTTCACTTTATCATGTAGACACTTTATCATATCACGTCCACACAAGGAGGGTAAGTACAGTACAATAAAATATTTTGACAGAGCCCTGGCTGGTGTGGCTCAGTGCATTGAGTGCCAGCCTATGAACCAAAGGGTCACCAGTTCGATTCCTAGTCAGGGCACATACTTGGGTTGTGGGCCAGTAGGGGACGCATGAGAGGCAACTGCACATTGATGTTTCTGTCCTTCTCTCCCTCCCTCCCCCTCTGTCTAAAATAAATAAATAAAATCTAAAAAAAAGATATTTTGACAGAGATCAACCATATTCACATAAGTAACAGTAAATTGTTATAATTTTTCTATTTTATTATGAGTTATTCTTGTTAATCTCTTACTGTGCCTAGTTTATAAATTATACTTTATCATAGGTATGCATGTATAGGAAAAACACAGTATAGATTTGGTTTGATACTATCCACAGTTTCAGCCATCCATGGGGTTCTTGAAACATCTTCCCTATAGATAAGGAGGGACTACTATGTATGGTTAAAAGGGGGAGGATGGGCATTATGTTTTGATTGAAAAAGTCAGACAAACTGTCCCATAAAGGATGGTTAGGATTTAATTGTATTAGGAAATAATGAGGTGAGAAAGTAGGATGTATAAATTGGACAGATGAAGAATTGAGATTAGATGGGTATGGTGGGGTCAGCTTATGGAGAGCCATTTTGGCTCTTTCTTGGAAAAGTTTGGATGGGGAATTGACATTAGGAGGGCTTGAGCTGATGCTGAAAATAGAAGTGGGTGGTGGTTTGCATTGCTATGAGGTAAATGGTGAAGGCCCTTCAAGAGCAGAAGCAGAGGAAAAAATAGGTGATAACACAGCATGACAAGTTTCCGGAGTCTCAAGTAGTTAAAAATAAATAATGCAGTGTAAAGAAGTAGCGGTAATGTAGCAGTTGGTGTGGGAAGAGGTGAAATCAAAGGCTGACCATGGATGTTAAAGGGTTTGGACATTGTGTCATACAGACTGTTTAGGATCTATTGAATGATTTGAAGCTCAACACCAACATTAAATTTTCATTTTAGAAAAGTCACTTTCAGTATTAGTGTGCAGGATGGCTTAGAGAAAAGAAAATGGATGTTAACATCCTTGTTAGGATGCTGTACAATTATCCATCTGAGAGAGGTCCCGCAGTCCTGAAGTAAGGTGGTAGCAGTGGGGCAAGAGAAGTTCCAGGCCCAGTGTAGGGACTTTAACATTAACTTTGTTCCCTGGGCTTATAGTTAGAATATTATGTAACTGTGCCCACTACTGTTTGGTTTTTATTTCCTTTAACAAGAATTTGAAAATTAGTCCTCTCTGAAAATGGGTACAAAGTAGGTGTTTTTACATTCGTAGTGAGGGATTTCTTGGTATTTGAGCTTGCTCTTATTAAAGACATTTCAAATTTGGTTCCCATTATTATGGTACCATTGCAAACACCTTCTTTTTATACATAATTTTAAAGATGAAAGACTGCTAAAAATGATACATTTTCATTTCCCCCTCAAATTGCTATTATCTAAATAATGATTAAATTGCGTGCCTTTTTTTCTTAACTTTTCTTTTTACTTTGATAGTTCTGAAAGTGTTTATTTTCAATGTACTTGCTATACAATTATTATATCTTTGTGCCTTATCACTTCCTGTTGAAGTCATTATTATATAATTCCTCTTCCTATATTTCTCCTCTTGTTCACTTTCTTCTAGTTCTGCACATTCTAATTAAATGTAATGTCAGGCTCAATTTATTAACCACCTGTTTCTTGTCTTTTCATTTTCACAGCTCTTTAAAGGCAAGAATGATATTCTTTGCCACTTTTCTTTCATGCATAGTGAATTATACAGTGCTAGCCTTTTATATGACCTTTCTTGAAATTCTAGTCACCTTTACAGTGATATTTAATTGGAGTTTTTATTGTTTCTTAATGACCCATATATCATTGAAAAGTGGTGTTAGAATTAAACTTACATTTGCAAGCAGTTAAATGGAAATGAAGAGTGATTTGTCTGCCACAGCAGGTGTGTGACAGCTAGAAAACTGGAGCTTTAATTCATGTCCTGAGTTCTGTATACTGAGCCAACTATCTTGACCCTATTTGAGCCAACTATCTTGACCCTATTTACTGTTCCAGCCATGAATCATATCCTAAATCCTGTCATTGTTTTTTTTTTTTTTTTACTGTTGTTGGTGCTGTGGCTTTCCCTTGGAAATACAATGGTCCTCTCAGGGATGTCCATTTTCACCACTCTTATTCAACATATTACTGTAAGTCGTAAGTCCTAGCCAGAGCAATCAGACAAGAAGATGAAATAAAAGGCATCCAAAATGGAAAGGAAGAAGTAAAACTGTCATTACTTGCAGATGACGTAATATGGTATATAGGGAACCCTAAAGATTCCACATAAACAAATACTAAACCTAATAAATGAATTTGACAAAGTAGGAGGGTACAAAACAAATGTCCAGAAATCACCTGCATTTTTATACACCACTAATCAGCTATGAGAAAGGGAAACAGAACCCTAACCCTATTAGCAATTGCTTCAAAAAAATACATAGGAATATATTTAACCAAGGATGTAAAAGACCTGTACATGGAAAATTATAAGACACTGAAGAAGATACAAATAAGTAGAAGCCTATACTTGTGTTCATGGATAAGAAGAATTAACATCATTTAAATGTTCTTACTATACAAAGCAATCTATAAAGTTACCAATTCCTATAAAATTATCAATGACATATTTCACAACACAAGGACAAATATTCTAAAATTTTATATGGAACCACAAAAGATCCCAAATAGCCACTGCAGTCTTGAGAAAGAGAAAAGCTTCCTGATATCAAACTATACTACAAAACTATAGTAATAAAAACCGCATGATACTAGGATAAAACCGCATGATACTAGGATAAAAACAGACATATATATCAGTGGAATAGAATAGAGAGCCCACACCTCTCTGGTTGTTTGATATTTGACAAAGGAGGCCAAAGCATACAATGGGGTATAGATAGTCTATTCAGTAATTAGTGTTGGGAATTTTGGGACAGACAGATGCAAAAAAAAAAAAATGAAACTAGACCATCTTATTATACCACACACAAGAATAAACTCAAAGTGGATTAAAGATTTCAATGTTAAATTTGAAACATAAACATCCCAGAAGAAAACATACGCAGCAAAATCTTGGACATTTCCTGTAGCAATACTTTTTCTGATATAACTGTGTGGGCAAAGGAAACAAAGAAAAAAATAAGCAAATGGGACTACATCAAGCTAAGAAGTTTTTACATAGCAAAGGAAGTCATTGTCAAAATGAAAAGTCAGCCCACTGAATGGGAGAATATATTCACCAGTAATCTGATTAGGGGTTAATATCCAAAGTTTATTAAAAAATGTTATATTACTAAACACCAAAAAGTAGAAACAATCCAATTAAAAAGGAGGGAAAGGACCTGAATAGATACTTCTTCAAAGAGGACATACAGATGGCCAATAGACATATGAAAAGATTCCCAGTGTCACTAATGACCAGAGGGATACAAATGAAAACCACAGTGAAATATCACCTTATACCAGTCAGAATGGCTACCATCAATATATCAACAAACAAGTGTTGGTGAGGATGTTGATAAAAGGGAACCCTAGTGCACTGTTGGTGGGAAGGTAGACCGGTGCAGCCAGTGTGGAAAGCAGTATGGAGTTACCTCAAAAAATTAAAAATGAAATTGCCTTATGACCCAACAATTCCACTTCGGGGAATATATACAAAGAAACCCAAAACACTAATTTCAAAAGAATATATGCACCTCTATGTTCACAGCAGTGTTATTTACAATAACCAACATTTGGAAGCAGCCCAAGTGTCTATCAGTACATGCATGGGTAAGAAAGCCATGGTACATTTATACAATGGAATACTACTTAGCCATAAAAATGAAGGATATCTTAACCTTTTGCAAGAGCATGGATGGACCTGGGCAGCATTATGCTAAGTGAAATAAGCCAGTCAGAGAAAGACAAGTATATGTTTTCACTTACATGTGGACTCTAATGTACAAAACAGAAACAGATTCATAGCGAGAGAACAGACTGACAGCTGTCAGAAGGGAGGGGGGTTGTGGTTCTGGGTGAAAAAGGTAAAGGAATTAAGCAAAAAAAATAAAACTCACAGACATAATAGTATGGTGATTACCAGAGGAAAAGGAGGTTGGGGGGAGGTAAAGGAGATAAATGGTGATGGAAGGAGACATGAGTTGGGGTGGTGAACGTACAGTACAGTGTACAGATGATGTTTTACAAAATTGTACAGCTGAAACCATATAATTTTATTAACCAATGTCACCCCAATTCATTCAGTTAAAGATATCAGGAAGAAATAAAATGGTCTTCTAGTCTTGTGATCCTATTTCTTTTTCTTTTTTAAGATTTTATTTATATTTTTAGAGAAAGGGGAAGGGAAGGAGAAAGAGAGAAACATCACTGTGTGGTTGCCTCTCGTGTGCCCCCCACCAGGGACTTGTCCTGCAACCCAGGCATGTGCCCCGACTGGGAATCAAACTAGCGACCCTTTGCTTCGCAGTCCAGTGCTCAATCCACTGAGCCACACCAGCCAGGGCATGATCCTACTTCTTAGTATTGATTTTAAGGTCTCTCAGATCATGTTTATGAAAAGTCTATGCATGTATTTAGTTGTTTAGGGTAATAATGTTCCTCAGCTGTTTTGAAACTTCAACATGATCTAAACTTATGAATAGGTTTGACACAAGTTTATAGTGATACAGATTTGCTGAGTGATTCCTAACTGTTTTGCAAATATTAAGGTAATACCTAACTGAACCTCTGTTAACGTTTATGTAAATTATGTTAGGGAAAGTACCTTTTCTAGTAATAAACTTATGAATTACACAGATATCAGAGATGAAAATCTTGGTCAAGGTTATGCTTCATAATATGATTAAGTGGGTGTATTGCTTAAGCTCTGTACCCTTTTATTAAGAAAACAAAAGTCAGTAAAAATGACATAGAAATATTTTTGTACTTCCTTTTTGTAGCACTGTACTATGTGTGTCTTTTTAAACGTGGACTCTGTGTTGGTAATTACAGGAAGAACAAATGGGGATTTAAACTAAAGTAACCAAAGTGAGGTTTTAGGTTTGCTTCCTGCCCCCTGATGTTGTGTCTGCACAATTTTCTCCCTTTGTCTTTAGTCATTTATTCAAGTTTTAATACCCCAAAGCATAACTTACTCAACAGAGATGTTATTGTTCAGTTTTATTAGCCAGCAGATGGTAATGCAAGGTTGAACATTAGAGAGAAATATACTCCATTAAGATAATTTGCTGTGAAGTATAAAATAGCTAGTTAAGCGATTTCAAGAACTTGCATACATTTACTTTGGAGAAAAAGAGGTTCAAAATGACCCATTTAATTGTGGGACAAGTATTAGTAACCTACAGCATGGTAACCACATGGTGGCATGTGAACCCAAATTTTGTTGGTGTTGACAGGTACCTCTGAGGAGCCATGCTCATATTTGAAGAATGTATGAGATTGGATGTCATTGTCTCCTGCTTCTCTGTGTCTTAAAACAAATTTCTGTGTTTGTATTTGCTGGCATAAAAATGATTGTATGAATGGGAATAGATCACCAGAAATCATAGTAAATTCTAGAGAAATTGTTTTAATTCTGCCATTTCTGTGTAGGTAACAAAAAGTCTCCCATTCAGTGTTTGCTAGAGTGGTTGATGCCAAGTAAAAAGAGCAAATGGTTTAAGCCATGCTCCTTTTCCAAGTAACCTACCAACCACCCTATTTTAGGGCATAATCTTAGGCAAGCCACGTAAGCTTTCCAAGCCTCACTTCCGTTAATAAGATGAGAGTGGGACCTACCTCACAGGAGATACTCCGTTTAAAGTGCAGTGCCTAGCAGATAGCGAGGGTTCCTGTGTTAGCTGTTAATTTTCCTTCCATAGTTGTTATTAACATTGTCATTATACTCTGTTTATTTCTCTGAAGCCAGTATAGACTTAAATTTCACAAGAGCAATACGAGGTCCTGATCCTTAAGAGAGGAGTAAGCTTGGTATCACAGATCAATAGAAGACTAAAAATCATTTAGGGGGCAGAGGCAATAATCTCAGGTAGGTTACAGAAGAGGGAGGTATTTGAAGCTTAAATTCTTTTAGAGATCAATTATAATCAAGAAGGAATATAATGATATTTAATTACTAGATACAGATAAATCTCTTTGAATGACGTTAGCATGCATTTGACTGTCAAATAATACCCTTTCTAGTCTTTAGGAATTTTTTTCCTTAAATAATATATATAATTTTAAAAGAATTGTCTACCTTATAGTCAGTTGATACCTCTGTGGTAATGTTTAAAAGTGAAGGAGTGCTTCTAGTGTACCTCCACAAACTACAAAATAAATACTTGTTAATAGACTGACCATGCTTCATTTAAAGTGCTGCTCTGTATCTTATTTTGATTGTATCAAAACTAAGAAAAACTATTAAGGAGCGAAAGTCACCAAGTATTATAGGGAAAACATTTGGGTTAAAGAGATCATGGTGCAAGTGATGCTCCTAAATGTCAGCCTCCCAATCCCTAGCACGTTCTTACAAATCACTGCTAATGGAAACGTCAACATATATGAGGCTTCCTTGCTGGCAGAGTTGGGGGTGGAATGCAAGATTTCATTAGGGAGCATTTGGGGTGGACTTCAGGAAATATTTCCTTATTTTTAACTTTTATTGAATTTATTGGGGGTGACGTTGGTTAATAAAATTGTATAGGTTTCAGGTGTATAATTCTACAACACATCATCTGTATATTGTATTAGGTGTTCACTACCTCAATTCAAGCCCCCTTCCATCACCATTTATCCCCACTATACCCTCTTCCTCTTCCCTCACCCTTTCCCTCTGGTCATCACCATACTGTTTGCCTATGTCTGAGGTTTTGGTTGTTTTGTTTTTTCCTTTGCTCAATCCCTTCATCTTTCCACCCAGCCCTGCAATACCCTCTCCCCTCTGACAGCTCTCAGTCTGGTTTCTATGAGCCTGTTTTTATTTTGTTTGTTAGTTTATTTTGTTCATTAGATTCCACATATGAGTGAGATAATGTGGTATTTGTCTTTCTCTGACTGGCTTATTTCACTTACATTAAAGCTCTCCAGGTCCATTCATGCTGTTACAAAGGGTAAGATTTCCTTCTTCTTTGCAGCTGAGCAAAGTAGCTCCCAGTAACAGTAAGACTTCCCTCCTTTCACAACCAAATAGTATTCCATTGTGTAAATGTACCATAGCTTCTTTATCCACTCATCTATTGATGGGCACTTGGGCTGCTTCCAAATCTTGGCTGTTGTAATAATGCTGCAATGAGCACAGGGGTGCATATATTTTATTTATGTTTTTAAATTTTAAAGTTTATTTTAGAGAGACAGTAAGAGAGGAGGAGAGAAAGATGGACAGGGGGAGGGAGAAAGAAAGAGAAATTGATTTGTTGCACCTCTTGATGCATTCATTGGTTGGTTCTTTCATGTGCCCTGACTGGATATCAAACCGTGGTGTATCAGGATGACTCTACCAGCTGAGCTACCCAGCCAAGGCAGCAGTGAATACATTCTCTCAAAGTAGTATTTTGTGTTTCTTCAGGTATATTCCCAGAAGTGGGATTGGTGGGTCATAATGCAGTTCCATTTTGAATTTTTTGAGGAAGCTCCATAATATTTTCCACCGTGGCTGCACCAGTCTGCATTCCCACCAACATTGCTCAAGGGTTCCCCTTTCTCCACATCCTCACCAGCACTTGTTTGTTGATTTATTGGTGATAGCCATTCTGACAGGTGTGAGATGGTATCTTATTGTGGTTTTCATTTGCATCTCTGTGATGATTAGTGATGTTGAGCATTTTTCATGTCTATTCATCCTTTTTTATGGTTGCTGTGTTTTTTTTCATGCTGTTGAGCATCCTTATAACCATTACTTTGAACTCTGTTTCTGATCAATTGCTTGCCTCCATTTCCTTTAGCTCTTTTACTGAAAATATCTCCTGTTTTTTTATATGCGGCATGTTTGTCTCCCAGTTTGGGCTGCCTTTCTGTATTTGTTTCTATGTATTAGATAGATCTACTTTGACTTCCAGTCTTCATAGGGTGGTCTTATGTAGTAGGTGTCCTGTGGTGCAGTCTCCTTGGTCACCTGAGCTGAGTGCTCCAGAAAGTCCCTTGTGTGGGGGTTATGTGGGCCCTCCTGTTGTAATTCGGTCTTGATTCCTCTTGGCCCATTCGTGGGTGGAATCAGCCCTCAGGCTGGCTGACTGTGCGGCTCAACCCAGACCACAGCATGTGAGCTGCTGGGCAGGTGCTGACCACACAAAGTGGAATTCGCCTCTGCAGGTTCTGGTGTGTGCCAGCGTCTCCCTTTGGATATGCCACCTGTGAAGCTCATTGGATCCAGCTCTGATAGTGTTTGTAACTGGCCACTGGGGTGTTTTGGTTTTGCAGCCTCTTTGGAGGGACTGTGGTGCAGAAAAATGTCACACACTGCCTGTGACTGGCCCTGGGCAACCTGTTTGGAGCTACAAGCGTTCCACAGTTTGTGGCTCCCTCTGCTGGGCCTGGGTGCCTGTGGGAAGGACCATCCTGTGCACCAGGGCTGGCTTTTACCAGCAGCGGGCTCAGGTGCAGGTCAGTGAAAGTCTCAGTCACCTTGCACACTGCCTCTTCCTGCTTCTGCCTGTTATGCTTAGTCACTGAAAGAGCTTCTGGTGGTACTGCAGTTGTAGGAGGTGTTTTGTCAGTCACCAGGTCAGAGCAGGTGGTGTTCTGCAGCATGATACAGATTCAATCTCAGTGCCAGTGCTTGGTCTGAGGCCATTCAGCAAATGTCCCCGGGTATACCAAGTCTGCGTGCTACTTGCTGGTTGCTTGCATGTTTGTTTTGGAGTGGGGTTTCAATGAATCATCAAGGCTCAGCCAACAGCGTTTATCAAGCCCAAAGAGACCAAATTTAGTTGTGTAAAGCCAGGGCTTTCCTCTGGTGGGGCATGTGTGGGAAACATGATCCCTCTCTTAGAGTCACACAAGTCAGTTTGTCCCAGATTGCATCAGGAAGAGATGGAGCTCAGCAGGATTGGGCCTGCACGAGTCGGGAGGATAGGGTAGTACATCTCCTGTGATGGAGAGGTGCTAGTTAGATGACCGGGAATGTGGGGTCTGTGGCCCCCTTTCCAAAGTCACACAACTCAGTCTGTCCCAGATTTTGTGTGGACCTTGGCAGGGCGGAGCTACTAGGAGTCAGGTGGGTGGGACTAGCAGAGTTCCCATGAGGGGGAAGCTCCATTCAGGTTCATAGGAAAGTGGAGGTAATGGCCCCTGCCCAAAAGCCACACAACTGAATCACTGAGAATCTCGTGAGTCAGCAGACACCTCTACACCCTGTCCAAGGAAGCTGATACCTCAGCAGAGCGTAAGTTCTGCTGTGTGTGTGTGAGAGGGAATCTTTAGGGTGGGCTCTCACTTTTCCCAAGATGATATAACCCGGAGGGGAGTGCTTCACCCAAGCCTGCCACGTAGGTGGCGTCTGTAGTGTGGGACAGTGACTCAGCACAGGGATCCTGATGGCTGTTCCTTCAGCTTTCTCCCCAGAGCCACATACCCCAGCCTCTCCTCACATAACTCTAGTCCACTCCACCCTCCCTCTGTTGGAGCCCAGAGTGAGTGGCTGGGAACAAAATTTTGTGCATTGGCCCTTTAAGAATGCACCTGTGTCTCTAGCAGACTCCTATCTCTCCCTGATGGACAGAATCCCATCTTTCATAGCCAGAAATTATCTGGGTTCCTCTTCCAGACTCTGGTGCCCTGGACCTCGGAGCCCAGCTTTCTTTCAAGACCCCAGCATCTCAGGGGAACCCCCACTGCTGAGATGTCATGGCCCATGTGAGCTTGGCAGCCCTTTTCATGTCTCCGCTCTCCCTACCAGTCTCGGTGTGGCTTCTTCTATAAATCTTTGGTTATAAGACTTCTGTTCAGCTAGATTTCAATTGGCTATTCTCTCTAATTTAGTTGTAATTCCACTTTGGTCCTGGGAGAAGGTGAGTATAATTTCTAACTACTTCACCAACATTTCTGGAAGTGTCTCCTTTTGATGTACTAGAAATATCTGCTACTCAAGATCATGGAAATTCTGAAATTTGAAATACCAGGTCTGTCTTTAGTAAATGCTCAATAAATTAATGAATTAAGTGGTGGGAACTTTTGGCTTACTAGACAAATGAAAAGATGTATCTGTTTTCTCCAGATCATGAGCTTCCTACCAGTGTATGAAAGCAGGGAGTGTGTCAGTGCATCTTCATCAGTGTATCCCCGGCACCCGGAATAATACCTAGTCATAGCAAGTATTCAATAAAAATGTGACATGTGAAAAAGAAATTTATGCCCTAAAATTGAAAGCTGACCCTTAAGCCAATGATTTGCATTCCTTTAAGTAGCCTTTTTCCTTGTGAGTAGTCCTTGGACTAATCTGCAGCTTGGTAAAAATGCTGATTCCTGACCTCAGCCATGATCTACTGAATCAGGATCTGGGTGTGGGCCCTAGGAATCTATTTTTAACAGATCCCACCACTGTCATGGGTACATGCTATATAATGGCATGACTTGCCTTTATAATCATTATCAGCTAAAAATTTGAATTTAATATAGTAATGAACAGTAGCTAACACTGAGTGCTTTTTATGCCAGGCACTGTATTGAATCTTAATCTTTATAGCCACCTAACAAAGCCAGTGCAGTTTATTTGTATTTTATAGATGATGAAATTATGGCATGAGTAAGTGGTGGCACCTGCCTTGAATCTTTGTGCTGACATTAAGATGTCATATGATTAAACCTTTGGACGAAGTAAATTGAGACATTCTCCTTTGATATGACTTCACACTTTTTTATTTCCAACTGTTTCCAACTGTTTTATATTGAGACAGAATTGACATATGAGTACAACATAATCATTCTACATATGTATATATTACAAAGTAATCACCACAATTAGTCTAGTTAACATCCAGAGTAGTATTGTCTCTATGTTACATCACTAGAACTTATCTTTTTTTATTATTATTCTCACACGAGGACATGCTCATGGATTTTAGAGAGAGGGGAAGGGAGGGACAGAGAGGTAGAGAAACATCAATTGCTTCTCATACATGTCCTGACCAGGGACAGAATCCACAACGTAGGCACGTGCCCTGACCAGGAATCAAACCTGCAACTTCTTAGTTGACGGGATGATGCTCCAATTAACTGAGCCTCATTGGCCAGGGCCAGAACTTATCTAATAACTGGAAGAATGTACCCTTTGACAAACATTTCTCCATTTCACATATATACTCCCAGTGCTCGCTTCGGCAGCACATATACACAGATATATTCCCAGCTCCTGATAACCAGAACTCTAATCTCTATTAGTTCACCTTTTCAGGATTCTAAATATAAGTGGAAAAAATGGTGTCTTTCTCAGTCAGACTTACTTCACTTAGCACAATGCGTTCCGGGTCTGTCCATGTTGTTGGCTGTGTAATATTTCTGTGTGTATGTGTGTAATTTTCTTTATCCATTCATCCATCAGTGGACGCATAGCTTATTTCCATGTCTCAGCTATTGTAAATAATGCTGTAGCAAATATGGGAGTGCAGATATCTTTTCAAGTTAATGTTTTCATTTATTTTCGATAAATACTCAGAAGTGGGTCTATCTTTAATTTTGGGGGGAACCTCTATACTGTTTTTCCATAGTGGGTGCACTGGTTTATATTCCCATTAACAGTGCACTAGGGTTCCATTTTCTTCACATCCTCACACTTTCTTAATACTGTGGGTTCATGGAAAGGCATTTTCAGTGTTATTAAAGTATGTAATATTGGAGACTATAGATTTCATCCTCTAGTCCCTGCAAAATCTTATGATGGTGTAACTGATCCCAGTCCTCCTTAATGATCTTTGATGCTGAACTTACTGTTCTTCATCCCTCAGTCAGTATTAGCATAGTGGTTAAAAGCAGGGGCCTTTGGATAAGGCCATCTGGGTTTGAATATTGACCTAATTCAAGTTGACTTCTCTGTGCCTCAGGTTTTTGATGTATAATTCTGTAAAATTTATGTCTCTTCTAAAATCTTACCCTCTTTATTTTTATCTCCTTTTGAGACCATTATTACTAAATGCTTGCCCTTCTGCTTTTAGCTTCCACGTCTTTTAGCTTCTTTTGCATTTCCTAGCTCTTTATCCTCTCCTACCATCTTCTGGAAGAGTGCCTTGGTCTGGTCTCCTAGCTTATTAAGTTATTTTTCAGCTGTACCTCTACCATTTATACTATACATTGAGTTATTTACTTCAGTGATTACTTTTATCCCTAATATTTTATTTTGACTCTTTTTAGATCATTTTTTGTTTTATATTGAAAATGTCTTCCCTTGTTTCCTTAAGTTTACATGTCATTCTTATTTTGAAGTTTTGGTACTGCATCTTTTTCAATAACTCTGCTTCAGATTGCATGTGGTGCCAGTTTGTTGTCACCCCAGGGCCATTGTGTGTGTGTGTGCCAGTAAGTTCCTAGAATTCATGTGTTTCCCTTCTGTAGTTTGTGCAGGTTGGTTGTGGGAGAGGGAGCCAGCATCCCATGCTGATTCATGGTCTTAGAAATCTCATCAGTACTATGAGCCTAACAATAGTATGTACTTCTTCGAGTTCTTACGAAAATTAGATTAGATATTCCATGTGAGTGCAAGATTTCATTGGGGAGGATTTACAATTAATTTTAATTAATGTAAATATAAATAGCCATGTGTAGCTACTGGCTCTTGTGTTAGTGTGGACCTAGAGAGCCTTACTGGGTTTAAATCCTAGTTCTGACACTTACTAGTCCCTATGTCCTTGAGCAAATTATCTTTCTGAATCTTGGTCTCCTAGGCTATAAAATGGGCCTAGGAAGGATATACTTCACAGGATTTACTGTGGAAATTAAATAGTATGCATGAAGTGCTAAGCATAGTACCTCGTTTACCAATGACCTTTGCATTGCTAAATCAAATACTAAATTCTTAGACCTGACCCTATTCATTGACCAGTAACATCTGACAGAATTTAATCACTCTCTTCACCAAAATACTTTCTTCTCTTGTTCGGCTAACTGGGACAACTCTACTGGTGTTACATGCCACTTTCTCTTCCTGCCAGTACCTTTTCCAGAGGTCTTAAAGCAGCCTTGGCTGGTATGGCTCAGCAGATTGAGTACTAGACTGTGAGCCAAAAGATTGCTGGTTCGATTCCCAGTCAGGACACTTGCCTGGGTTGCGGGCCAGGTCCCCAGTTGGAGGCATGCGAGAGGCAGGCTATTGGTGTATCTCTCAGACATTGATGTTTCTCTCCCTGTCTTTCTTCTACTCCTCCCCTCTGTCTAAAAATAAGTAAATAAAATCTTAAAAAAATAAAAGAACCTTACAAAGAGACGCAAAAACCAGTGCAGTGTGTACCTTGAGTGGATCCTGATTTGAAGAAAGCACATATCAAAGGCATTTTGCAGACGACTGGTATAATCTGAATATGGCTGTGGTATCTGATGATGTTAGAGAATTAAGAAGTTATTAATTTTATGGTATTGTAGTTATATAAGAAATGTCTTTATATTTCAGAGATTATACTGAAATATATACAAGTGAAATATAATAAAGAAGGCAGATGTGGCACAGTATTAACAGTTAATAAATCTAGGTGATAAGTGTGTGAGCATCCATTCTATTTTTCTGATTTGATGATTTTCACAGTACAAAAGTTTTAATTGACCATACTTTCTAAAAAAAAAAATTGTTTGGCAGTAAGGGAGACAGACAACACTAGTGGCTATGTGGCAGAATTCCAGGATAGGCCAGAGTATCAGAGACAGGTCAGTACCCTTTTTACCCCTAGTTAGCTCTATACTTTAACATATCACAGTTTCTTAAAGCTGGGATCTGAATCCAAGTCACCTCTCTGTAGATTTTTCTAAAGCTAAATCGCATAACTGCATGTTAACACACGGAATATCTAATTTAATTTTCACATGGCAAATGCCTTATTATGCCCATTTTACAGGCTAGGAGATCAACAGTCAGAGAGATGCCTTGCTCAAGGACATGGGCTACTAAGTGTTAGAAGTAGGATTTAAACCCAGTAAGGCTCTAGGTCTGCACTTTCTGATGCAAGAGCCAGTTGCTCCACGTGGCTAGTTACATTTAAATTAATTAAAATTATAGTTCTTCAGTCAGGCTAATCACATTTTCACGTGCTCAGTAGTCACTAGCTACCATACTGAACAGTGCAGACACAGCACACTGCCGTCATTACCCAGAGGTCTACTGGATAGGAGTACTCTAGAGCCTGTGATCTCAGCCACTCCACATAAAGCCTCTCCGTTTTCACAGGTATAAATATACCTATCTATATAGTTTTTCATTTAAATTAAATCCTGCCCTTAAACTTTCCTCTGAAATTCAGAAAGGTGACACAGGTCCTTTTACAAAATCAGTTGATTTCAGCAAAATTATATCAATGTTTGTATTTTAAGCAGTGTTTTGATGAAATTGTAGAGAGAAACCTGGGAAGCAAGGCTCTATGTGCTTTCACTTTACCATTTTATTTAGGGGAGTTCAGAAGGACATTACTAACATGTATGAATGATCAGTGGTCCTGAAATAATACAGGTACTTGGGGGCCACGATATCTGTATATTAATATCCTCTTACAGTGTGTTGCTCAGTTGGTTAGGGTGGCTTACGCAAATATGTTGTGTAACATTTCCAGGAGTAGGAGCGGTGGAAAATTGAAGCTGACATGCTTTTAGGGGAATTAAGTAGGAGAATGTCTTACTTTTGTGTCTTCATATACTGATGTTTCCATGCCCATGCTTTTAGTATCAAATTTAATAATTTGGCCCTAAGGGAATATAAATTGTGAGAGAAATTTGGTTAATGTACAAATCACTGGATGGCCTTATTTGTTATTTTTTACCACTGTATCTTTTAACGTTTTCTTTTTTAAAAA
>CM052552.1:31051010-31068698 GCA_028533065.1 Trachops cirrhosus | reverse complement strand
AAGAAAGAAAGAAAGAAAGAAAGAAAAGAACGGGCTATTCAACATAGAAGAATCACTATGATTATTATGCAGCCATTTCAAATGAGGTTGTTCAATATTTTAAATGGCATAGAGACATTCTCACAGAATAAAAGGAAAAGCTGAATATAGAGTTGTATTATATTATGATCTCAAATATGTAAATATATCATATATATGAATAGAAAAAAAAGCAATAAAGGTAAATGACCCAAAATGTTGAGTGCTTGTTTCTGAGCAGTAGGTTTTTATCTTTAAATCTGCTGTTTTTCTGTATTTTTCTACCTTTTGTACAGTGAGCATGTATAATTATCCATATAGTTGACTGCATTTATGCCGTTATAATATTTAATCAGTCCCCTGTCAATGGGCATTTAGGATGTTTCTAGTGTTCTGCTACTACAACCAACATTCATGTGAATATCCTTGGACATATATTTTTGTGGATACATGTGAGTATATCTGCAGGATGAATTCCTAGAAGTGAAATGTTCTGGGACAAATGGAATGAGCATTTTAAATTTCGATAAACAGTATCAAGTTATGCTTCATCAAAGTTATGCCAATTTATTATTGTACTGCCAATAATTTATGAGGATGCCTGTTTTTCCATACCATTGCCAACAAAATTTAAAAACTTTTTTATCTTTGCTAATGATAGATAAAAATGTATTTATGTTAGCTTCATTTTCATTTTGACTGAGATTAACCATCTTTCCATTTGTTTAAAAGACATTTGCTTTGCTTCAACTTCCTTATTTTAAAAATGGGGAGACTGACACCCAAAGGGGGTAATATATTTAAGGGTACACACCTAATTAGTGGCAGAATCAAAATTAGCTCCACCCTGGCCAGTGTGGCTCATTTGTTTGGAATGTTGTCCCATAAACCAAAAGGTCGATGGGTTGATTCCCAGTCAGGGGGTGATGGATATTTAAGGGAAGAGAACTTTGGCTCCATAGCACGGGTGGGGGGATTCACCTATTGCCAGGAGGGAAACGCTGAACCTGAAACACAAGAGAAGGGGAAAAAAAGGTAAGTTTGGGCAGGGGACTGGGTGGAAAGCAGGTTAAGAGGTTCTGACTGGATGAGGGTCTCACCCTTCTCCGTGAATTAGGAGGCGGGGCTGTCTCCTGAATACAGAGAGGAGGGTAGTAGGCAGCTGGCTTTAGAGAGCGTGACTTGGCTGTGGCTCCAGTTCACAGAGTTGTGAGATCTTCTTTCAGAAAAAACGTTTTCATGATTAGCATATCATGGGTTCCTGTCAAAAGGTATCTTTGGTGGAGAAGTAGGTGCAGAAGGCATATTGCTGGGCCTAGGGGGTGAAAAGCCAGGTGAAGGAAACTGAAGGCAGCAAGTATAGACCATAATTTTGAGGTTTAGCAGAAAAGAACAAGGGGAAGATAGGACCATGGCTTGAGGAAGAAGCAGAGAAAGGACAGTTTGCATTTGCTTTTAGGGTAGGAGAGACTTTGACACCTAAAAAACATACTATCTACATAAGATTTGATTGATATGTGGAATCTAAAACTGAAAGCAACAAATGAACAAACAAGACAAACAAAAATTCATAGACACAGACAACAGTAGGGGCTGGGGGTAGTAAAGGGTAAAGGGGTCAAATATACGGTGACGGAAGGAGATTTGACTGGGTGGTGGGCACACGATGCAGTATACAGATGATGTATTATAGAATTATACACTTGAAACCTATATAACCTTATTAACCAGTCACCCCAATAAATTAATTTAAGAAACGACATAGGTACAGAAATCAGGAAGAGACAAGACAGAGTAAAGAAGGAGAGGGAGAAAGAGATCCAAAGAAAAAGAGAAAGAGGCATCCGTATACATTCAGGGAACAGATTTTGATGGTACTGATGTCACCATAATGTTCTCTGGTAACATATGACTGCCATGACATTTACACAGAAGTTCACCAAACGTGGGTTACACTTTTTCTGTCACATACTGAGGGTACTAAAGTGAGCAGACCACACAGGGTTCCTGCCCCTCAGGAGCTCATGTATCTAGCCAGAAGCAAGACATTAATCAAGTAATTGTACAGCCATTTGTATTAGTTTCCTATTGCTGTTTGAACAAATGACCGCTAATTAAGTGGCTTATGACAACACCCATTTATTATCTTACCGTTCTATGTGTAGGACAGAAGTCTGACATGAGTCTTGCGGGGCTAAAATCAAGGTGTCGGCAGAGCTGTGTTCCTGTTTGGGGGCTCCAGGGGAGAATTCTTCTCCTCACCCTTTCCACCTTCCACAGGCCACCCACGTTCCCTGCCTCAGGACCCTCTGCCTCCACCTCCAAACCCAGCAGCGTGGCATCTCTCTGAGCCTTTCATTCCCAGTCACATCCACCTGTGCCTTCCCCTCGGCCTCCCTCTGCCACGTTTAAGCGCCCTGGGATTGCACCAGGCCCACCCTGTAAGGCAGGTGCCTCTCCCCATCTCCAAACGATCCATCCAGCCACCTTAACTCCTTTCATTCCTGCAGCCTTAATTCTTCACTGCCCTGAAACTGAACATATTCACTGGTACCAGGGTTATGATGTTGGGGACCATTATTCTGCCTACCACAATTACAAATTATGCATTGCAGACGCTATTGGCTTAAAGAGGGCTGTGACCTTCCATGCACAAGTACAGAAGCATGGCATTTCTTGGATGAGTTCTGAGTTCTGTTCTTTGCTGCCTCCATGTGTTGTGCTTGCAGTTTCCTCTGACGTGCCCTCTTCCTTAGTCTCTACATGGCCACATTCTAGCTGTTTTAGGCATCACCTACATGATATATAGACTTTATCAGGTGGAAAAATGAAAAATAAACTTATTTCAGAATAATTCTTTTACCTTTAGGATTCTCAATTGGTGCCTAGTTGAACTAGTGAGGAAACCACTACATTAAGAAATGAGTGAGTTCTGCCTTGGCTGGTGTGGCTCAGTGGATTGAGCGCCAGCCTGCAAACCAAAGAGTTGTAGGTTCAATTCCCAGTCAGGGCACATGCCTGGGTTGTGGGCCAGGTCCCCAGTTAGGGGCACAGGAGAGGCAACCACACATGGATGTTTCTCTCCCTCTCTTTCTCTATCCCTTCCCCTCTGTCTAAAAATAAATAAATTTTAAAAATATCTTAAAGATAAGTGGGATTTGATATCTTAAAACATACTTGAAAGTATTCACACTGGATTTTTCAGACACTTCCGTTTGGATCACAAAAGGAAATGAAAGGAGATAGCCAAGTCCTCTCAGCCAGAAGGACGTGCCTTGAAAACACCAAAGGGGAGGATTTTGTTTCTTTCAGGCCTTGCTTTAAAGTAAAAGCAGACAGGTGAGAGCTGATAAGCAAAAGAACAAAATAACAAGATAGTCTAAATGATTTGCAAAGGGCTTGGATTAAGTCATGGTTCTAGGGACAGTGGCGAACTTGTCGCAAAACATAGAATCAGATACACGCACGAATCCTGCCTCTTTCAATGAATCATGTGACACCGGGCGAATAAAGTAAAGATTTTAAACCTATCTCCTCATCTGTAAAACAGGAGTTAACAAAAGTGACTATTCATACTGCCTGACAAGTAACAGGTGTTCAAAAAACATTGTGGGATGAGAGAAGATTCAGAGAGGTGAAGTAACTCGTCTGAGATTATATACATAGGACCAGGCCCCAAAATTCTGGCAAATTAAAATCATTTTGCTGTTTTCTAGTTCTTTGGAAACATATTAACTATTCATGGTCCTTGTGGCACATCTCTATAACTCAAGAATACTTGCCCCTATCCTGACGGAGGTCACTACACTAATGCAACTTGGTTTCCTTGTGAATACAGCAGCATTTCTAATTGGAAATAGAGGATTTTGAAGTACTGGCTACAGCAGTCTGCTTTCTCCGAGGAAAGCCGAATGATTCTAATCTTGGCATTGAAGGACAGTGACATCCGGAAGGTGAAACATTGCTTCTAGATATTGTTTGGTCTAAACTGGGCTGTGTGGTGAAAGAAGAACCTTCTAAACAAACTAAATACCCCTCTGAAACAAAATCCTGAAGCTAATTCCCTGGATAGCAAATTAAAGTCTTACGGAATGTCAGAGGTCTTCCCATTTTACAGTTGTTCCACAGAAATGTCCTCCCCCTTCATTTTACTTCACACACTCCTCTAATTCCCACAGACAGTTCCCATTTTAAAGCTTAGTTCAGTTCCAATTCTGAAAATTTGCTTAATGCGGTCTGGCGGATTGAAATAATGAATTGGAATTAAGAGTAATAGGAGGAATCTTAATGGAGTGGAATGAGTAACTACAAGACATGGGTGCTCTTGAGCGTCTCTGGGCTTTTTTTTTTTTTTTCTTGATTGTAAAGAGGGCTCAGCTACAGCGTCTCTAAGACCTCTCGCATCTCTAACGTTCTGTGATCTGCCTGCCCCACACTGAGCTATTAGAATATAAAACCGGGGGATAGTTTGGATAGTAAAGGGAAAAAATTAAAAGCTGCAGACAGGCACTTCATTTGAGCTTAGCACATCCGGTAGAGTATGCGAGATGCGGGAAGAGGGGGCAGGAAAACTTGCTAAAAGAATAAAATGTTTACTTTGCTAAGGCTAGGGTCCAAACAAGCCTGCATCATTAATACCTTTGAAGCCCAACCTCCATGCTATATTTTTGAAAACCTACCAAGAGCTGGGAATGAACTAACAAGACCTCAGATGATTATATTAACCACGATTCCTTTCTCTTAAGTTTGGTTTTGTTTTCACTGAAATGAATTCAGCAGGCTAGACACAGGCTCCTACCTGCTTTGCTACTGGCATGTGGGGACAAGCAGCTACAGACAAAAAATTTAGTATTTCAATCTTTTCTTCTATTAGTTTTCATAGTTTTTGTCACAGGATTTGACTCTTTATAAAACCTGCAGTTCCAAAAAATACGCCATATGTTGTTACATGAGTCAATATAAACAAATGTAAACTCCTACTCCCTATAAACTTCATCCAGACCAGACAATTTAAATAGTGGCCTCAACAATGGAATGGGACGTTAATCATATACTTAAAAGTTGACTTTACAAAAGGTGATTTATATTTACCTTGATGTTTTGTCATGTATACAACCCAGTCAGGCAACCAAGATATGAGTCAGATCCTTAAATATGTTTTTAACTTTCTGCAGAGCTCCAGAGGCAGTTAAGGAACCGGCTCTGGGAGTGCCTCTGGGGAAAGATAAAGGAGGTTAGTTTGTGGAAGTGGTAATTAGAGCCAATTACAAGTTGACTTATCTGCATTGTCATTAAAATGCCTGTCAGACCTCTCATTTTCTAAACACAGGAAAAGAAAGGTAGAGCTTAGAGGAGGGAGAGGGTTAGCCAAAGGGAAAGGATTCCTAATTCTGTTCACAAACTTACCGTGTAACATTAGACAAACACATTGCCTTTTGGCTTCCAACTGTGCTTTGCCCACAGTTAAGCCTAATGCTTGGGAGCTGAAAGGGACCTCAGGAAATCACCTGGTTCAATGTCTTGTCTTCAAGAAATTAAGGCGTTATTATAGCCCCATTTTCCAAAGGAGGCATGAAAGACCTAGATAGTTCAAGTAACTAGAATGTCTTGCACCTCCTAAGCGCAATGGATTCGATTGTGGTCTTTTAGCGTAACTGTCATGAGGAGAATGTAATTATTCACCTCATCTTCCTCACAGATGTTGTATACAGGTTAATACATAACCGCAAAGCACTTTGAAAATACCAAGGGAAGCTTATATAACATTACCAGAGATACTAGCACTTGGAATAGATGGGTCTCGAGGGGAAGGGACAGGAATGGATTTGGCCCCTTTGAAGAACTACCTTGAGGAAAGAAATAGAATTACACTCAGCTTAGTTAAAAGGACCAAACTCAATTTGTGCAAATGTACAAGAGTATAATTAGCAGTAATGAAAAATTGAGAAAAACAGGAATGCCATTGATGGATTTATTATTAGGTTTGCGAGAGTAATCAAAAGAGGTGAAATTTTCCTTGTAAAATAAAAAAATTCTGGACAAAGTGAGCTCCTTGGGGGGAGGGGAAAAGGAAATAAGAGGTTTTTCTTACAATTTAAGAATCCTATACAACCTCTAATGGTTTTGGGCCTTTTGTCCTTAAAATGATCTGTAGTTTGGTCACTGAATGCCTGGACTCGTTATCTAGCTTCCTGTCTCCGATCTTTCTTCACCCTGCATTCTGAACCATTCAAATTACCCCTGCCCAAATCACTGCCTTCACCAGCTACTTTGAACACATTAGCCACGTCACCTCAGGAACCCTCGTTATCCTCCCTATTGAATTACTCATTCACAATTTCAAGGCCCTCCATCAATCTACTCCAATCTTGTCTCATTCCAGATCCTTCTGTTTTCTTTCAATACACTTTCTCCTCATATATGTGAAATAAACCCCATTCTTGCATCTGGTAAGTCATCTCTCTTCATTTCTCTTGAAAACCAACTCGTATTTGATGTAAAGATTATACAGGGAGGGGAGGGGGAGGTCTTTTTAATAAGTAGAAGACTCTTGCTAGTCATCGGATATGATAAACTAAAGGAGAATGGAGCCAAGCTTCCTCTTATGTTTCTCAAGGAGAAACTAGGACAGAAGGGTTTGGAGCAGAGTGTGGAATAGTGCTGTTGACTAGAGACTGCTGGGAGTATGTGCTAGTTTAAAGTATTAAAGAGGGTCTGCAGTAGTTTAGGATTTGTCTCACATTTTCCTTTAACAGACTCAATTCCTATACTGTCTTCCTGTGTAAAGGGTGTGCAGTGGTTACTATCAGGAAGATCCCTACGGAGGAGGAAGGGCGATTCCCTTAGTTAGCTAAATAGGCACCAATGATGTCAGGAAGGTTATTGCAAAACGAGGGTGGCAGCGTCACATCAGACAGTATTTCTATGGCAGTCTACACTCTGGGGAGTAAAACTCTTACACGGAGGCCGGAGGGGCCATTGTGTTATTAGTCCAACATGAGTGATGCGGGCAGAGTCTGGTCACCTGGCAGATACCGAGCTTACGAACAGTATGTATTTTGGATTTTTAAATTTTATTCACCTCAGTATAACAGCATATAGAAAATGTTGCACAGACAAAAAGTATTTCTGAAACTTGGTCACTCCTTCGGGATTGGCACAGAATACAGAGGTTTTTTTTTGGGGGGGGTCAACGGTGGAAGAATTTTCAATTTCTAAGGGCAGATCTGATTTGGACATAGGCAAGTCACTTGAGGATCATTCTGGTCAAATAAAGCAGATAATAATTCTGAACAGAAATTTTAGTGAAACAAGGATGTAAAAGGATGACCTATTTTACTATTAGAGTAAGTATCTAGAAGCCTCATAGCATGCCACCTTCAAAAGAAACAGTGGTTAACTGAGACAACTGTTTATAAAGTGTTGTTTGGGGCCCAGAATATGTACCCGATTTTATACTAGAGGGAGAACAGACATAGCTAAGGGACAACTACGAAAGAGTCAGCTTCTCGGGGAAGCCAAAGTAATAAGGATTCCCATCAACCTCCTCTGGCTTAGGGATGGTAAGTGGCTTTTGTATCCAGTGTAGATTGGTGGCCCAGCTCTTGGGAAGCAGAGGGTGGTACTGGATTACACAAAGACAACCAAAACTAACACAAACACACATAGGTTTCCTGGTATGTAAATTATTTTTGAGGTTAAAGATCTCCTTTTACAGAATTTAGTATATAACAAATTAAAAAACCAAACTTCTTCACCTCCCAACATTAAATAACTAAATGTGCAAAAGAACCACCATTAAATAGGGCATCAAAAGCTATACATTTTCTATGAAACAATATATGCACAGATTTTCAAAGCTGTGAAAATGCAATAAAGAGCACAACACATTTTGGTCACTTTATTAAATGACATTAAATAGTTTAAGTTTCAACTACTAAACAGCACTTTGAATGGTGAAAACACAGATAGTATTATTGTCATACTTGAATGCTTTTCTTTAAAAACACAATTCCAGTCCTTATATATATTACAAAACAGCCTTAAAGGAAGAAGTGACATCTTTTCTACAGTACTTAAGATACTCAATACAGAACTGAAAAGCAGTCTAACAGAAACCAAGGCAAGTCTTCACAGCTGTATGATTTCAGCAGCCAAAGCTGGATGACGGACTGAAACATTACTATACAACCGAGACAGAACATATACAGTATCACAATACTAAGCAAAAACGCTTTACACCCAAAGAAATAAAACAGGTTACAAAATGTGGAGAATTTAGCAGGCAAAACTGTATTACAAGCAACATTTTAAATCGTCATTTTTTAAGCCATTGCAACTATTTAAAACATCTAAAACAAATATAAAAATGAGCCTTTTAGTATCTTATTGACGTGATTTTTGTCTTTAAATATTTGTTAAAGCTTGATGTTATACTCAAAGTACATATTATGTAGCTAAAATGTCAAGTGAGAAGAGTGTATGCAAAGTGGTCCAAGTTTTATTTCAAACTCTCTTTTTCCAAATAATCCTTCTATGTATTATTCTTTAAGTCATAGTTTCATCTATGGTAAAAACAGTTTAGAAGTTTGCTAAAATTTTCACTTCTATGTCTTTGAGCAAGTAATTAGACCCTGTCAAAAGTTCCCAGGTCTAATAAATCAGGTTTAAAGTATTCTGGACTTGTAGAAATACCAACTGATAACAGTTGGCCAGAGTGTACTGTCTTCAAATATTTATCACATAAATCTCGTCTTTTTCATTTCTCCTAAACACACATCTCCCCCACCCCCACCAATTAAACAGATTATATGGCTGGCATAATATCCAAAGACATGGAATTTGTTCCTGATAACTCAGCGTGTGGAAGTGGGGGGGTGAATCCACCAAAGCTCACGAATTTGGTTATCCCCAACTTAGTGCTCTTAGATGTTTTACCACTAGTTCTTTCAAGTGAAAAATGGAAATCTCTTAATCGTCCAAACATCTCAAAACAGTTTTGGTTAATGTTAAACTTACTCTAATCCAGGGATATCTGGAGCAAATCGATCCTCCACCCAGCTATCTTTTCTCTGGAATTCCTTAGCTGTTGCCACTACCTGTTACATCATCATCTCAGAAATGTTTTCGCTGTGTTGAGTTGACTCCCATAGTCTGATAATGTTTTCCTTTAAGAAACTCAAGCAACCCAATTGTACATGAATAAACTTTATAGGTGATTTTTACAGGTCTGGATTAAGAAAAAAAACAACATAAGGATTTTCTAGTAAAACTTCTTGAAAGGGTATTAGATGAGGTCATCTGGATCAGAAAATTGCCTCACAGACCTACTTTTTTTTTTAAATATCAAACTTTGAGACATAATTTAAGAAAACATAGTGGAGTTGGGGGAAAGAACAAGATGAGAGAAAAGAAGGGGCATCAAAGCCAGTGATTCTTATCTTTAAAAGGAATTAAGTCACAATACTGACAATCCTGGGAATTGTTAAAGCACATTCGTCGTGTGAACTTAAAAGTCAGCAATGGTTCTGCCATCTTGATGCTGTTTATAAAATAGGGTGTGAACTTAACAACCACAGCGCCATCCTTAACCTCCTAAAATGCTTGAACTTGATTGTGTTAGTCCACATCCCACTGCCAGCAATAGGATGCAGCACTAGCACTGGCACTGGCACCCAGCAGTTAAAGAGATGTGCTTTGTATTAGTGCCAGGAGAGAGGAAACCATGTGTGGAAGATAATCCACAACCCTGAAATTTCACTAGTGATTACTTCAGCACATAGAACTGAAAATAAAAAATGGCAGAAAGACTAAAGAAGAAAAAGGAATTCTCTTCTTAGGCTGTACTTAAGGCTGTTTATACAATGCCAAGATCACTGCGAGACTCCTCCAAGTTTTAGAGCAGTAGTATTTAAGAATATTGCACACGATTCTGTGTCAGAGATAACCCTTAGTTTTGAGCTTTCAGTCACAGGCATGACATAGCAGGAGCCCGGTTTCAGACTTCTGTCAAAAGAACATTAAAACCATTTCAATCACTTTAATCAAGAAATGGATTAAGTACAAAAGTATTTTATAACTTGAGGAATCAACTCTAAGAACTCAGCTGTGTTTTTTGACGTAAAGAATGAATATATAAATCTGTATTCTTTCCTAAATTCGTTAATTTTATGACAATTTTATGGTCGCTAAAAGCAGGCATAAAAATTTAGAGAGGAAATCTGTGGAGTTGTTACTATTATGGAACAACTTGTTTTCACTGAAAACAATTTGAAATATCTTCTGTACTCAATGTGTGTAAGAAGATTCTAGGCAACATCACTGACAAATGTCAGGAAGAAATGGTATGCCCTATTTAAAAAAATTTAAAACTAATATGGAAGATTGGCATTTAAGGGGACCAAACTATTTATACAGTTGAGTTCTGTTAAGTCATTGATTCCTAAAAAAATAAAAGATCTTTCTATGATTTTAACAATCCTTTAAGCTTTTAGTGCAAAATCACATTGATTTCCCTTGGGAAGGTCCTGGATTTTTGCTTCTCATTGGGGGCGGTGCTCGCTGTAACGGTGGTGGCTGCATACCGCCAGCCACGGACTGATACATTCCTCTCATATCAATCTGCTGGTAGTTAGAAGGATTCATGATTAAATTGGGAGGCTTTGGCATCATGAGGTGACTGAGTGCTGCTTGTTGATAAGTCATTTGTTGCTGCTGCTGTTGATTGTACTGCTGCTGGAGCCTTCGGTTCATAAGTATTCGCTGAACACAGCTGATTAACTAAAGAGAGAAAAGGGAGCTGTTACAAGTGCATGACCTGTCTCAAAGAGGCAAGTATCAAGTTTTGAGCTAAAATCAATTTGTTAGGGGGGTACCATACCAAAAGGAAAACACATTATTGTTGTCACCATTACTAATTTGATGGCATTCACAGGACCATTACTGTAGAAACCAGTTAGTAACACCATTTAGGCCTAAATTCTCCTAATGACTTGACTATTGTATTGCAAGGAGCATTTAGGTTAGTTGCCATAGTAACCTATCCTGCACTGTGATTAGTCTCAAGTATTAGTTACAGCACTTTCTGTCAGCTCTCCTTTCTTTGTAATTCTTTTGAATATTTCACATTATGACAGACAAATAAATATTTTTAGTGACAAACACCACAGGGAAAAGGTACTCACAAGTGGGAATAACTCCCACCTGGAATGCCTGAAATTTCCTACGATAATCTAAAACCACACAATCCTATAGCTCTTTCTAGGTAAAGTTCACGCCACAGAAATTTCTTCCCTGATGTCAGGAGCTGAAATTTCCCAGCACAAGGCGGATGGCAGGCAAACGACTGCTGGGAAAGGTGATCAAGGATCCCAGGACATGCTGGCCTTCCTTCTTTCCTTGAATAAAGCAGCATTTTACTTGTGCTGTGTAGTCGGGACCTGTGTCATGCCATCTAGATTTCCACCCTCAAATTAAATCCATTAAAAAGTATTCTTATTTTCAGGAATTGTTTCAAAATGGTAAATATGGTTAAAAAAATGAGTTTCACAGAAATTCCCTTTTAGGAATGTACGTTTTATCTGCACTTGTTTAAGTCAGATGTGTACATACATATGCATGTATATCTAGCTATCGACTTTAATTTTAGAACTCTAATGGAAACAAGTTGAAAAAAAAGAGAAATTCCTTTTTAGATGTCCAGGATGTATAAAACATAAAATTATATGGGAGACAGCCTATATAAACTTCAAGAGAACCCATTTGGAAAGATATTGCTCCTTTGTAACAAAAGATACTACCTTTTCTTGGCATTACTACGTTTTTGGACAAAATTTCTTCAAAAAATAACCAATGGTCATCCATCCGTCCATATGAGGGGTGGTTATTGACACAGACGTCATACAACCCCATTATTATAAATTCAAGAAAAGTAAACATAACCGAGAGATCGAGTCCTTACCATCTGCTGTTTTGTCAATACGTCATTGTAGATGGCTTCTCTTCGTTTAACATCAAGCTCCTGGCTGGCTTGTCTACTCAATGCTAATGCCTGAACTTGGGCCTCAGAGAGATTCATGTTTTCCTTCCACTAAAAGAAAAAGTTTCTAGTTATTCCTACTGCAGTAGAATTGAAGAAAAAGAATTAAACTACTTGAAGATATTTGGGATTTTTAAAATTTCTGTCTCCCTTTCCCTTTATTCTTTTTAAAAGAAAATGACAGTGTAAAAGCAGGGTACTATTTTCCACTGTGTGTACAAGGGTTGGCTACCTTTGGAATAAAACTATTTGTACTTACTTTGTGCAACTAGTCATTAAAATATGTTTATGTAAACAATCCATACATGTATATGATTGATTTCCCAATTCTTAGATTTCACCCATTTCTCTTGTGTGCCAACAATCTGGGTGAAACTGTTGAATTATAGCTTGCCACCATTATACAGTTTACTAGCATTTTACTATTACAAATCAAGTTACAAGAATTATGCTTCCCCTGACCCCAGAAAGTGAAGCAAATAAGAATTAAAAATTTAAAAACAGCCCTGGCTCATGTAGCTCAGTAGATTGAGCATGGAGTTGCAAACCAAAGGGTCGCCAGTTCATTTCCCAGTCAAGGCACATGCCTTGGTTGCAGGCCAGCTCCCCAGAACAGGGCCCTTGAGAGGCAGCCACATATTGATGTTTCTCTCCCTCTTTTTCTCCCTCCCTTCTCCTCTCTGAAAATAAATATATAAAATCATTTTAAAAAATTTAAAACAGCCCTGGCTGGTGTAGCTCAGTTGGTTGAAGCATTGTTCTATACCCAAAATGTTGCGGGTTCGATCCCTGGTCTGGTCTGGAAGTGTATGGCAGGCAACCAACTGATACTTCTCTCTCACATTGATATTTCTCTCTATCCCACCTTCTTTCCCTTTCCTTCTCGCTTAAAAAAAAAAAGCAATGAAAAAGATGTCCTTGGCTGAGGATAAAAAAGAAAGAAGGAAAACAAATGGTGGGGAGAAGAACAAAAATTTCAAGTAGAAGTAAGACAATTGCCAATTTACTTACTACAGATGAAATTATATCTTCCAGAGGCTGAATCCTCACTGCTGCCACACTGTTTGTTGCTTCTACAACTTTTTCTCTTCCTTGATTTATGAGGTCCTAGAAGAAATGTAAGAAATAAGCTATGTAGGACATATAAAAGACAGCATAGTTTTAAAATATAGGGGTTCTTCCCCTTGCTACTTTATAGAAGTAATTGAAAAGAAGCACAAACTTCAGCATCAATAAAGTGGAGTAAAACCCATCAGTGAAGGTCTTGTTAGGAAGATGAAAGTTTGGGTTTCATTGAATCAATAATTTAATAATTTCAATGACTCCATAAGCACATTTTTAAAAGGAGACCACAGATTCAATTAAGTTATTAAATTATTGGAACAATAAAACCTAATCTTTCTCATTTACTTCATAATTGATTCTAGTTTGAAATCAATTATTTCATAATACTGGGCATTAACATATACTTAGTGCTGCATCTACATGGAATTAGAATGTAAATCGAGGTGTGCATTTATTCTGCTTTCAAACATTAAGCAAGTAATCTGTTTATTCAAAATATCTTATAACTGGACAAAGTGTTATTTCCCTACCCAGTCAGCTGCCCTACTGTTCCTTAACTAAAATAATTCAAACTACATTAATTGAAGGCCTGATTCCCTTGTGCTCTGAACAAACCACATTTTACTACACTGTGGTGGTTCAAAAAGGTCAACAAATAAAAGAAAAATTTCTTGGTCTATTCATAGGTAATCTTTTGGAGAATGTGATATTCCTGCATAGGGAACCCTCAACAACAGGGCACTTGAAATTGCCTTTAATTCAAGTTAAACTACTTTTGTACTTCACAACTTACCTCCAGCTGTTGATTACTCATTGCTGACAGGGCTCCCAAATTGAAAGGAATATAAGGAGTCTGAGAGTTGAAAGTGACAGGGGGTAAATTGGTCCCAGTTGGTATGTTGAAACGCATGGTCAGTCCCTAAAAACAAAAAATCATGCACTTTCCACATTGTGATTTAAAACTTGAAATTCTACATCACCTACTGGTTTAGAAAAGAATCCATATTCTCAGATCTAGGAAATTATTAACACTCTTCCACACACAAACAAAACACCCTTTTCACCTGAAACCAAGATCTTATTACACAGAAAGCTTTAACCCCTAAAGGTATACTCTTTTTTGATAATTCCCACAGAATGGGGCAACTCATAATTCTGATGAGACTCCTAACATCACATTAACGTTAAAGAAGTTTGGTACAATGAGGTAGGAGTTTAAAAAGGATTCATGTATTAGAGTAAGGTTTCCCATGCTCAGGCAGTTTTGCTCAAGTGAGTTGGTGTCTGAAATAGACATGGAACTATTTTAAATGAAGTTTCTGCTGGAGATGGACATTAATGTCCAATAGTGAAATACTTCTGTGCTCTAATATAGAGTCAGCCAAAATTTAGATTTCATGGCACACATGCTAAAACAACATTTACTCTCTCCTACCTCCAAACTCTAAGCTCCTGTGTGTATGTTACTACAGTGAGGGTGTTGATGGGAGTTAAGTGATGCTAAATATATACCTTTCCACTAATATCTCAATTCAGCCAAGTGCTAAGCAGAAGTGGGGTTGCTACTCTTTACGTGGAGAATATTTTCCTCCCTCCTCTCTTCCCACTCTACTGCCAAAGGTAGCCAAAGCCTATAAACAGACTCACATCCAGGGACTCTGTCCGAGAAGATCCACCTGTTCTAAAGGTGACCCTCTTCTTCCTCACTCATCTTTCAAATGACTAACATCCAAACCAAACCAAAGAGCATTGCAAATAAACTACCTTCTTCTCTGCTTCATACTCTGCCCAGGCTGCTTTTCTTTCTTCTTCAGTCAACTCTTCTTCTTCTTTGTGGTCCAAAAGAGAATCATGTTCGTGATATCCTACAATATGTTCTTTATGTATTTGAAGAAGTTCTGCAAGTATGGTGTCCTGTTTAGATGGGTTGAAATAACACGGAATTATTTCCTCCCTCTGGATCATATTTGGCCTACTGTTAAGACTAGAAACTGGCTGTTACACCTATTTCTGACATATATGATAAATTACCTAGAAAACAGTTGCTAAACATGCAACACCAGCCTCTTATGTAAGAACTGCACGTTTACACAGCATATTTTATGGATTAACTTTTTTGGTTACTGCTTTTCAGCTTTCAAAGTATTTTCTCCAACTTCTTTCTATTTTTATACATATTTTTACTTTCTTCTACATTGATAATAAATGGTAACATAAGTCTTCTTAAATCAGAAAGTACATTGGATGCTTATGCTAAAAATTATGGCTACTCCTATCTATAAATGCTTAACAAGTTTATTTATACAATCAATTTAGCTACCAACCACTATACTAACAAAAAACAAATTTAAATTAAAGTTACAAGACAGTTTAACTGAAACATTTAGTGCTTATATTTCAATTGTAAGGAAGTCAAATATTAAATTACATTTGTAAGGACCCATGGCCCAATTTAAACCTATATTGTTTATCAATTTATTATCGTAATATCTTTTTTCAAAGACACAATGTCTTAAGTTTGTCTTTTAAAGTTAAAAAAATAAAAGCTCAAAAATTGGGATCATTTATATATTCAGTTAAGAACACCAAACTCCTGTTCTGTGTAATTAAGAGAGAGAGACACACACAAAGAGAGATTGGGGAAAGGGGATTAAAGTGAATGACAGACACATTACTTGCTCATAAAAATTAAAATGTTCCCAAGTTTTTTTATTAAGAAATCACAGATGAAAACCTGAATATATAAAAGGCAAATTAATTCACTTCGCAAAATGATTTTTCCACAGCTTCGAACAGCAAGTTCCCTTAGAATATGTTTTCTAAATTAAGTGTGAACTTAGTGAAGGAACATAAATAATTTACTGGTCAAAAGGAAGCACAGGGAGGTATATAGCACATTAAATTTAAATTCAATTTATATCTAGTAATTCTTTTTTTTTGGTTGCCAACTTTTTATTTTGCAAGTTTATACACACACACAATCACATATATATGTATATATACACATTCAGCATCCATTGTTACCATCATCTTACATTCAAAGGCCAATAATTCCCAGAAAGTGTTTTCTCAGTAATTCTTAATGCCCCCATAAGTTTTAGCATAGAAAAAGCCCACATTTATAAAGAACTTTTGCTGATATCTTTAACCATACTTAGAGTACAGGGTCCAACCCATGGTAGGAACTCAAATGTCTGTTAAATAACTCAAGATGAAAAATTTAAATCATGTACAACGCTGACACTAACTCCAAATATTCTGATATTTGAAATCATGTAAACAACTTTTTATCTTGCTACCCCAATAAAAAACACCTGAAGTAATCACTTCATAATGTCATGAAAGAAAATGACTGATTTTCTTAATGGATACTACTGTTAATTGAGATTGTATAGTTCATTTTGACAAGCATGTGTTATTTCTTTTGTTGAAAACAGAAAACATTCCAAGGCCATACAAATGAGAGGGTTCAAGAAAGTCTACTGGTGGAATACACAGATGCTAGCAGGTTCAGTTCTTTTGAAATGTTCATTGAACATTTCTCTCCTGTACCAGTGTAGAAATCTGCCATCGAAGCTGACTTCTCTGGCCCACACCATATAGAGCAGGTTCACGATCACTAGATAGACCTCCGAAGTTCAGAGTTACCGACCAAGCAGGTATGGAGACAGGCCAGTCTGAATTAAATCCTATTAAAAATAATGCTTTTTTAGACATGTGTCTCCCATGCGCTCTCCCCAGGCATAACCCCGAAAGAGGTATGTGATAAAACCAGATAACGCTAATATTTTTAGCAAGTGATCATGCCAAATACAATCAGAAAATTCAGCTGTTCTACAAAATACCAAATAATTCAAGATACAAATGTTCTATGGATATAGTCCCTAATTTTATTTCTGTCTGGTACTGTGATGTTCTTAAATATGGTTAAAAATCACTTCATTTCTCTAAGAAAGCAACCTGAGGGAAAGACCAAGAGAACTGTGGGCTAGGAACTGAATTTATTTTCAGCTATGCTACTGATTCTCCCTGTAACACTGGATAATAACCTAGTCTACCTATGACTGTAAGTGAAATACGAAATACTCTGTGATCACCCGTATAAAAGAATGACTGAGAATAGCAGAAATAACTCAATATATACTCTTTTAGAAAATATCTAAGAGCCCTGGCCGGGTGGCTCAGTTGGTTGGAGCGTCATCCTGTACACCAAAAGGCTGTGGGTTTGATTCCCGGTCAGGGCACATACCTAGGTCGAGGGTCGATCCCTGGTCAGGGTGCATACAGGAGACAACTGATCGATGTTTCTTCTCTCCCCCTTCCTCTCTTTCTAAAAATCAATAAATATATCCTTGGGTGAGGATTAAAAAAAAAGAAAAAGAAAAAAATGTCTGAGATACTAGGGAGCTTTATCAAGTCAGTCATTTAGCATCCTATCATTTTAAAGTCCAAACTTACCATCTTGGAAATGGTGGAAACTGATGTTCAGAAAGGCAAAGTAACTTTTTTCTAGTCACATAGCTAAGCGGTAGCTGAGATTAGAAGTTAAATTGCCTGACTCCTATTCC
>CM052552.1:30998458-31050510 GCA_028533065.1 Trachops cirrhosus | reverse complement strand
TGGGACAGGGGAGAGCAAGGGGGAAAAGGTGGGACAACTGTAACTGAACGACAAAAAAAATTTTTTTAAAGAATACTCAGAACTTACCATAACAGTTCAGATGACTCAGTTAGATGATGCATTTACTCTTTCACCCGCATTTGTATCACACACGTTTGCTAAAGGTGTCTCTGTTTCTCTCCATTCATTCACTTCCTCATGCATTCTTTCAACCAACCATTCCTTTATTTAACAAACATTTGCTACATGTTCATTTCATTCCAGGAACACTCTAAACACTGAAAGGGATGCAAGAATGAGTAAAAAACTGTCTCTGCGTGTTTTCATTCAAAACCAGAGGTCCAGAGCTTATTGCTCTAGAGCAGGGGTGTCAAACTCATTCTCACCAGGGGCCACACCAGCCTTGTGGTTGCCTTCAACGGACTGAATGTAACTTTAGGACTGTATAAATGTAACTACTCCTGAACAGTTAAGTGAGAGCTCGGAGCTGCTGCTAGGTAGAAACAGGGTAGAAACAAGGTGCTGGGCTGGATAAAACAAGGTGGAGGGCCGGATTCTGCCCGAGGGCCTATGTTTGCCACCTGTGCTCTAAAATCCCCTCTAGGTTGGCAATCAGCTGTTGACTGAGGTAGGGATACTAGGTCATCTCTTTTCCATTTCCTTTCTCACAATTTATCTTTCCCCTCTTTTCCAAAATGAAAACAGCTGCCTATTGACATTTTCTGGTCATGTGCCCCTTCATTGTTATTCCTATAATTCAATACCAAAGAGTGCCTCTTTGCTCCTAACAAATCCCTCCTGCCTCCTTGGAGCCTACAGCCTTTCTCTATTCTTTTCCCTCTACTTCCATGCAGAGGGAAAATGTATGGCCTGATTGGGAGTCTTTCCCTTTTTCATTACAGTGGTGTTTTCTTTGTAAATCCGGTCCCGTAGCGTCAGGACCCTGTCAAGTGCTTCCCTAGAGTAACACTGGCCCTACTCACAGGGAAGTGCCAGCTTCCTATTGGTTGAAAGAGCTCTCATTTATCTCACAAGCCCACAGGAGTTGTGGTTGCAAGTACAGTATAGGAAATACAGTCACTAATACTATAATAAATATACATGGTGCCAGGTGGGTACTAGGCTTATTGTGGGCATCACTTCATAAATTTTTCTGTAAATGTGTAACCACTTTGATATACACGTGAAGATGTTATACAATAATACTGAATGTCAACTGTCATTGAAAAAGAAAAACAAAGAACTTGTGGCTGTTTATCAGACTTGTAGGTAGCTGAGTATAGATAATGTAGGTAAAGTTTTGGTTTTCAAATAAAGGTGTGATACGCATTAAAATATGATTTAAACTGTGACACAGCTGATTTTCACCCTTTTCCCAGAGATCTTTGGAGGTGATGTCTCTTCCCTGAAGTCCAACATATACATGTCCCTCAGCCACGTTGCCTCTCTAAATCCTGTTGGTTCTTTATGGCAGGCATGACCACTTCCAGGAAACTTTCCCTGCCCACCCTAGCCCTGCACACTCACTGCCTTGGTGATTCCATTGCTGAGCGATGTATGATCACACATGCAATGCAAGTTAGCGTTCTTCATTCTGCAGTCTTATTTGCTATCTCATGTATAGAGTCTCACGTGTGTGGCTTTCCTGTTGGGTGTTTAGGTTTGGATGAGCTTTTATAGACTTTTTCGTGTGGGTTTTTAAGTGAGCTGCTATCTAAGCTATTTGCTTTCCCCATTCAATCAGTTGGAAAGATAGCAGATGTCTGTATGATGTGATGGAGGAACACCAGGAGGAAGTATCTTTTTTTAAAAGATTTTATTTATTTATTTTTTAGAGAGGGGAAGGGAGGAAGAGAGGGTGACAAACACTAATGTCTGGTTGCCTCTTGCATGCCCCCTACTGGGGACCTGGCCCACAACCCAGGCATGTGCTCTGACTGGGAATCGAACCAGTGACCCTTTGGTTAGCAGGCTGGCACTCGACCACCACGGCACACCTGCCAGGGCAGGAGGAACTATCTTAGGGTGCAAACCATTTCCCACTAGCCCTTCTTGGTGCCTGAGTACTCAATGAGACTTTGATTGCTTTGGTTGTTTCCTGACAGTATTCACTTTGGAAATGCTACTAGCCATAAGCTCCTGCTTCAGTAAATATCAGTAAAGATGCCTAGGATTTTAAACCACCCTCCCCATTTACCTAGAGCCACTCTATGCTTTTTTATGGACTGAAGTTATCCTAAAACCTTATTTATAAGCCATTCAGCTGCACACAGAATTGTTTTTGAAAACTATCCCTTTATAGCAGGTAGGCTTCAAACTCTAACATGCACAGGAATCCTCTGGGAGGCTGGTTAACATACAAATTGCTGGACTTCCCCCATGCTGCCCTGAATTTTCGATTTGGCGGGTCTAGGGTAGGGCCTGATAACATGCATTTCTAACAAGTTCCCAGATGCTGCTGGTCCAGAGATTATATACTCGGAGAACTACTGCTTTAGGGAACTGTGTTAGCAGCTTCCAATAATTCTATAGGAAAAGCTCCTGCAAGGGGTAGGGGTTGGGTTTGCAGAGGAAATAGGACAACACCTCCAGAAGGTAAGTTGACTGGTTCAAAAAAATCAGTCTCCCTGTTGATTGTGTTTATTTTGAATCCCTGCATTTTCGTATCTAAAGTAAGAAGCCATGGGAGCATGGCGGCAAACTCCAGCTCCCCACCTTCCCCATCCCCACCTTCTCCTCCCCAAGGCATGCTACCATTGTCTTTCTCTTTGTGAAGCTCCAAGGGCCCTTCTTTTGCTTCTGGAACCTGTTTCCTGAGCCCATATAGCCCAGATGGCTCACTCCTACTACTTCTATAACCTTGTAAATCAACTTTCTTTTGTAAAAATAAATCAATAAAGTAAGAAGCCACCCATTAGGGTTTCTGACCTCCGGGCTTTGGGCCCTAAACAAATCCCAAAGGAGGGTTTCCCTACACCCAGTCCTAAGCTCAAGTGGGAGCTTCCAATAGGTGTTGATCCAGGCTTTTCTGAAGCTTTGGTTCACCACTAAGTTTAATGTCATGGAATCAGCAAGGACTTCCGATAAGTCCCCTAGTTCACGCTAATACCGTGAACGATGATGGGTCATTGAGAGCCTAGGTAGTGTGATGCTAACATCAGATTCTAAGGAGTTGGAGAAAAAAAGAAGCTGACCAACTAATTCTATTAAAAGTACAAATCAATACAATTTGACAGCGGTTACAATATAAAGACAATTTTATTGCCAATAAAAGCCTTTAATAACTCATTTATCCCATTTCAGTAGGACCTTATTCTTTCTGATGAAAATCCAGTCATAGCATCTCTCATTAAAAATAAAATTATTCTGAAATAAATAAATATATAAAATAAATAGCATATACATTTCATAAATAGTTTGTCCTTATGCACAGTATCCATGCTTACATTTTAATAGCATTTTCTTGCAACCTACCCCCCACCTCCCGCTTCCAACGGCAGGAAAACTGCACGTCAGGACAGATGAGAAACCTGCAGAGCCCATGCGGGCAGGGCTTGCAGCAGGGCTGTGGCCCTGAGCATTTTCTGAATGAGACTTTTCTAAAGCTCTGTAGGTAGCATCTGTGGCAGATAGTTTGGTCTTTCATTTACCTATTGTCAAGGTATTTGGGTAGATTGTGGGGCAGGATACATCTGGCCCCTGGCAGGGGCCCCCGTTCTTTCTCTTGCCACCTCAGGGGAAGGAACATGAGTAAAGAAAAAGAGTATATACAAGATTCCCTCTAGCCCGCCCCTCCCCCCATATCCCTCCCCAAAATAACCCAACCTTGATATACACTTTGAACAACAAGGGAATAGCTGGGTCGAGTTGAACAGCAAGTGCTTCTCTATCTAAATTGATAGGAAAGAGGACTGAAAAGCTATGAATATAGTGCTTGCAGACACAACTGTGGCCCCAGAGTACATGGATTACAGAGGTCACACTATGGTCCGTTACCTATAGCGGAAGAGGTCTCTGGACATGGAGGGTACCTTAGAAGGATCTACTGGCCTGGGTAAAAAGTGAGTGAATTTCTGGTGTCGTTTAGTCCTGTATCCTTCCCGGGGTGAGCCGTCTTTATTCAGGGCTACATAATACTGTCTCTCCGAGTCCGAGTGTTTGTACAAGGTGGAGGCATAGGTGTTGTACCAGTTTTCTTCAAACTGTTCCCGGAAAACACATTCGCGTGTGAGTTTCTTCTGTGAGGGCGAGAAAACAAAGCAGAGCCTGTTACATGACTATGTCTCCCCTCCCAGCTGGCTGGTGGAGAACCCTGAAATAGCAATAGCACATTGAGATCAAAAAATTTCAGTCCCGTCTCCTGGTATTACTGAGGTATCTACTTTCCAAATAGCACCAAACAGTCCTATCTGTATCACCTTCAGCCTCTTTCATGAGCCACACAAAAATATTTTATGTGAGATCTTTCCTGAAGGCACGACACTGGAGGAGATAGCCTCACCTGGCTATCTCCTGAGCTAGGGGTGGTCAGCCTGATATTTTTCTTTTTTAAACATTTTTTTACTGAATTTATTGGGGTGGCAGTGTTTAGTAAAATTATACAGGTTTCAGGGGTACAACAGAGACTGAGATTTTTCTGAGCCTGAGAATTTCTGCTATGGCTGTCCGGAGCCACACTGGCACCCCTGAGTTTTCTCCCTGCTTAGGGCTAAGGATGTTCAAATCCAAAGAGATTCCAGTCAACCATGTCAACTGATAGGCAAAGGCCTTGGATCTATATAAAGTCCCACGAGAGGTGAGCTGTGATCTCTCCTGATGAAGGGTCTCAGACCTGTCAGTTGGCAAGCTTAGAAAAGATCTCCTTGCACAGTTCCTCCAATCTGGCTACTTCAAGCTAGCAGCTCCTGAGTCTCTTGCCTCTGTCCCTTCTCACACTTGATCCAGCCGCCATAGTACTTGCTGTGGTTGCCGATACTGAGTGCTGGGGACAGGCCTATCGCTTAGGTGTCAGGGAAAAATGCGCTCTGATTTCAAGGGGTGCAGGCAGCCAGAAAGCATGCTATGTGATTCAAAAGCCAATGCCACAAGTTGGGATCCCCTGAAGGGGTTAAGGGCAGCAAAGTCACTACCCAGTCCCCAGCTCTTGGCTAGCTTCCAGAATAGAGAACGTGCACTGCAGCCAACCCAGGCCTAGCTGGAGACTGAGGGCTGTCACCCTGGAACCCTCACATTTATTTGTTTCACTTGGCCTTTGGTACTCAGCAGAAACAATCTGGAAATCAGGGACTGTGTTGTTTATCTCAGAAGCCTCAATCTGAAGGCCAGCTCTTCCATCACCTGTTTTTGTGCTGGCCAGTCTGCCACTCCTTTGGGCATGCATTAAAATTCAGATGTGCTCCTCAGGAGGGTCAATGCCGCAGACCCTTACCATCTACTAACAAACCAACATGGCTTACTATTATCATCACACCAGCTGGGCATCGACTGGAAAAGGCGGAAACAGTATGCCACAGTCAAGCTTATGGTTTTTTAATATTTTGTTTATTTACTTTTAGAGAGGGGAATGGAGGGAGAAAGAAGGAGAGAAACACCAATGTGTGGTTGCCTCTCGTGCGCCCCTCACTGGGGACCTGGCCTGCAACCCAGGCATGTGCTCTGACTGGGAATCAAATGAATGATCCCTTGGTTCACAGGCCAGCACTCAATCCATTGAGCTACAGCAGCCAGAACTAAAGCTTATGTTTTGACGGGGGGAGTGACTGAGTGAAAGTGTTATGCAGCAACTTCTCGGGCAGCCACATGTGACTAGAAGACGCTAACTTTTTACCATCAACAAAAGTACCTTCAAGCACCAGATAAAAGTGTTATACTTTTGCCTTACATTGTCCAAACACTGGTGCTAATAGGCTCTGATGAAAAGAAAACCTTCAACTTACCGACCCATAAAGCTCTCCTCGATCGTTCATTCCTAAGTATAGGCCAGAGTCCACTCCACGGATGCTGATCAGCCCCACGGCCAGGCTGATAAATTCCAGGATGCCTAGAGCCAAAAAAGTGAGTGCCATTTCCATCACTAACATCAAGCTAAGAAGAAGCTGAGCATGTAATATGAGCTACCAGTCATTTACCCACAACTGGAGGCCAGCCCTGGGCACCTTTCGTGAACGGCCTGATTAAGCCATCTTTTGCAGCAAGAATGGAACTGCAGAGAAGACACTGAGTCTCTCTAGACCTCAGTTTTCCATACTCGAAATGGGGGAAACCCATCTCTGCCTCTGCTTGACCCCCTTAGGTGTATTATGAAGAAGAGACCAAACCAGGAGAAGGCTTTGGCTACAAGAGATCCTAATGACAAACCACTAGAACTGTTAAATACCACCATTTCAAGAAATGGGAGGGCAGCTCCGTAAATGGGAGAATGTAGCCAGGTTTCCGTCTCTTCCTGAAGTCCCTTCCCTCTTCCTCTGAGCACACAGCATTACCTTGCTGTCCTCTAGGCTGCACTTGTTTTGCACCCTCTTAGCTCTCATGTCCTTAAAGCCACATGAGGCTGTCAACTGCCCGTAGCTGCCTCTAACAAAGGCCACACAGGCCACTCACAAAGTTTGTTTCTCCTGCCATAGGCAGTACAGGAAACTTGGCCTGGTAAGAGCTTTCTCTGAAAAGTGCTCTCAGCCACTGCAGTCCCAGGCTGACAAGCCTGTCATTGTCCCCTTCTCTCTTGAGCATTTCAAGTTTACCCATGGCAAAGAGTTGGCAGGTAGTGTCAGACTTGGTACAGATTTTAGATGTTGCAGTTTTCAGGGGAAAGGGAGGACATTCAGAATGTCCCCCTGGCTGACAAGGTTAGAGGTGAGGATTTCAGACCTTCTTCATTTACTGAGAAGCAGTAAGAGGAAAAAAGAAATCAACCACTAAGAGGGAAAAGGGACCAAAAACTGAAATGCTGGTGACACTGAAGACTTTATACTTCTTCCTAAGATACCATGCCTGCTATATGGATGCATATCTATTATATGGATGCACATATAATGGGCAACTAGCCTCCTCTGAGACATTCCTGTCTCTGACCGTGCTTTTCAATGTACAGACCCAAACTTGATATGATTGACTCCCAGGGGCACCCAAAGATATGAAGTAAGCTCGTATCGGGCTTTCTTATCCAAAAATTCAATTGGTAAGGTTAATAATACTCTATGTAATCTACACAGAAACTGAGACTGATTTCTTCAAGATCACTTTAACATGCAAGTGGCTAACTTTGAAATCAGGTTCAAATTTCCAGTGGGAAGTCCGAAGAGCCTCAGTGACGCGGGCGGGCAGGTGTTCTGGTGCGGCAGCTCTAGGGCGCATTTGAAGAACGTCAAGTTCTTTGCTACCGCTGTGCAGAACACTCACAATGTAGCCTTTGGCCTCCAGCATTGAAGTCCTCCAAACTTTATTCTCAGTCTGGTTGTTACAGTACAAAGGAGTTCTGAGAAAAGAGGTTGACAGAAGATGGTAGGAGGGGAAGGGAAAATACTCAGTGCCAAGTGACGGTTAAGCAGATACTGATTTAAAGGGCCCAACCCTTCAGATGTACTGTGTGACATTCTGATTTGGGTGGCACCCTGTTTAACTTTTTAATAAATGACTTGTAAGAGGACATAGAGGGACTGCTAACCCTCGTTCCAGAAGACATACCGCTGAGAGGGTGACACAAACAAAACCCAAAGAGGTTTCAAGAGAATGGAAAAATGGGCTGACTCCAACAAAATAAGCTTTAATTAGAATAAAATGTAAAGTCCTGCACTTTGGTCCCCAGACCAATTACCCGAGATGTTTTGTGTCTGGGGTTTTGTAGGGGGAGGGTAAGCCTCAAGTGCAGACAGTTGAGTAAATCACACTGCTCTCCTTTGTGCCTATTATCATTGGCCTGTGCGGGGGCTTTTTATTTATCCACTTCTTTCTTTTTATGTCCGTACTCTGCTCCCACCCTGCTCCCCATTTCAGGCGGCCCTGTGTATTTCCTTAAAAACATGTACTGTTCTTTTCTGTTTTCAAGCATTTTTTCCAAATGCCAGTCTGCCCATCTTTGCAATGGGGAGATGTGGCTTAGCAAAACACACTCAACAGTGGCTTAGGGGATTGGACTGGACACGGTAAGCCTAGCACAGGTGATTCAAGAGGTTATTAAGGAGCTGACATAAAACTAGTCATATCAAAATAAAACGTGATTAAAAAGCTAGTGTAAAACATAGGAAAAAGGGAAAAAAGCTAATGTGATTTTGGGCTGTACCGATCCCAGTCTCGTAGCTGGCATAAGGGAGGGGACTGCCCCACTCTGCTCCACCTTAGTTGGGCCCAACTGATAAGATTGGTTTTAGTTCTACTATGTTTGAAGAGGGCTACAGCAAAAGGAATAGATTGAAAGAAGAACAGCCAGTGTGGCAAGGAAATGAGAAACCAGGTCATGATTCAGTTCTGGGTGCTGAGCTTTGAGGGCTACCAACCCACCGGAGCCTTCAGTCCTTTGCTCCACTCAGGCAGCTTACTTCTGAGCTTCAAGTCGTAGTTCCCTCATTCCCTGAGAACCTCATGTCTCTAACCACCCTGAGCTCATTAAGTAGCCGAGGTCAGCTTGTGATCTCACCATCCAAGACCTGGTGTGAGAACAAATCATGAAACCCAAGAGGCGTGGCCATTTGAGTCACCACAGTTTTTCTCCAGTACTCTGTTAACATGATGCCAAAGGACAGATCATACCGGAAGTCACTTGGGTTGTGTCCAGTAACAGGGGTCTCCAACAGCTGGGATCATCCCTGCCCAGCTGTCTTTGGGCATCATTTCCCTCTGCCAACTTTCCTATTAGCTGGATTCAAACTGTGGGAACCCGGTGGCACATGATGATGGAACAGATATTCCTAAACCTTCTCCTGAATTCCAGCCAGCATGAAGGGAGAGAGAAAACAAGCCATTTTCTCATTTTCCCAGCTACAGCTGGAGAGGGGTGTTAACAGCAAAGTGTGGAGGCAAAGTATTAAGTAGACAGAGTTTGTCCTCAGTCCTCTCACCACCCCCCACCCCACAGAGCCCAGGACCTCCCTCTGCTCTGTCACATCTTGACCTGCCCACCTCAGCTCTGGACTTTGCTCGACAGTTCCCGGGTCCCACTGCCTCAGAACCTAGCCAGAAGACTGGCTAACGTGTCATTTAATCTGGCTCCATAACTTGCCTGAGCTCCCTCAGCCATCCTTTCAGACCTTCATGGCCAAGACAGTGCTGCCCTGGCGTCCTGCCAAATAAGAACCAGATCGCTCAAAACCCAAAGCAGCTGCAGGAGCTTGCTCCATCCCACCTGGCGGGAGGCCTCTCCTCCGGTCTGGCTCCCAAGCCCTACTATGCCAGTCCACAGGTGCCCCTCAAGAATGTCAGGATCCCTGTGAACCTCCCGTAAATGCCACCAGCCAGGCGGAGATTGGAACACTCCTGGCTACTGATTGCAGAATGGGGGTGTTGGGGGCGGGGAGGGGGGAGGATAGGCTGTGCCAACAGGTTATTATTTGGAGTCGGGGCTGCTCTTGGGCTCAGCCCGACTCATTCTGAACACATGGATTCCAGGGTAATCCTTGGGGGCCCTGCTCTCCAATTACAACAAATAGCTATTTACTTTACATGGCCTTTGGAGACTACCTCCTCCCCCCAAGCAGAAATCTATAATATTTTATATCTTAAGTCTGGCCTACTTTACCCTGCTGGAATGTTGACTGCTAAAGCACTTATGGAATGTTAAAGTTTCGATTTATTGAATACCCTGGCTGATTAACTCAAATGTGGAGGGAGGAGTTAGCAAACGCAAACGCCACCTCTTTCTTTGCCAAAAACTAGGCTGAGAAAGAGTAAAAGTGTGTTTGAAAGTTGGCAGGGGAGGTTACAAAGAGACAGCTTTGACCAGTTATCATCTCCTTTACAGGAAATACCCGGAAGTGCCAGGAAGCCCAGGAAGGAGGAAAGGGAAAAGGTGATGCAGAGGTGGTCTCGGGCAAGGTTTTTTTTTTTTTTAAGGCAAAACCCAAAACGAAGCAGTCAGTTAAGCAGCAGTGAAAACATCCCTTCTTCCTGCCAGTTTTATTTCCTTTGGTTTCTCCTTAAATTTAACACCCTTAGCAGGCCCGAGAGATGAAAAGAAATCGAGATGTGTCCTTAGGGAGGTAATTAAAGACCACTTATCCCAAGAGCCTATTACTGATTTATGTTGACCTTGTAGGTTATTGGGCTCAGCTTAGGCACAGAGTCAGACAAACCACTTGTAGCTGTTGGGAGCCAAGCTCCTCGTTTCTCTACCTCTGCTGCCCCCCACCCATCATTTCATGATTTTGCTTTTGTATATCAGGAATGAGCCCCTCCAAGATTTTTTCGGCCATTTTGGGAGCCTCTGGGGGGCTCTGAGGCTGGGGTGGGAGCCCCATTACCTCGGAAGAGGAACAAAAGGGGACTGCAGAGTCATAAGCGATGGAAGGAGAGGGAGCCACGTTAACACTGCCTTTCCCTCCACGCCGCCTTATCGCCCTTTTGAGGACGTGCTGCAAGTTTATCCAGACACCTGCGCCCCTTCGTTACCCCCACCCCACACACCGCCTACTGTACTGCGGCTCTGTGAGTGCATTTTTCCAGGATGACATAGACCTCATTAGGGTTCCTGCTTGCTCCCAGCAAGGAAGACCAGCCCTGGCCCTAAGTTGTTTGCTAGACTTGGCCTCTGCGCAGCCCCCCTCTTTACTGTGAGCTCCAGATGCAGCTCTCACAAGGCACAGGGAATAGAAGGATGGGGAGGTTTGCAGGGAGTGAAGGAGGGTGGGCAAAAGAAGGGAACTTCTCATGTCTGAAGGTAGGCAAAATCTCTCTTATGGGCTTAGGGATAGAAGGTATCCTTGGGCCGGAGGGTCTTTGGGAGGAGGTAGGGACACTGGGGGCTAGAGGGCCAGAGGAAGGGTAGCTGTCACAGCACCTGAACAATGGCTTGGTAGAGAATAGCAACCTGAACATTAAATATGGCCAAATTATGGAGGAGCAAACACATTTGCTTAGAAAGCTAATGATCTCTGTCTCAGATTGAGGTTTATATTAATTGTGTTGCGTATGTGAGACCAGCAGTTCTGCCCTTTGAACAATCTGCAGAATTGCTGGGGGTGGGCACAGACAAAATCCTGGATGGAGGTTGGATGTTTCCTGTCCTGAGCCCAGGAGACACCTGTTTCTGTGGCTGAGAGTGGGTCCACTGCCGTTTCTTCCCTGAGGCAAGGAGTCCACAGGTAGCTCTGGGCAAAATCTACCCCAGGGCTTGTGCCCTTCCACAGTGGACACCAGAAGGCTTTCCTAGTTTCTCCAATACCCATCTCACTCCTTGAAGCTGCCTGGATTGGCCCAACCCCGGGAAGAGCAACCCAGAGGCGGCAGGTGCGGGCCAAAAGCGACTTGGATGTGGGCCGCCCGTCCCCCACGTCCGTCCCCCAAGTCCGTAGCCCACGAAGGCTGCTGGTTCAGGCCATCGCCCGCGACAACCCTGCCCTCGAGGCTCAGCCCCGCGCTGCAGCTGCGGCGGTCCCTGACTTCTTAGGTGGGTGCTCCTTCCCCTCTCTCAGCTTCACCTGCTTCCATCTGAAGCAAAGCGTCCAGGTCCCAGAACGATTCCCTCGCACCCAGGGGAAGGAGGGTGTACTGGAGAAAGGAGAGGCCGCACCTCAAGGCGCCCGCGTCCCTGTCCCCTCCTGATGGTGTCAGGGTGCCAGGCGCCCTGACGCCTTGCGGCTCAAGTCCGCACGATCGTGTCCCGCCAGCCCCGAGTCCCTGGCGGCCTTCCCCCTCGACGGCACTGAGCTGGGGGCGGTCCGCGGCGCCCCAAGCCTGAGCTCAGAGCAGTCAGCTCCCCAGCGCGCCGTCTGTCCGCTCGCCTCCCGCCCCTCCCGGCCGCGTCCTCACCGAAGCGGCTGTGGTCGTGACGGGTGCCGTGCACCGTGCCGTTGGGGAAGATCTCCAGGTGGAAGCCGGTGCGGCAGTACAGCTGGCGGCGCCGCAGGATCCCCTTCAGGTGGGCGAAGTCTGTGGGCGAGCCGCGCTGCAGCTTTCCCTCGATCTGGCCCAGACGCTCGTTCAGGAAACCCGGGGAGTCAGCTAAGGGCATGTTCCCCAGAGACGAGGAAAAACCGTGCAGATCCCAGTCCAAGGAGGCGAAGACCCCCCCCACCTCCGCCATGGCGGGGTGCGCGGGCCGAGCCGGGTAGGAGGTGCGCGGACTGCCTCTCCCCGCAGCGGGCGTGGGCGACTCGCCGGCGCTCGCTAGCTCCCTGCTCCGCGCTCTGCAGAGCTGCAGTCGACGTCTGTTCGCGTCCAAGGAACTTCTCAGCGGCGGGGAGCGTGGGGCAGCGCGCTTCTGACCTTGCTCTCAGTCAAAGTGCCGCTCTCCCTCCGCATGCATCTCCCCAGGCCTCTCATAGCTGGCTTCGTCGAGGTATCGGATGCAAACGGCACTTTATATACGTACCCACTCCCCTTACATTGACATATTGGATATTTAAATACAAGCCACACCTCACTGGCATCCCCTCGGAGATTGGTGTGTGGGTTCTTTTTTTTTTCCTCCCTTCTCGTATCCATTTGGCTCTTTTTGGGAGAGGGGGGTGGAGGGGGGAAGAGAACGAGCGAGCTTCACTCCCTCTTTTATTATGAAAAAATGGCAGGAAAAAGCTACACATTGCAGTGAGGCATAACTGCTTTTGGCAGGTTTTTCTGAAACTGCTGATGAAATAACGGAGCCCAGTACGTTGAGGCTGCTGGCGCCCACGGCCACTCAGGCCTATTGCGTGGAGTTGTGTCTGCTGCGCGGGGGCAGTCCCCCACCTCCCACGCGTCCTTGGGCTGCTAGCCTTGGGAAAGTGTCCTGAGGCCGGGACCGGGGTGTTCCCCCTTTCCTGAGCCCCTCTTGTTCCCCGGCTGGTCGGAGGCTGCAGAAGGGGTGCCTGGCCTGGGACAGGGGCTCCTTGATTTCTTTGTTCTGTTCCCCCCGTCCCCAGTCCCACTCCCCACCTGTAGGTCGGCAGGGGGCTGAGGAAGTGAAGAATCCGGAAACGAATGCTGTTGCGAAATTTGGGATTAGGGGTGGCGGCGGTCCCTGCAGGCATCAAGGCGGGGCCTTAAGGGGTCTGGGAGGAGCGGGAAACCCCACGGAGGAAAGAAGACATTTTTTTAAGGGACGTTACTGCTTAGGAGAAGGAGGGGGTAGTAAGAAATAGAAAGCGATCTTTTTGAAAAATGATCTCCACTGGCTTTCTGGGCGCACTTTTACAAGGCTCTAGAGAGCAGGCTCGATGAGGGGCCATTGGAAGCCTGGTAGGGGCTTCCCCCCACCCCTTTTCTTGTTGGAAACAGGTGTTTCCTCGCTGTGTCCCGTGCCCTGCTTGGAGATATTCTATCAGGAATAGCGGCAGTTGGGACGGGAACTGGCGACACTCAGTGCAACAGGCAGCATCCAGAAGAACTGAGAGCAGGTGCCCGGCCTGTCCCATGCCCCCTGCGCCCCTGCCCGGCACCTGAATCCTGGGGCCCCTCTCAGGTCCTGGCGCTCGGCGTCCTGCTCGCCTACTAAACTGTCGCTTGTAGTTTGCACCCAGAGCGGGCTCTGGTTGACTTCTCCCACTCCAGCAGGAGGAGCAACAGAACCAGCATCCCCCGCCCCGCCTTTGCAGCGCCTCCTGCTGGAATATCCGTGACTCGCGGCGACCTCGAACTGAGGGTCTCCATTACAGGAGAAAACAGACTCAGCTCAATTCATTTAGTGCAATTTGAAGTCTTGGTGCTGGGCCCCCGCGTGCATCCCGTGCTCGCTCTCTGGTACCGTGGCAATTCTTGGTTCTGAACATCATTCCTTGGTTCTAGTGTGTCTCCCTAGCTCAGCCAGAGGCTGCAGAGCCAAGCATAAGGTCTGGCACATAGTAGGTGCTCAGAAATCATCTTTTGACTTGCTCCCAGTGGTAGGGAGCACATATGTAAATGCTCTTTGAACTGTAGGGGACACGGAAATGCAAAAGAAGGCATCCATATTGGAGTACTTACAGACAAAATAGCAGTCTCTCTGAGATTTGCTTTAAAATTACCCAGAGTGAGAAGGCAAGAGGTAACAATATTGTTCATGTGTTACTAGTTGTTGAAGCCAGGTGATGGGCACATGGGTGTTCATTTTATATTTCTTCTACTCTCTCTATGAACATGCACACATGAAATTTTCCATAATAAAAACTTTAAGAATGGGACTGACATAAAACAACTGAGAAACTATTCCTTCTTTCTCTGTTCTTCCCCTGAAAGATATTGTGGGTTCAGTGAGAAGGCCGGGAAGGAGGGACAGAGGTTAAGAGCAGTATATAAATGACCGGAATACAGGGCTGTAGAAGGTGTTCAGGGCTGTGTGGATTCATAAAGCAGAGAGAAGACTGACCAAGGGTTCAGGGCTGTGTTCTGGACCAAGGTGGCATTTGTAGAGGAGGGGCCTTGAAGGGAAGATGAGAAGGATTTTGCAAATCCAGGTGGGCCACTTCCAGGAAGGGGAAAATAGTAACAAAGCAAGTGGAACGATTTTAACTTGGTAAAGATTACTTCTTGGGAGGTTTTTGTGAATGGCAAGTACCATATTTTTTGGACCATAAGATGCACCTAGGTTTTAGAGGAAAAATAGGAAAAAAACTTTGAAGCAAAAAATGTGGTAAAATATTTAATAACATAAATAACATAATATTTCACCAATGTGAACAGAACTCAACAGCATTAACAACCATTATTCCTCCCAAGTTTGGGGTGGGGGGAGTGCATCTTACAGTCCGAAAAATACGCTAAATACTGTAGATAAAACTACTTTGAGAAGTATGTGATGCAAAGAATTTAGATGTCTCTAGGATGATATAAATAATGCATCAATAATTTTCTCAACAGTCACTTCCAGGACCTTCTGCATTCTTTGTCCCCCAACATTCCCAAAGCCACCAACTACAGTCACAGACCAGGAGACCTATGCGATCAGAGGTCAGAGGTACAAATGTTCCTTTGCCCTTCTGGTGCTCTTTTCAGATTAAGCTGGTGACTCTGTTTGAAATAACGTTTCTGTGAAGTGTCCCAATGACTGAGCACTTCCATGGAAGTTATGTAATTTTCATAACCCTCTGCAGCAGGAGGTGCCATTACCACTATTGTAGGGGTGATGTTAAGTGACTAGCACAGAATCATATCATCAGTAAGGAGCAGAGGAATAATTTGATGTAAGATCCATGAGGGCAAACTACTCTCGATTTATAGGCCTTGGGATTATGCAAAGATCCACATGTTTAGGGCCATGAGAGTTCAGAATACTTTGGTTTACAGAAAATCCTCAACAGGACAATCTCAGGCCAGGGTTGTGCTGGATGTAGGGGATGAGAGGAAGGTGTAGGAAAAAGAAGTGACCCTCACTGGATTCAGGATGTTACTTGTACAGTGAAGGGGTAACTGAGCCCCTTCACAGTGGTATTTTGAGAACAAAATGAAATCACCGCTCAAAAGTGATTCCACAACACATCTGAGATTCTGTCCTCCTTTCCCAATACCTCACAGGCCTGATGTGAAAAAGAAACCAACTTCTGTGAACAGGACATGGAAAAACAACATGCTTTTAGAAAAAGGACAGTTGTCCCTGGCTGGTGTGGCTCAGTGGATTGAGTGCCGGCCTGCTAATCAAAGGGTTGCTGGTTTGATTCCCAGTCAGGGCACATGCCTGGGTTGTAGGCCAGGTCCCCAGGGAGGGGCCCACTAGAGGCAACCACACATTGATGTTTCTCTCCCTCTCTTTCTCCCTCCCTTCCCCTCTCTCTCAAAGTAAATAAATGAAAATCTTAAAAAAAAAAAAGAAAAGAATTTGTATTGCTCTTTTGTCCTTTGTTCCTGCCTTCTCTCTTCTGCTTTCCTCGTGGATAGCGATATAGTCTAGTGGTCGTCTGTGGTGTCAGATTCCCTTGGTTCAAGTCCCAGCTTGAAGCCATTCTAGCCTCAGTTTCCTCTTCTGTATGATGCAGATGATGATGATAATGATGATACTCATTACTGCCTAAGCTTGCTATAGATTTACATAAAAAATACACAGAATGTACTGAAACTGTGCCTGCCACATATTAAGTGGTCATTGTTCTTGAATATTATTTACATCCTGTCTGGCCCCAGTTATTATTTTCTCCCCAGGTTTCCTCAAATTACGGTCCTTTTTTTTCCTAAGGGAGAAATGAAGTAGATGAGAACACCATGCAAGGCACCCTAAAGTGATCAATTCCAAGCCTATCCCTCTTTCTATGTGGCATTCGGTCAGCCTTGTTCTCTCTGGGCTTCAGAAGGCCTGTCAGAGAAACAGGTTGACTTAACCTGTCACCTCTGTGTGGGCAAGCAGGTAGTGAGGGAGTGGAGGTCAGAGAAAAACAGGAAATCACTCATTTGTATAATTCCATTTACTGAGCGCCCTAAGTGCCATACACTACAGTTGCCCCCTCCATTCACGGGGGATCTATTCCAACAACCCCAGTAGATGCCTGAAAGGACTGATAGCACTGAATCCCACATACACTATGATTTTTCCTATACACACATGCCTTTGATAAATTTTAACTTGTAAATTAGGAACAGTGAGAGATGAACAACAAGCACTAATAAGCAAACAGGACAATAATAATAATGTAAGTAAAATAAGGGTTACTTGAACACAGGCACTGCAATATTGCAACAGTCGATCTGATAACCCAGCCGACTTCTAAGTGACTAATGGGTGGGTGGGGAATGGATACACTGGACAAAGGGATGATTCACATCCCAGGCAGGGCAGAGCGGGACAGCGTGAGATTTCATCACGCTGCTCAGAACAGTTTGCAATTTCAAATATACGAATTGTTTGTTTCAGAAATTTTCCACTGAATATTTTCAGACCACTGTCGATCGCAGGTAATGAAAAGCAGAAGACAAAACCGTGGAGAAAGGGGAACTGCTGTATCGAAGTGTCGTACATTGAAATCACGCCCCACCACTATGAGGTAGATGAGATTATTATTCCTGTTTTTAGCAGAAGACAAAATGGAGGGCTGGAGAGGTTCAGTAGTTTGCTCAAGGTCATACAGCTTATGTGGTGGGGCTGAAATTCAGACCTGGCAAGTGGCTCCCGATACCATTTCGTTGGTCAGTACACTGCCCCCAAAAGTGTTTGGGCCTTGTTCAAAAGAGAAAGTATAATAATACAACCCAATCCTGTTCTGGACAAGGCAAACCAGGGTCCAAAGAGCAGTATTCCCTCTACCCCCCTGAACGTGATTTGTAGCTAAGAGTTTGAGAAACCTGCAAATAGTAAGACTACCTGCTAATCTCCCCACCCCCAACTCTAGGGTGCAGAGAGGAAAGGAAATCTCTTTGGCTGGAACGAGCCCCCATCTTACCTGTCTGGTCAGTCTCCTCCAGTGACACTGAACCACAAGTCTCCTTTGTCTCTGCTGTCATTCTCCTGTGGGCCTACCTGTAATGGGGGTGGGTAATGGACCATTTATTCTGGCTGTAACTTGCCATTAGTAGGCAGGTGATGACATCTCTGTGAAATGATCTGTTAGTTCTCTGAGGGGAATGGGACACCATGGAATGTGGCTCTAACCCTGGCAGCCTGGGTCACTTCTCAACCCTGTGTGTGTGGCTGTGAATGTGGGTATCAATGGCGGCTGTGTGTGTGTCTGGGTCTGGGTGTCAGAGAGAAGTGTGGGCAGAGACTATGGTTGTATTGGGTTTCTCAACACAAATGTGGGCTTAGGTTTGTATTGGACAGCGTGCAGAAGAATTTGCATGTCTGTATAACGGCAAGTGTTGTGGGTTTGAGGTGTGAATAAGTGGATGTAAGTATGTGAATCTACAGGCAACGCCTGCTAATTTGCACGGAGATTATACATGACCCGTGTGAAACTGAGTTTATTTAACTCCAAAGTCACTACTTTCTTTAAAAACTTGAGATGATTCGCTTAGTCCCATAGCCTGAGAGCAGATTCAGCTAGGGAGATAAGGAAGAAGTTGCTGCAGGGGCGGGGCGGGGGTGGGGGACTCCTCTGAGGGGCCAGTTTCCTTGGAGTCTTGCTGTGGCCGGGGTGGTAGAGCATCTCTTTCTTACATAAACAGCGGGAAGAAGCAGGCTCTTAGGATCAGCTCTTGGCTTCCTGGCCATGACCTCTGATTAGCAGGACCTCCGCCTTGCTTTGCCTTTCTCCCCCTAACGCTGTCTCACCACTTACACTCTGATTTCTGGGAAATGGGGCCTTATTCACTGTGTTTGAAGCTACACAAAGCACTGAAGGTTCTGGCCTGCTCTCTGAGCTGCCGCCGCCACAGCTTCCCTACCTAAGGGCAGGTGTATCATCCTTGGCCAGGAAGAAACAATGATGAAGGGTAGGTGCAAGAGGTGGCACAGAGTGAATGAGGAAGTCTAGTTTTCCATCAGTAGTCACCTGAGCAAGTCACTAGACAAAAATATGCATCTGATGGGGGTGGATTGTGGTCTAGCTCTTGCTGAACTCACTGTCTGGGGCTTTGGCCAAGTTATTTCTCACATGGGGGCCTCAGTTGTTCTGTGAAAAGAAAGGGCTGAACTAGATCAGTCTTCTCAAATTTTGATTTATTTTTTTAACTGAATTTACCCTAATGATAGAGGAGAGGGAAAAGGAAATCCCCAGCATGGGTAGAGGAGAGGGGTGGATGCAGGTAACCCAAAGCAGTCTACTGCATGTTCTAAAGTGTCTTTGAGGGCTCATGTTTTATCTTAAAAATGCATGCAAAGTTGGCATTCTTCTTTATGATATAGTCATATTTGTTTTAATATAGAAATGTTTTAAATTTCTTATTTTTGAGTAAAACTGACACCCTAAGAAAACATACCATGTTTATCCTGTGGCTTGGTGGACTTCCTTGGCACCCTGCCATGGACCCCCTGGGGTGTGCACACTCTGTTTTAAAAGTTTGGGAGCAAACAATTAAGATTCCTTTCCGCTCTAACACTCTGTGGTTCAATGACCTGGGCATACCTGTGGTGTCTTTGGTAGGTGCTCCCCAGGATACTGGAGGGTTTTTGTTTAATAGCTGCACCTGAGCGCTCCATTTCCTAGCCAGTTATGTGAAAAGAATAGAAGCCCCTGATTTTGTCTCTAGAACAAGCATCTCTAGTGTGTCTTTACTGAGCCCCAACTACAGGCTCTGGCCTATGCCAAATGTCCTGGGTGAGGTCAAGAAGGAGGCCGATGGTACTATTGTGGAGTGTAAACTGGCTTGCGTGGAGTAACAGGGGTAAACAGTTTGCTGAGTGAAGCGCTGGCTGGTGTGGTTCAGTGGATTGAGCACCAGCCTGCAAACCAAAGGGTTGCTGGTTTGATTCCCAGTCAGGGCACATGTTTGTGTTATGAGCCAGGTCCCCAGGAGGGGGCATGTGAGAGGCAACCACACATTGATGTTTTTCTCCATCTCTTTCTCCCTCCCTTCCCCTCTGTCTAAAAATAAATAACTTTTTTTGAAAAGAGTTTGGTGAGTGAAGGGCTAAATTGTGTGGCAAAGATTTTTAAGTGCTGCAGGAGGTTGAAAAGCAGAACACAGGCATGCTTCCTGGAGGACGTGATAGGACAGCAAGAGAGAGAGGTATGCAGAATGAGCAGGGCTCAGATATATGAAAGGAGGGCAGTGGCATTCCAGCTGGTTGGAGGGCATCACTACAGGTCTGCGGGCTGTCAGGATTGCATCCTGCTCAGGCCCAGGCCAGAGACTTGCTTAGTGGCAGGAGGCAGAGAAAGCTGAAATGGAGTCTTGCTGCCCCTGGGCATGAATTATCAACTACTATCTGTGTACTGTCTTTTTTTTTTTTTTAATGGGAGGATGTGACTGGGGCTGACCCTCTCTGCTGTAGTGGGTAAGGAATCCCTGGAACAAAACAAAACAACCTTCCAAAAGCATTTGGGGGAGTGAAAGATAGAAAGATAGCTACACGTTCTCCTTTATTGTCATCCAGTCCAATCTGATTAGATGTCTTAGTCTGTAAACCATTAGACTTCTGGTCTTTTGGGTGCATGTTATTTCCTCTGTTTAATTTATTGCTAAAAGTTCATTTCAAGGGCACCTGGATAGTGCCTGCCCAGCACGAATGGTTCAGGCGGCCTAGAGTGCCAGACAGCCCACCCTGCTATCTGTGTCACCTCAGAGCACAGCATGAGGGCCAGAGTGAAGGAACCTGCCCAGTACCTGCTGGTGGCCAGGGAGGGCAAGGCCAAGACTGACTGAGAGCAGCACTTAAGGAGAGTCACAGCCCAGGGGAGCAGAGCTGTTGGCAAGAGACAGCTTTATCAACAAGCAAAGGGAGGCCCTGGCTGGTGTGGCCCATTGGACTGAGTGCCGGCCTGTGAACCAAAAGGTCACTGGTTCAATTCTCAGTTAGGGCACATGCCTGGGTTGCAGACCAGGTTACCCCATTTGGGGGCATGCAAGAGGCAACCACACATTGATGTTTTTTCTTCATCTCTTTCTCCCTCCCTTCCATTCTCTAGAAATAAATAAATAAAATCTTAAAAAAAAAAAAAAAGCCAAGGAAGGACGAGGTTGTAAGTTGGCTATCAGGCCCATGGAGCTGGGCAGTGAGCAGTGACAGAGGACCTGGCAGGAGGCTTTAGAGAAGGCTGTAGGGAAGGAAGTTGGTGTTAAGGAAGTGCTAATACAGGTGGCAAGGCCATGTTACCTTTGGCTGGTTAAAAATCCAGTCAAAGTAGCCCTGGTTGGTGTGGCTCAGTGGATTGAGCACTGGCCTGTGAACCAGGGGTTCACCAGTTCGATTCCCAGTCAGGGCACATGCCTGGGTTGTGGGCCAGGTCCCCAGTAAGGGGTACAACCAAGGCAACCACACACTGATGTCTCCCTCCCTCTCTTTCTCCTACCCTTCCCCTCTCTCTAGAAATAAATAAATAAAATCTTTTTTAAAAAGAAAAAAGAAATGCAGTCAAAGTTAAAATACTACTATGACTAACAGAAATAAGGAGGTGGTAGGAGAGAAAATAGGAGGAAATGAGTAAGTGCTGATGTTTTTTAAGCTGCTCTGAGGCATGATTGACATACAAAAAGCTGTACATAATATACACAACTTGATATGCTTGGGGATAAACACATACCCATGAAACCATCACCACTACATATGCCAGAAACATGTACATTACTTGCAAAAGTTTCCTTCCATCCTCTTCATTTTCATTATTATTACTATTAATTTTGGTGGTAATATTTGAGATATAATTTCTACCCTCTTAGCAAAATGTTAAGTTTATAATATAGTATTATTAACCATAGGTATGATGTTGTAGAGTACATCTCTAGGACTTACACATCTAGCATAATTGAGTGCTGATTTCTTAATCTTTCCTACCAGGCAACCAACTGATATGTAAAGTTTAAAATTCCAAGGGATTCCAGTTGCCTGGGGAGGACCCAGGTTGGGTAGGGATTGGAGGGGTTGGAAAGGAAGTCCCCTCTCCCCTCCATGCTAGAAGAATTTGGACACCTAGGGAACTGTTAGAGCCTCAGATATTGAGGGAATAAGACAGGAGCCCAATCCCAGGAACTGGGGTCAAGGCCTGTACTCATACATAAGGGAAGGGACAGGAGCCCAGTTATTGGAACTGGAATTATGAGATCACAGCAGAGCCAGAAACCACTTACTTGAGCCTCGGCTGGTGAGGTATGAATGGATATATTCTATGTTTCCCCCTGTTTCAGGATAGAATGAATTCCAGAATCCAGGTTTCATAGAAACAACGAGAAGACCTATCAGTGTGGGTCAGGTGGCCTTAGAAGGGGCATGAACCTGGACCCATCATGTAACTGCCATGCAGACATGCTCACATAGCCATATTGTCTGCAGCAGCATCAGAGGCATCTGCCACTCACCTCCCTCCTCCCTGTCCTCCTCTCCAGCTACTCAAGAAAGGAGCACAAAATTGTCCTTTCAGGGCATTGACTTCACTGGCTCTTGACTGTCTGCCTGGACCTCCTCAAAGCCAGGCCTTTCTTGATTAGCATCTTAGGCCCACAGAGGATGATGAGGTCACTCTGGTGTGAGATGAGATGACAGTATCATGATTTGGCCGGCCATAAAACAACTGTTTTTAAAGATAAATGTTGTAATGTCATAGTTTACCCAAGGGGTTGCGTAATTCAAAGCAATGACCAAGAAGCTATTTGTAAAATTCTGACTTTCTCCTGAACCAAGTGTGGATGAGCGGGTGCTTTACGGCAGTGTGGGAGGTAAGCATGGCCCAGATGGTTCAAGGAGGGGACCAACACTCAAGGTTTCTGTTCATGTGACAGAGGTCTCCTCTTCTGCAGATATAAAAACCTTTGTCTTTTGAAGTGCCTTGAAGATTTCCAAAGCAGAAAGTGCTTAACCTACAGGCCCTAAACTGGAAAAAAAAAGTGAGTGAGAGAGAGAGAGAGAGAGAGAGAGAGAGAGAGAGAATATCCCAGCAGGAATTGCTCAGCCTCCTGAATTATAACAGGGACAGCTGGCTGCTTGCATGGGGCAGGATGACTTGCTCTCCATGAAGGGTTTGGGGCTGGGCCATCCAGGGGCAGACAGTCTTGGAATTAGACACAGTGGAGGGTTTCAGGTGCTCTCTGAGTCCAAGAACGAGTTTATAGAAGGTATGAAATGTAAGGTAAAGGTTTGATAAGCAGCGGAGTGTACTGGATATGGAATCCGACAGATCTGAGTTTGACTCCTAGCCCTATCTTGGCTAAGTGACCTTAGGCAAGGCATTTAAACCTCTCCAATTCTGTCTCTTCTGCTGTAAATTGAAACAATAATTGAAGCTACCTCTTAGGTGATTGTGAGTCTAATATGGGAATGCACATATATCTAGATCTATATCTCTACATCTATATCTCCATCCATATCTTGTATTTCTATCTCCATCTATCTATCTATCTCTGTCTCTATCTCTATCTCTATCTCTATCTCTATCTCTATCTCTATCTCTATCTCTATCGCTATCTCCATCTCCATCTCCATCTCCATCTCCAGCTCCATCTCTATCTATCTATCTCTATCTATTTCTATTTATCTCTCTATGTCCCTGAAGGTCTCACATTGAGTTAGTAACTCAGTTCCATCTAGGCATGCCAGGGACCCTGTGGTTAGACATTAGCTAGTCTTTTCATTCTTTGTCATTTTCATGATTGGAAAGTTTGTGAAAGGTAGATTAAGGTGACCTTGCAGATACGACTGCTCTGTGAATGCCTTCTGCTTTCTTGCCTGACTCTTTCTCTTTGATCCACACATTGACCTTTACAGAGGATGAGGGGCAGCATGGTGTGCAGTTGAGAGTTAGACAAACTCACACCTAAATCAACCCCAACTATTAGGTTTCATGTAGTCAATAATATTTGTAGGAAGTTGAGGGGGTTAGCTGCCTTCCCACAACCTTGCTGCCCCTTTGGAATAAAAGCAAGTGTCAGACCAACACCTGCGAAACATATAAACATTTGTTAGCAAACAGGCACAAACAGAGTCACAAAACCTGTTCTCAAATCTCAATGATATTTCAGATCTCTGCCCTTTTTGGTTCTTCTTTCAGGCAAAGTTCACCTGAGACAAATGTGATATACAAATATTCCAGCCACAAGTGTAGGTAACCATTTATTGAGGTCAGGGGGCCAAGAATTCTCTGGAAATAGCAGCAGGACTCAGGACCCTTTAGGAATCAGGTTGAGAATATAATCCTTAAAAATAGAGGCCACTAGATTTTTATGCCCCATTCAAGCTAAAATATTTTAATCTGTGCACATATTTCAAATATCACTAATTTTATCAATAAGAACCCATTTTTAATAACCATTGTATAAGTTAAAATGCTTGTTTTCTCCAACGAATACTTACTTTTAACAGCTATTTTGCAAACTAGCATACCCTCTGGTGTTAATAGGAAGTAGTAACAACTGAAGCTGATGGCCATAGTAGCCATGTCTGCAGTGTGGCTTTGAGTGAGAGGTCCTGATAGGGCAGCTACCTACACATAGAGTGTAGAAGCTAATCACACAGAATATCATACTGTCTGCTTTACTATTTTTAAGTGAATTACAAACATCCTAACAGGTAGTTCATTCTGATGATCCTGGGGTCAATAGATGTTGAAGAAGCAGAAAGCCTTTAGCTTTTCAGTGTGACATCAGTGCCACTAAGAATGCTGGAGTGTATCCTTCTCAAGATAACTCTGCTCACAAATCAAGCAACAGCCTTTGGCTTTCCTGAGGCTCCTTGGCTTCTGCCATAGTTTTTCTTCCTCCAAAGGCAACTGTTGCTCAGTATGTGGACAGTTTCTGGAATGTTAAGCACTGGATGGTTGGGCTGTGCTAGGATTAGTAATTTCTTACCTCTGAGGTTTGTCCTCTAGAGAGTGGGTCTGATTTGGGTGGAAACCCCAAATGCCAGATGTTTTGTGGAGACAACTGCTGGTGGCTGATTGCTGAAGAACAGACCTGTGCACTTTTTGAATGAAAAGAGGGAGCCAAGTGCAGTTCAAGACTCAAGGCATATCTCCAAGAGGAAGAACTCTGCTGAGGCTCATGCCTTCTGCTTTTGCATTTCCTTCACTGCGCTGCAAGGCCATCTCCATGGCTGTTCCTGCAGTGTTCTCTAGCCACTGGCAGATCTCCCTCACTGCAAAGTGGCTGTAAGATAAAAGGGAATGAACTATTGAAATATGAAAGGACTAGGATGGATCCCAAGGCCATTAAGCTGAGTGAAAAAAGTCAGTCCCCGAAAGTTTTGCAGACTGTATGATTGATTCCATTTATATAAGATTCTTGAAATGACAAGAATTATAAATGTGGAGAAGAGAGTAGTGGTCGCCAGTATTTAGGGAAGGGAGAGTAGTGAAGCAGGTGTGATGAAAGATCCATGTGAAGATGGGACCATTCAGCCGTTGTGACTGTGGTGGTGGATCCAGAAACCTACACAGGTAATAAAATAGTATGGAATGAAACTCACTCATATGCAAATAAATACAGCAGGTCCTAGAATAATGTGTTTTCATTCAATGTCATTGTGTTGCAATGTTAATTAGATGCCTTAAGACCTTAACTCTTGTTTATCTCAATTAGTCTATGGTAAAATTTATTTTGATATATGTTGTTTCACTTCAAGTCGCAGAACCCATCAATAATATTAAGTGAAAAGTTACTGCACAAGTAAAAGTGGGGAAATCTGAACAAGATGGGTGGATTGTATCTATGTCGATATCCTGGTTGTGATATTGTATTAAAGTTTTGTAAGATGTTACTGTTGGGGAAAACTGGCCAAAGTATACAAGAGATCTCGGTATTATTTCTTACAACTACATGTGAATGTACAATGTTCTCAAAATAAAAATTTTAATGACAAAATAGGTGATTGTGGCAATGGTTGCACAACCCTGTACATACACTAAAAACACTTTAAATGGGTGAATTGCATGGTACGTGAAATATATCTCAATCAAACTGTTTTGAAAAATAGGTGTAAGGATCTTCAGAGAAGCTGACTAAGGAATCCAGGGTGAATTCCAGGCCTACAAAGGATGAACGTGATGATGGAATTGTTATTTTGTTCACGAGGACTACAAGCCCCTGCCTCCCCCAACCTTTCCTAGTTCTGTGCCCTGAATAGGGTATGGGGACACTTCAGCTGCCTCAGCTGCCTTAGCCCATCCTTTATGACTGGAGTACCTTAAGCCCTCTTGTCCCAGCCTTTTCCTACCCTCCGCTGTGTAGCCTGGTTCATCTGCCTGGGCTTTGGCTCTCTTCTTGGACTAAGGTCCACTTGACTGAGGCTTTGATTCCATACCTAACTCTTGCCAAGTTCCTTTCCTGGAGGCTGAATGCTTTGCTCTGTCTTCCTCTGCCAGTGTCTGTGCCTCAGCTGTGGATGGACTCAATGCTACCATCCATCTAATTTGTGATCGTGTCTTTTAGCCAGGGTGCATGGTTCTGCTCCACCGCTCCCTCCCTCAGGGCCCAGCCTAAGTGGTCAGGGTGGTCATTCCCAACTCTAATCTCACCTGGGACTAATGTCTTCTTCCTCCTCACTGGTCCACATTATATGCCTCTCCCCTAGACCCACTCAAGAGACAGTCAAGTCGGTAACCCTGTTATCTTAGCTGTACTACAAGGAACACTTCAGCAATTATTGATACTAGCAGACCCTGGTAGTCCTGGGTGGGATTCTGATGCTAAAAGCAACATGGCCAGAGGAGTGTAGAGCAGGTAGGGCTGCTGATTCAATGCTTCTGATGGCACCCATGTTTCTGGGGGGAGTGCCCAAGAATCCTCAGTCATGAATGCACAATGGTTTCTCATGACCAGTCCAGGGAAGAGGCTCTTGTCTGCAGTAGCTCCTTCTCTAGTGGGAGACTGATGCTCTGAATCTTGTTCCAAATATCTTGCGACCACATCTCTGGGCTCCATCACTTCTGACATGGAGCTGGGGTTTACTTTAGTTGGAGTTAAGGAGTTCTTCTTTTATTTTTTAAGAGAGAAAACTTAACTGAGCTGTCACCATCATAACTTGTCACCCTCAAGCAAATGGTCAGGCTGAAAGGATGGTCCTGAGACAACTAACAATGCCCTAAAGTGAATGGCTAGGAAGGACTGGCCAACAAGACTTGCCAACTTTCTCATTGCTCACCAACTCACTCCATGTTTGACAGTAGGAGTCAGTCCTGCTATATTATCAAGAGGAAAAAATCTTATATATTTGACTCACCACCATTTCCATTCAACTGTCACTTCTGCTGTTATCAGTATTTCTACCTCCTCATAATTTACTACTCACTCTCACTTGCTGTGTTCACAAAAACAATAAATATGCTTTTAAGGATTAATCTGAAGTAAGGTAAATTGGCTTTGAGAAACATTGTTTTATGACTATAGCTTGCAAACTTTACTGTGTGCATGCTGACATCTATTGTGACTTCTGGGAGGCCTTTCCCCACTTCTAACAGAGAGCTACGCTGCTCTGTTCCAGATACAGGAGGCTGCCAGAGAAGTGACCTCTGGATGAGTGAGGTGTTATTTAGTTGGGTTCTGAAGAGTGAGGCTAAATTCTCTTTGCTCAGCCCCCCTGGAGAATGGCAGAGGGAACTCACGGCTGTGAAATATGCAGGTCAAGCAGCATGTAGGCTGGGCTGGCCACGTAATTCCTTCATAGCAGTTGAAGCCTGAGGCTCTAGAGCCTGGGCCAGCACATCTGGGGAAGAAATAGGGGTGGGCCCACGGGAGAGTAATGAGTGTGTGCACTCGCACACATGTGCACCCAAGACAATACAGAATGGGGAATGGGGAGGGGAGAGGAGAAAAGGAATCAACCTGTACTATAACACAGGGCCCCCAAGCATCTTGGGATGGCAGTCATTCAGCCACCCTCTTTTCTCCCAGATCTTTTAACCAACTTCTTTCCTTTCTTTTTCCTCATGCTTCTTCCTCTTCTTCTCTCCCTTCTCCCTTTACCCACTCCCCTCCTTCCATCTCTCCACGATAGCGAAGCCAGTGCAGTGAAGTTTTTGAAAACAGGAGAAACTGTCGTCTCTCTGCCCTTCCCCTCTACAATTCAGGGATTTCTAATTCCTCCATTCAGGCCCTGTTTGCATCTCTTATTCCTCTTCATTTTGGGAGGCTGACTGAAAGCACATGAACTACAACCCTCTCCTCTGATAACCCTGTTTCTCTGCATTTTCCCCTGACTCATTGGGAAAAAATCACACATCTTTTTGGATGGAGTGTTTGGCTGGAGGCAGAGGACATTGTTCTTGTTCCCAAGCTCTATTCTATACTTTTGGTGTGACCTTGGGCAATTTCTGCCCTCTTGGGTCTTAGCTTTCCTGTTAATAAGTATGATAAGTGCAAAGGAAAACCTTTGGAGCCCACAGTTAAAAGTGATGCGAATTAGGATACTTGGACTCTTCCTAGCCTTTACTCCACCCTGCTTTTTCCTACCTCTCCTCCTCCCAAGAAGCAGTTAGTTAACTGAAAAGTCACACCCAAGGGTATGGTCTGAGTAGAGGGAATGAGTTATTGTTTTACTTCTTATGGTAAAAGATACAATCACAAGGAGTCCCCAAGCAAGAAGAGGGCAGGGTTAGTGTTCTGGAAGTGTAGGAATTTTGTGGATAAAGGCAACAGTTACTCCTCTGAACTTTCCCAGGCCCTTCTACTCAAAGGTCCAGGATGAGGTGTTTGGATCACTGTTAAGTGGGGAGTTTGGCCTAGAAGCAGCCCATTTTCCTGGCGGTAGTTGGAGGTGGGAGAACTGTTGGTCTGAAGAGGACCTACTTGGCTGTACTGTGTGGGGGTTTGTGAGCCCAGTCCTACTTAGCTTATGAGTGGGCACCTAGGAGCAAGGTTGTGGGTCTGTTTTAGTTTGCCCGACTGTGAAAGAAGCAAGAATAGGAGCTTCCATGAAGGCCCGCAGCTGCCTTCCAAGGAATTTCAGTGTATCTGGGAGCACAGAGGCTGAGTCATAGTTTGGGAAGGATTGTGTTTTTATACCCGCAACGCAGGGTGTTGCCATATATTAATCATTATTACGGTTAAAAACAAATAAACTCATCCCGCAGTTATGACAAATCTGTGTCTTGGCTCTTTCCTGCCCTCATTGTCTTTCTTTTAGTGTGTGCCTTAGGGAGCCAGGGTTTAACTCCATACTCCCAGGATAGGCAACTGTCTTTCGAATATCATTTTTAAGGATGCATGTAAAATACCCAATTAAAAGAAAAACAAACTTCCACATCTGTTTGCTAAGACCTACAATTCCACTCTACTAAAATGTAAATACTCCTTAGATCTCATGAGTCACTTCAATATTAATATTAATGGACTTTTACTATTGTTTCCTGAGAGGAGGAGACTGGGTAAAAAGAGAAACCTCGAGGGTCCTGAACATCTAGCCAGAGAAAGATTTTCTTCAAGGGAAGAGAAAGGCACAGAAAGGGGATGCTAAGGTACTCCAGACAAATCACCAACCTGATGGTTTTTCCATTGACTACTGTATTTCACTATGCATAATGCACACTTTTTCACACAAATTTTTGAGGGAAAAATAAGGATGCACATTATATATGGGTATAATATTCACATACCATGGCTATAATAGTGGGCATAATCCTGTGTATAATGCACACAAAAACATGGGTGTGCATTATACATGGCAAAATGTGTTCTGTATAGACACAGGTTGTGGCTATTGCTGCAGGGGTTCTGTAACTGTAGGGTAAGCTAAGGGAAGGGCAAAAGGAAAAATCACTTAAGTTTAATTAGCCATTTTTCCAGCATCGGCCTCAGGCCCTCACTCTAGAGCAATAGACTGACCTCCCAAAGGAGAGAGACGACTACCTGCTCATGCATTTGGGCCGTTTTAGGCTGAACCCCTTGGCATAGGGTGATTTTGATGGGTCAGGCCTTCACTGCGAGGCCTCTGGTTCCCACAAAGTTGAGAGAACTGAACCACCTTGGGAACTGCTGAGCATTTGAAAGGAGAAGAGTATATGAGGGCTTGAGCTTACTGAAAGATTTGAACTTTTGGACAAAGTGTATGCTTCAATGTAGCACACTCTATTGGGCTAGGGTCCCAACCTGATTTTACCCAGTGGCCCAAAATGTTACCCAATCATGAAGAGTCCCCAGCTAAGGTCTTAACAAAGAAAAGGTCAGACCACCTTTTCTGTCATATTGTCCACTGCTCTCTTATATCTGCCCTCATTTGGGTTGTAGCAAAAATGGCACCTCCTCAGATGTGGGCCTTTACTCCCCTATTTAGATAGCTCTTCCAACTCCCAGTCATATTCTTAGCAGCCAGATGGCACCAGAAGTTAACTTGCAGGCCCCAGTCAGGTAGCTCAGTTGACTAGAGTGTTGTCCCGATATGCCAGGGTTACAGGTCCAATCTCTGGTCAGGGCACTTGCAGTAGTTAACCAGTGAGCACATGGAGAGGTGGAACAACCAGTCAGTGTTTCACCGTCTCTCTTTCACATCAATGAATAATAATAAAAAAAAATAACCAGAGGAATTGGACCTTGGTTCAGCAACCTTGGTTCTTGAATTTGGCTGGGAAACAATTCAGAGCCAAGAACTCAAATTATAAGACAAAGTTTATTTAGAAAGTCACAGAGGTCAGAAAAATGAGCCAGCTGGGCTGTGTGGGCTCAGGAGACAAGTTACAAAACAAGGGTCCTTGGAGCTTAGGAGACAGAAACCAAGGATATATGTGCCAGGGGAAAAGAGAAGGGGAAAGGCTCAGGCATGCTCCAGAGAGAGTATGTGCTTGGGGGAAGAAGGGGGTGGGCAAAGGTGCAAGCATCTTCAAGAGAGAGACAGAGAGACAGAGAGAGAGATGGCTAAGTCCTTTGTCTTAAGGGGTTTTATCTGGAGGTCTCAGGGTAGGATCTCAATAGAATATTCATCACTCTTTTAGGTGTGTCCTATCAGGGTCATGGTGTCCACTGATTGGTTGGCCCCCAGACAGGGGGTCAATAGCCATTCTAGCATGTCCTGATATCAGCCATGATGTTGCTCTGCCTGGCCTTGCTGCTTTTCTGGGCCTGGAGCTAAAATACAACTGAGGCCTAGATGTTATCTCTAGGGCTTAATGATTAAGGGAGTGGTCATGCAAGGGTCTGTATGGTAGTCATGTGAAACTATTCTCTGGCCCCCTTGTTCCTCATCTAAGGGAGTCTACCACATGAGTAGTGACAAAAAAAAGGGGAGGAAAGATCAGGAGAGGGTCAGAACTGCATGACCAGTGACATGAAAGGTTAGAGGATCTAAACTGCTATGTTAGGGGAGGGGAGGTCACCATGGGGGCAAGGTCCCAACTTATGATTGTCTGTTGCTATGCACTCTAGGCTCTCCACCCTGGTGACATTCTGTATCTGGCTTGTCTTTCTTTCTCTGCTCCTGTCTGTCTAACTCTCTACTATATCAATATCACTCTGTTTATTATCTTTATAGCATCTATTGCTATTTCAAATCTCCATTTGGTTATTTGGTTGTTTATCATCCCTCCCCATTCCTCTGACCCATGAGAAGAGGGGCTGACTGTGTTTGCTCCCCCAGTGTATCCCCTGAATATGGTCTTCATTGTCCTCACTTTGTACTTACTCTCTCTGGAATGTATCTCCCTTGTCCATACAATCTTTCTTGTCCTGCAACGCTGGACTCAAAGCCTACCTCTCCCAGAAAGTCCTCCCTGATCCCCTGAGCCCACAGAAAGCTTTTCCTTCGCCAAATACTATAGCCTTGACTGTCTTTGTATTTTGCTAATTTGTTCTTCATTGTCATTATATGTATTCCTTCCCAAATTGTTCCCCTTGCATTGATCTTACCTCTCCCAGTAGATTGTGTCCACAATACTTTCCTGCTTTTGATTAGGTTTAGCTCTCTCTGTGTCACCTAAGGGTAAAAATGAGTTTGATTGTGCTCATTCAGTGACACAGATGGTGCAGCAGGACACAGGAAATAGTCTCTCTATGTGTGTTCCGAGGACCACATTTGGCCCTTCTTTAAAGGCAGTTTCCCAGGTACTGTCTCTATAGATTCAGAATGTATTCTGGGGTGGGATTCTGGAATCTACACTTGAAAGAAGATCTTTCTTGTCAGGGTGGGTGTGGTAGGACAGAATGACAGCCGAACTACAACCCAGAAAAAGATGGCTGACGTCAGGCCAGAGAGCCAAAACGGTGGGCTTTGCCATGGCAACCAGAGCCTGAGGAGGACCACCAATGATATGCTGCCACTTGGCTCAAAGGGACCAATCCCCAGATCCCATGAAGAAGACCCCCAGATTGGGTGTATAAAACTCCACCATGCTCTTTGTTTGGGCACAAATTCCCCGGCCCAGCTCTGTGGACTGGAGGACCTCGCCCGGGTGCGCAAACCCCAATAAAGCTCTATACTGCCTGATTTTGTGGCTGATTGACATTTCTTCCTCGGCGGAGCCTAAGAAAACCTTACACTTCTGATACACTAAGTTTGAGAACCAGTAATGTAGCTTGACCCATCTTTGTTTTGACACAGCCATTAACCAGCTATGTGGCTTTGGGTGACTCACTTGTCCTCTCTGCACTTCTGTTTCCTCATTTTAGGATAAAGGTATTGGGCATTGTGATTTTTCAATTCTAAACATCAGCAAGTTTATGTTCTGTGAAATTGTGGAAAGCAAATTCCTTGGCTTATGTATCTTAGAATTTTAATTATAGTATATTCGAGTATAGTGCCTTAAAATGTAGTAGGTTCTTAATAAAGATCAATGATTGAATGAATAGAGTGAGTAGCTGGGAGGCAGGAGATGGAGGAGTTTATAGCAATCCTGGGACAGTAGTGTAGTGGACACTACACAAGCCTGGGTGAGAATCCCAGGCTCTGCCAAGTCATGTGACCTAACTCTCCATTTCCTCATCTGTGAACTGGAGGTGTTAACAGTACCTACTGCATAGGGCTGTGGGAGGATGAAATGAGAAAATGTCTCCAAAAAGCTTAGCACAGTGTCTAGCACATAGTAAACACTTAAAACCTTTGTTTTTAATTAGGTCACCCCAATGAGGAGCAAATGATCGATTTCCAATGAGGCAGAACCTGAATTTCAACCATGTCCTAGACTCCTCAGGTCTTCCCCTTCCCCACTAGCACACAAGTTACAGGGAAAGAACAATCAATGGTGTGGGAAACCCATAGGGGCCCTGATGATGACATAAGGGCCTGGAGGCCTGGCTGATCTGAGAGCCACAGCTGGAAGGACCTGATGTTAGGACTGGGGAGCCATGGGCTGGAATCTTAGAGCATGCTGTACCTTATCTGTGGGCTGAGAAAACCGAATTGTCAATGCATTCTGATGCTTATCATTAGGGATATAGAGAGTATGGGGTTGGAGCAAGAATACTTGAGTTGAAGTCTTGGTTGTTGCAGGCAGCCTTCCTTGACCTTGCTGCATCCCCACTTCTCTGTCTGGGTCAAATGGCTTCTCTTTGGTGTGTCCTCGCAGTGCCTATTATTCCTCTTATCATGGTATGTGCATCTGTTGTCACCACCTCTTGACTGTCATCTACAGTAGACTGAGCTCATTGAGAGTGAGGACAGTATCTTGACCATCTCTGCAAAGCCATATTGCCTGAGTGGAGCACATGTGCAGAAAAAGTTCACAGAATTCAATTCAAATTATGAACTGACTGTTGAGTTTAGCAGTGGATTAACTTTGGGCAAATCAATTCACCTCTTTAAACCTATAAGACAAGGCTGGATAAACAACTTTATTAGGATTATTGTGAGGCCCATACACTTTGTAACCTGTAAGAGAATCATAGTTAATGTCTTTTAGGCCTATTTCCACCCCCACCCCCCTACCCCCATCTTTCAACCTTCACCCCAAACTATTTACCATCCCTTTAGGATTCTACTTTCTATTCTCTAGGCTATTTTATCAGTGAATCTGGATAAAGACTCCATGCTAATGTGTTAATGGGTCTTAATTGGACAATATATTTACATTTCAACAGGGAGCTTCCCCCCACTTCAGGAGGAATGAGTAATGGTGGATTTCAGGTGCTTTGGCAGGGAAGGGCTGGCTTTTGTCTTTGTTGTTAGGGGCCGCTTAAGCCATTTCTCAAACTTCCCTGGTAGGAGGCCACCTACTTTTCATCCACACAGGGTTGGCCATGCTGCACACACTGTGTGTTTGCAAGTAGGAAATGCCTGAGGCATATAGAGCCACAGTGGGGGCTTCTCTCTTGTGAGGTCTCCAAGAGTACACAAAACCAATCTCTAGCAATTTACCTGCTCCTTCCATGACTTTTGAGTCACACTGACTCAAGAGGCCTGATGAGTTCTGTTCTGGGCTTGGAGATCAGACCTGGGGCCCAGAAAAGCCATTAATCTGTAAAGATTATTTCTGCTAATTCCCCCAAGCAGCTCCTAAGGCTTTTCACAGGATCACAGAATAGCCTGGGGCTTTTGCTGGGGTCCAGTGTTAAACTCCTGTGGAAGGAGGTGTAATTCCCAGTTAAAAGTTCCTCTGGTGCTATTAATGTTAAGCAGAAATAAGTTTTGTGCCTGAAATATCAATGCCAAGGATTTCGCGTGTGTTGAGGACTAGGAGGGGAAGGTGAGGGGTTTACTGGCTGGGGCTAGTCTGAGTTTGCAGGTATGGCAGGGCTGGGGGAAGGGTGTTACTGTGTGGGCTGTGTGCATGAGTGTGTATGTTGAGTGTGCATGGCCTGTATGCTGCTCTGGTAAATTTGTCCTCTGTTCCTTTTAAGGATTCTTTCGTGCAAGAGTTGGCTATGAAAGCAATTGTTTTTTCTTGCTGCCTTCTCTGTAAGTAAAGCCAGCACTGAGCTTCTTGGAACGTTGTTTCTAAATGTGTTGAGGTCTGAAATACCCTGGGCATGATAGGTTGCCACTCTGGGTCTCAGTGTTTTCCATTCAGAATGGGCGGACCTTAGATAAATTTTGGAAAAGTGACCCAGGAGAAGTTGAACTTCAGGACCTATACTTTGCCAGAGGCTAGCTGTCACGGGGCTTGTATGCCATTTATTTGTTTTTTAAAAGATTTTATTTATTTATATTTAGAAAGAGGGGGAGGGAGGAAGAGAGGGAGAGAAACATTGACGTTTAAGAGAAACATCTTATACATTTCCTGATTGGGGACTGAACTTGAAACCCAGGCAAGTTCCTTAACTGGGGATCGAACTGATGCTTTTTTGCTTTGCGGGATGACACCCAACCAAGTGAGTCACAGTAGTCAGGGCTACTGTTTCTATTACTGTTCCTCTTACCTACTTTTCCACAGGAAGCGTGAAGAGGGAAAGGGCTGAACCTCACCTACCTTCAGTTGGAAAATGTCTTATTTCCCAGCTTTTGTGAGATCAGTGGCCACCAGATTGTTCTACAGTCCAGCCCCTGCCAGTAACGCTGACGAAGCCTCTGCAGTTGTGTGTATTGCAATTTCACCCACTGTCTGTGGTAGACTGAGGTGGATCTGTTCTCTGAATGGTTTTGTATTAATATGTAAGTGTGGATACTAATGTTCATGGGCCAAGAGGTGATCTACAGGTGATTTGTTTTTAGTGCAGTGGGATTGCAGGGTAATTCTTTCTTGGGCCAAGGACATCTGAACAGAGGTTTGGAGCTCTGTTGGCAGCTGGGATGGGGTGGGGAGCAGCTGAGAGGATCAGGATCTCCTTGGGGATGAGAGTGGAAGTTGCCAAGTGGCAATCTGAAGGCCCAATTCAGCATTCACAACTTATGTGACTTGAACAGTGTCTTAAAACATTGGAACTGGTTGCTCACAATTACAAATTCATAAACTTGAAAATATAAGGATTGGATAACACAGGACAAGTTGCCTGCTTGAAAATAGTTATACTGAATAGTAGCTGCCACATATGGGCACGGTCTGTACTTTCCAGTTTTTCACAGTACCCCATTTCTTTATTTGTTGTGTTGTGCCAGGTGCGCTTCTTTTATTTAGACTGTTTGTGATCCCTCAACGTTCAACACTCATCATGGTGGGATAGCCCTTATGGGGGAGATTCTGCTGCAGGGTGTGTGAGATGAAATGAGTGTTAATGAGGCAGGAGATAGAATAGGAAATCCTGAGACACTGCAGCTGTCATCAGTCAGCATCCTGATTTCCGAGAATCGCCTTGTGACACCTGCTAATAATTAGCATTGTGGTTTCCTCCCCGAGTGGGCAATCATGGAGAATTGTGGAGAATCTCATGTGTAGAAGCTTAAGTAAAAACCCTATAAAGCCTGTAACTGTTCAATAGAAGAGAGCCATTCCTTGGCTAGAGATGGCCTGCTCCTGTATTTTGGGATAATGAAGCCCAGAGAACCAAGGCTGAAGGTACTATCCCCTTTGGTTCCTGGAAGAAATGATGATTTTTGTGAGTCAGGATGATTTTGACTTTGGAATTTATACGATATGTGTTAGAATCAAATATTTTAGTGTAACGTTCGTTATGACTACATTTCTGCACATAATTCTTAATTGGTATAATCTAATTCTTGACGCTTTCTGTATGATTACAGTCCCTATCCCATTTTTCCATTTTCTCTTATTTCCTGATGCTTAGGCCAAGGGCTGGGAATGGGTAAGGGATTAGCTGCTAGGAGCAGAGAAAGAATTGACTCGGAACTTTTGAGATGACCCCTAACATACTGTAATGATGTGCTTTCTCCTCTCTAACTGGCTTGGATTTTTCCTTTCTCTTTGCCTGACCACTTTAGCTGGCAAACAGGGAGGTATGGGGCCATTTTAGGATTCAGTCTCTCTAATTAAGTGGGTCCTGATTGTCAGGTTTTCCACTTATTTCCCTGGATATTTTGATGATCACTATTGGCTCTGGTGGGTGTTCCTGGTTTTAGGCTTTTTCCTGTTTTTCAGAGGATTTATCAATTATGATGCCAGAAACTTTCTCTCGCTTCACTTAGTTTTGTTTGTGTGGTCCATGCAATTCTTTGTTCATGACAATCAAGAGCCTGGACTCTGTCTCCATCTGCAACAGTAAAACCTGAAAATAGTCCAAAAGCCTGAGTGACAGAGGCAGCCTGGTGTCGCCACTGGGCATCCTGTGAGGCAGAGGGATCACAGCACTAGGAAGCTCAGAATCCAGCATCTTGTGAAAACTTGGGCAGGAAGCATGTATGGAAAGAACATTCTGCAAGTAGGAAGATAGAACCACACTGTCTGAGGTCAAGTGACCCTGTCATAGCCCTACTCAAACCCTCAATGACTTCCCATTGTTCTTAGGATAAAGAGACAAAAACATAGTCAGCAAACCTGACAATGTTGAACTTTATTTTGAGCCCTGTTATTCTGGAAAACCTCTTACCCTTTTGTGAATGATCCTCTTGTGTTCTGAGATGTGGCTAACTCCAAAGGACCACTCTGCCCTCACAAATTACAAGACAAGACCCACCTTGACCCTTTCTAAATGACTCAGATATGACCCAATACAAGTGTCTCCCCTCTGTTTTGATATATTCCTCATTCATGAACATTCTCTCTATTGCAATAGCCCAAATAAAATCAACTCCTTAATGGTCTGACATTTTCTCTTTCACAATTTTGTTGCCGTGACTACAGTTGGTTAAATTTCACCCTCAGATATGTATTTACCCTGCCCAGGTAACAAAGCCACTCAGAGCTCTTTGTGTTCTTCTCCTGAGTGGTGATGTAGGCATCCAACAGTGAGTCTCAGCTCCAGATCTTGCGTTCTGGATTCTTGCCTGCTGCTAGTACTGTAAGGATTTGATTTGGACTATTTTGGAGTACCTGCTTGATTCCTGGTGGTGCCTTGTTTTGGTTTTCATGGCCTGACCATTCAGTGATCTCTGTAAATACGTTAATGGTTTGTAGAGATCTTATCTCTGTTGGGTGAAAGGTGACAGGAGCTGATTGGTGTTTTTTCCTGTTTATTTTGAGCTTAAATCATTTAAGAATCCCATGCCATCTGGAAAAGAACAGCTTTTTGATATACAACAGTGAGTTTTATAATGCTGTGTTTACACTTAACCCAAGGCTGAAATTTTACAATTAAAGCTATAAGCTGTCTATTTGTCTGTCTGTATGTTTATATGTAATGCAGAAAGACCTTTGCCTTTCATTGTGTGATTACTATATTTTTCTACCTCTGGATGGTATAAAATTAGATTATAAAATCTTTTAAAGATCTATTTTGATTGGTTTACAGATAAATAAGTGCTTGTATAAATTGAATGTTCTTAAAGTTCTCAAACATTAAGAAAATTGTGTTGTATTTAATACTTTCAATGTGCTAAACAGAAGTGTTCTTATAGAAACTAATTCAAATATTTTAAGAATTCAAGGTCACATACTTGAGATAAAATCTAACAAATGAGTCACTTAATATTTTTGACTTAAATCAGAAAAAACATAGATGTTTTTATTATCAATGTTGAATATACTACAAGATTTTTTTTCAGATTTTATTTATGTATTTTTAGAGAGAGGGGAAGGGAGGGAGAAAGAGAGGGAGAGAAACATCAGTGTGTCATTGCCTCTCACACACCCCCTACTGGGGACCTGGCCTGCAACCCAGGCATGTGCCCTGACTGGGAATCGAACAGGCAAACTTTCGGCTCACATGCTGATACTCAATCCATTGAGCTTCACCAGCCAGGACTATGATTATGTTCTTATTCTACTTAAGTATGTTCTTCTTAAAGGTATACAATTTTATTTATTATTTTATTATTATTTTTTAAATCCTTACCTGAGGATATGCCCATTAATTTTAGACAGACAGGAAGGGAGAGAGAGAGAGACATCAAATGGTTGCCTCCTGTACATGCAATGACCAAGGATCAAACCTGCAACCTAGGTATGTGCTCTGAGCAGAAATTTAACCCACAACCTTTTTTAGTTTATGGGACCACACTCCAACCAACTGAGCCAGCTGGCCAGGGCTAAAATTTTACTGATCAAATAAGCTAGTATTACTTCCACTAAATGTTTAAGATTCTGGGAAAATAATTTGTGTTTAACCAAATCAAATCATTACTTTGACAAACCCTATTTTAATAGTAATGGTGTTTTATTGTTAAAATGTTCATACAACCCAAAACAATCTACAGACTCAATGCAATCCCTATTAAAATACCAATGGCATTTTTTTCCAGGACTAGAACAAATCAAACTAGTACATCATTGAAATATTCATACTACCCAAAGTAATCTATAGATTTAATGCAATTCCTATTAAAATATCAATATTTCACAGAGCTAGAACAAATAATACAAAAATCTATATGGGACCACAAAAGACTCTGAAAATAGCCATAACAATCTTGAGAAAGAAAAACAAAGTTGGAGGTACCTGATAGCAGACATAACAGAGGCAGAAAACAGACATATAGATCAATGGAACTGAATAGAGAGTCCAGAAATAAACCCATGCCTATATGGTCAATTAATCTATAGCAAAGGAGGCAACAATATACAATGTGGTAAAGACAGTCTCTTCAATAAATGGTGCTGGGAAAACTGGGCAGATAAATGCAAAAGAATTAAACTGAGTCACTTCCTTACATCATAAACTCAAAATGGTTTAAATACTTACATGTAAGACCCCAAACCATAAAACTCCTAGAAGAAAACATAGGCAGTATATTCTCTGACATCACTCTCAGTAATTTTTTTGGTATATGTCTCCTCAGTCAAGGAAACAAAAGAAAAAAATAAACAAATGGAGCTATCTCAAAACCAACAGTTTTTACACAGTGAAGAAAACCATCAACAAAATAAAAAGACAAGCTACTGAATAGAATATATTCACCAATGATCCATTCAATAAGGGGTTATTATCCAAATTACATAAGAAACCCATGCAACTTAACACCAAAAAACAAACAATCCAATTACAAAATGGGCAGAGGACCTGAATAGACACTTCTCTAATGAGGACATACAGATGGCCAAATAGACATATGAAAAGATGCTCAGTGTCACTTTTCATTAGGGAAATGCAAATTAAAATGACAATTAGATATCACCTCACACCTTTCTGAATGGCTACCATCAGTAAAGCAACAAATGATAAGTGTTGTTGAGGATGTGGAGAAAAGGGAGCCCTTGTGTACTGTTGGTAGGATTGTAAATTGGTGCAGCCATTCTAAAAAATGTATGGAGGCTCCTCAAAACTTAAAAATAGAATTACTATATGACATAGTAATTACTCTTCTGGGTATTATTCAAGGAAATCTAAAATACTAATTGGAAAATACATCCCTGTGTTTGTTGCCAATATATGGAAGAAACCTAAGTTCAATCTATAAGTGAATGGATAAAGAAGTGGTACATCTATACAATGGAGTAGGACTCAGCCATAAAGAGGAATGAAATCTTGCCATTTGCAACAACATGGGTAGACCTAGAGGGTATTATGGTAAATGAAATAAGTCAGACAGAAGAAGACAAGTACTATATGATTTCACTTGTATGAAGATCTAAAAAATAAAATATATGAACAAACAAAGCAGAAATAAACTTATAGATACAGAGAACAAACTGATGGTTGCCAGATGAGTGGGAAACTAAGGGAAAGAAATTAAGATGTACAAATTGCCAGTTATACAAACACCCATGGATGTAGAATACACAGGAAATATAATCAATAATATTATAACAACTATGCATGGTGTCAGATGAGTACTAGAGTTATCAGGGTGATCACTTAGTAAGTTATATAAATGTTGAATCACTATGTTGTATACCTGAAACTAATATATTATATGTCAACTGTAATTAAAAATTAAACAAATGAAAACAAATAGTAGTTATGTTTTGTAACTACTGTGTGTTTCATGTCAGCTTGAAGATAATTTCCAACATATTTCAATAACTTAAACCTTTTAGTGATACTCAATTGAGTTGATTAATGGATATTCATTACCTTAGAACGTATCTAAGATAGACTACTGAAACATTAATCACTAAACAATTTTACGTTTATATACTTTTGATTATTTTGATATGCTATACAGAGGGTATATATACTTGGGTTTGTTAATAAATGTGTTTGTTTTTAGTACTTTGAAAAGTTGTACTGTAATGGTTGTGCATGGATATAGAAAGTTGTAGAAAGTTTGTGGAAAGGGAATTTAATTTATTGTGTTTAAAGCTGGCTAAGGCTTGATGTGCTTATTTATAAGATTTTCAAAAAGAGCTTTAGTATCAAATATTATTTTGACAGAAAACTAGAATTGGATTTCCTCTCTGATTAAATGTCAAATTTTTATTGGATTATTGGGCTGCTCTTAATAAAAGATTGTAAGAGGTTATTCCTTACTTTCTGTGTAATCTGCCTAGAAGACAAAGATTCTGTGTCTTGCTAGAATAAACTTCTATTGTTTATGCTGACTTTATGATGTCCTTGATTATGTAAGAAAAAAAGTCTTCTTCCTTAGAAAATACCTATGGTTTGTTAGGAAATAACTATGGTTTTTATACAAATCATGTTATTTCTTATTTTTATTTTTCAAAAGTTACACTGTCAAATTGGTCAAATAGATAGCTGAGTATTGTTTTTCAGTAACCCATGATCCTATCTTTTTTTAATCCTCACCCAAGGACACTTTTAAATTGCTGTTAGAGAGGGAGGGAGGGAGAGAAAGAGAGAGAGAGAGAGAGAGACAGAGACAGAGACAGAGACAGAGAGAGACAGAGAGAAACCGAGAAACAGAAACTTTGCTGTGAGAGAGAAACATTGATTGGTTGCTTTCTCATACGTGCCCTAACGGCAATCTGGGTATGTGCACTGCCTGGGAATCAAACCTGTGACCTCTTAGTCTACTGGACAACACTCTGACCAACTGAATCACACTATCCAGGGCACCCATGATCCTATCTTAATCAAGTGTTCAAATACTCTCACAAATTTGAGATTTTGGCTTTCCCAAAGCTAATCCTAAATGATATCTTTTGCACCTAAAACTGTCTTTCAGATTTTCCAGAGGGCCCCTGGAAAATAGAAAAAAGGATTAATTCTTTTACCTTATAAAGTAGAACTGGTAGTGATAATTGAGTTTGTTTGATACGTCACTATGGATGAGTTTCAAGAGAAGAGTGGTTAATCAGAGATTCTCAGCCTTTCCTAGGTTGAAGTGGTATAGGTAAAATGTTATTAATATAATTATTTCAGAAATTATATGCTATGTGGTAAGTTCCTACAGAATTTTCAGTGCCGTCCCTGTCCATGAAGGGTTTCTGTTTGTCAAAGTCATAGTGTTGTTTTGCCTGATAATAGAAATCAACAGTATAGTATTATCAGTCATAATATCAGTTATTTTTTAAAAGGTTTCCTCTTTTTTTAAGATTTTATTTATCTTTCAAGGGGAAGGGAAGGAGAGAGGGAGAGAAATATCAATGTATGGTTGCTTCCTGTGCATTCCCTGCTGGAAACTGGCCTGCAACCCAGGCATGTGCCCTGACTGGGAATCGAACCGTGATCTCTTGGTTCACGGGCCACACTTAATCCACTAAGCTACACCAGCTATGGCTCAGTTATTTTTTTAAAATGCTAACTTGGTTACAAGTTTATTTAATTTGAATCTAGCATCTTCTAAGCCAGTGATTTTTAATTGAGGATTTATATCCCTTACCTATTGAATTTTATTAATATAAAGATGTTTAGGACGTACTCCAGACTTGCAGAAACTCATTACTTGATATTCTTGATATATTCTTGGTATATTATAACAATATGCTTATTATGGCATATTATGTTAGGATTATTATGTTATTTCTGTAGATTTTTCTTTGTAAAGATTATGTTAGTCCATTTTTATTAATTAGATATAATATTCACTCTTACTTAAATTAGGGCTCACCTGAAACTAATACAAAATAATATTGAATGTAAACTGTAATTGATAAAGAAAGAAAGAAAAGAAGAAAGAAAAAAAGAAAGAAAAATAAGGCTAATCACTATGTTTATAGATATTTTGTTTAAAACTTTTGTTTGGATTGACTTTATTATCTTATTTTCCATGCCACAGAAACAACCAAATTTCCTTGATGGTTATTTTATTTTCGTAATGAAATCGCATCATATCTTTCACTTTTGAATATGGTCAATAGTAAGATAATCACAGCCTTTAAGTCTTTTGTCACCTACTTTTTAATTAAATTTATTGGGGTGACACTGGTTAATAGGATCATATAGGTTTCAAGTTGTACATTTCTATAATATAGGATCTGTATATTGCATTGTGTGCCCACCACCCAAAGTCATATCATCTTCCATCACCGTGTATTTGTCCCCTTTACTCTTTACTACCCCCACCCCCTTCCCTCTGGTAACCACCACTTTGCTGTCTGTGTGTATGAGTTTCAGTTTTATATCCCACATATAAGTGAAATTATATGGTCCTCAGCTTTTTGTGACTGACTTAATTCACTTAGCATAATATTCTCAAAGTTCACCCATGTTGTTGCAAATGGCAGTATTTCATTATTTCTTATGGCTGAGTAGTATTCCACAGTATATATATATACCATGTCTTCTTTATCCACTTCCCTGAAATCATTTGTAATCAGCTGCAGGCCTGAGTACTTCACCTTGAACAAAGGACTCTTTCAAAGTTCCTTTAAAAAGTACTATGCCAGGTACTAATGGGTGCAGGGTTCTGACGTCATCATTTGAATAATTTCGAGACAATACCAATGGACTGAGTTTGGATTTCCAGAACTCTAGTCAAGAAACGGGTCACTAACTCAAGACTCCATGGAACAAGAACTAATTACATAGGTGAATGAATTAATGAGGGATATTTGTGGGTTTTGTTTGTAATATTGTTAGTGTTTTAACATTCTATTTTCTAGATATATAAGGAATTCTTTTCTCTTTTGTCTTAAGTTCTGTTACTTATTACAATTTAGTAGTCTCTGCTTTTGTAAACAGAAAGGACATTTTGTAAATAATCTTACTCTTCCTGTTTAGTCTCTCCAGAATTCTAAAACTTTTATTAAATATTTTAATTTTCATGGGAATATGATTACTTGCCTAAGGTCAATAAGAATCTGTTGTCCTTATTAATAGGACATGTTTGGAAACATGGGTTATGCACACAAGGACTTGCCTGGAGCATCATATTTGAGAATGATGCTCATTAATCAGATATAAACAGGTGATTTTCAGGAACTCAGATTGATTTTAGGGAACCAGTACTTAGGAAAAGTTGCCTGGTGCCATCCAGGCAACTGGATGGGTTTACAGCCTTCCAGAGTTCCCAGCCTTTCAGGTGAGTAAGGAGAGTCACTTCCTGGCAGAGGAAGAGTAGCATCCTAGTTTCAAAAGCTCAACAAGTGGTACCACATAACTGAGCTCTTCCTCCACCGACCTCATGGAATCTACTGCACTGGTTTTGGAGACCTTGGAATGAGAAGAATTTGCGCAGAGTTATAGGCAGTAAGGTGAAATCTGATGGTGAGTTTTTAATTTGGCTTACTAGCATCAAGAGATTTTAAAATGCCAATCTGAAGTTCCTTATGAAAACTTCCAGGAAAGCAAAAGTGAGAAGACCTTATAGTAAATTAGCCTTACTGCAAGTATGTAAATAATTAGATCAAATCTGATGATACCAGCCTATTCTGTGATCAAGAAGAATCTTTGAGATTATCTTTCAGTCAGGATGGGGAGATAGTAGAGATAAATTCTGTGTTTCAGTAGAACACTATATACATTGCTCCTGTTCATTGTCTTTGAGCTACTTTGATCTTTGTAAACTGAAAGCAATTTATGGGTATGCAAACTCTGTCTTGTCTACTGGAGATTTATGACTTCTTCCCCAACTGTGGGAAACCAGTTTTGACACCTATCTGTGAAACTCAGCAAGTATTGCATAACCAAGATCTTCCTCCCCTGCCTCTTGGTATCTAGTGGCCTGGTTACCCCCAGGGTTAAACTGTTGACTCTTTTACTTTTAAAAAAAATTATTTATTTTTATTGTTGTTTAATTACAATTGTCCCCATTTCCCTCCCATTACTCTCTCCTGCCCTGCCCACTCCCCACCTTCCACATTCAACACCACTCCCATTGATACAAACTTTTATCTTAATACTTTTGTTTTTTAATTTTACACACTCCTCTTTTAGGATTCCTAATCTTCATGATCCTAACACAATTGAACTTTGCTACAACTTTTCAAAAGATGAGTAAATGGTTTTTCAGAACAATGCCAACAAAAGTTCTTGAAAGACTATTTCTCAGAAACTGCTTCACTCCTCTGAGGAGGTTTATGGTTGCCTCTGAGTTGTTCAGTCATGAATGATATTTATTTATTGTGAACAAAAGGGGAAACTGATGGTTTTGAATTTTATCTGAGCCTTGTGCTTCTGGAAAGCAATGATGGATAAGACATCTTCCATCCTTTTGAGACATACCTCCACTGTTCCTAAATGATTTTCTTGCTTTATAAAAAGCTTGAGCTTTCTTCCTTTCTTTTGGAGATGTTTCTCATTTATGAACATTCTCCGAATAGCCTGAATAAAATAACTTTAATTGTCTAGTGCATTTGTCTTTATAGGCCCCTACCTTTCTTTCCAGCCTTATCATCTAATACTCTCTCCCTTGTTTACCATTTAAACAATGCTATTTTTTCATCTGTAGAGCAAGCCTAATTGCTCTCTGACCTATATAGCCTGTGAACATGTTGTGTCCTATGCTGGAATGTTCCTTTTCAACCCTTCCTTTTATCCAGCTCAGGTGAAATATCAGTTCCTCAGGTAGTACAGGATGCCCTTCCCCCACCATTATTCTTTTCCATAGCGCAGTTGATCTTAATTGTTTGTGTGTTCTGTATTTTTGAATTTGCTTACTTGATAAAATTTGTTTGTGCTCTCAAAATCAATATTCATGACAGGACTCTGGTTCAAGACGGTGAGGGAAGAAGATCCTGAACTTCCTCCCATGGACACACTGAATCTACAGCTGCAAATGGAACAATTTCCCCTGGAAAAACCTAAAACCTGGCTGAGTGATGACCATGTATCAGGCAAGTCAGAAGAAAATCACATGAAAGCAGGTACAAGAGGCTGGGACTCATTCTCGCTGTAATCCCTCCCCAGCACAATGGCCCACAAGTGGGAGGGAACTCAAAACCTGGAACTTCTTCCTGGGGCTTCAAACCCCACATTAGACATCCCCAATTTAAGACACTTGAGATATGAGCTCCCCAAATATCTAATTTTGAAAACCAATGAGGCTTGCATCATTTGAGAAATGCACCTTTAAAAAATTTAAAGCCAACTAGTAAAAAATTAACAAATAATGCTCTTTGTTTATCCTTAACCTTAACATCAGAAGAGAGGCTAGAAGGAGGGAGGAGAAAGTCATTGGGGAAGGTATTCAGCTTGTTCAGGTGCCTTTTCTTTCTGGATTCTTTACAGGCAATATGTTTTCTTTTGGACTTTAAATAAAAATCCTTACCCGAGGGTGCTTATTGGTTTTAGACAGAGAGGAAGGGGTGTGTGTGGGAGGGAGAGAGAGAGAGAGAGCGCTGTGAGAGTGAAACAATGATCAGTTGCCTTCCATAATCAGTTGCCTTCCATATGTGCCCTGACTAGGGACCAAACCCACAACCCAGGCATGTACCCTGAGCAGGGATTGAATGCACAACCTTTTGGTGTAAGGGACCATGATCCAACCAACTGAGCCACCCAGCCATGGCTCTCTTGGCTTTTAAAAATTTTAAGTATAATTGGCATACAATATTATAATAGTTTCAGGTGTACAACATAGTGATTCCATATATATATATCTTATGATTTGATCACTACACTAAATCTAGTAACCATCTGCCATGTCAAAGTGAAACTATCATTAACTATATTCTTCATCTTTTCACCCATACATCCCCTCACCCCACCAATTATCAGTTTGTTCCTTTTTCTATTAGCCTGTTTTAGTTTAGTTTAGTTTTATTTATTTATTTTTAAATTTATTTTTGTTTTCAGTTACAGTTGTCCCCATTCCCCTTCCATTGCTCTCCCCTGCCCTGTCCAACCCCCACTCCCAAAGACAATCCCCATCCCATTATCGTTCTCTGTGGGTCATTTGTATATGTTCCCCGTCTTTCCCCATTGTGTGTGTTTTGATTTTTTAAATCCACATATAAGTGAAGTCATGTGGCATTTGTCTTTCTCTGTCTGACTTATTTCACTTAGCATAATACCCTCTAGGTCCACCCATGTTGCCGCAAATGGCAGGCTTCTATTCTTTTTTATTGCTGAGCACTATTCTACTATATATATATATATATATGTACCACATCTTTATCCACTTATCTATTGGTGGACACCTAGTTTGTTTCCATATCTTGTCTATTGCAAGGAAAACACTTCTTAAAAGAGTTTGTATGCTCAGACTTACCTATCCCAGACCTCATTGAGAGGCAGCCAATCACATCCAGACTAAAAGTGAAGGTCATTCACCTGCTTGTATTGAGGGACAGGCACCTAACTTAATACCCCCATCTAGGAGCCTTGTGAAATACTCTCCAGGGACAGAGCCTGGTGGGTGCCATCTTCACCTCTGCCCTCATTGTGCTACAGAGTATCAATATCTCCTGGAAGGGAGACTTTATGTACATCTGTTGCCTAGATTTCTGTGACTGCTGCCAAAGGACACCTCTATATCACCTGGTTCTGGTGGCCAGTAGAGCTTATGCTTGTGGGTCCCACAGGACTGAAACCAATGGAGAAAGAGTTCTTAAACAGCTACCACCCGCCAGACACACAGCGAGAGGCAACAGACCAGGAGACTGGTCTTTCTGGGAAGAAGACCTATTACACAATGATCATGACTACAGCCTGAGGGGTGGGCTTCTCATTGAACACACATCTAAGGGCTGACTGTAATCCTTTCCAGAGACCACAGAGGATGAGTACTGTCTTTGTGCTTGCCCTCTGCTGACTAGTAGAGCACTAGTGTCTCCTGGAGGGGAGGTTTACTTGTGTCTGGTGCCCAGTTTTTGTGGCTGATGCCCAGGGGATGGCCTTGCTTTCCTGACTCTGGTGTCTAGAGGAGCTTGTATTGCTGCATCCCACAGGACAATCAGAGGCAATCAGAGGGATGGTTGGCAGGCTACCGCTCCAGGGCATTGCTCAGACAGTCTTTCTGTAAGTGAGCCACACTGTTTGTCCTGAAACTTTGGAGTGAGGGACAGGTTTTATGTGTGACACACATTGAGTGGCCTGTGGAGCTGCTCTCAGGGAACATAAGCTGTGGATGCCATCTTGGTGCTCTCCCTCTGCTTTGCTTCAGCTTGCCTGTATCTCTCATAAAGGAGCTTATACACACATCTGGAGCCCAGATATTTCCTATTGTTACCCAGGACACACCTCCATATCTCATGGCTCTGGTGGCCAGTGGGGCTTATGGGTGGGGTTTCTCAGGAATATATATATATATATATACACACAAATATACAAATATATTTGTATAGTTTCAAAAGCTGCTGTCTGAGGGTCTGGTTTCCACTCAGCCTGAATCTAGGTGCTGGGATCCTCAACCATAAAGCAAAAATGTATAGTAAATATACAAATGATAAACAGAAATGATAAAAAAAGAATCTAAGCATACTAGTAAGGTAAGTCATCAAACTACAAAGGAAGAGAACAAGGGGAGAAGAAAGAAATAGATAAGAACTGCAAAAACAGCTAGAAAACAAAATCACAATAAGCAAATGCCTATCAATAATTATTTAAATGTAGAAGGGCTGAATTCTTGAATCAAGAGACATAAAATGGCTGGATGGATTTAACAAAAGACCCATCTATATGCTGCCTACAAGATACACACTTTAGATGTAATAACACACACAAAGTGGAGGGATGAAAAAAGATATAGAAATATATGCAAATAGAAATAAACAAATAAAAAACCTGGAGTAGCTATAGTTGTATCAGAAAAATAGACATTAAAACAAAACTGTAGCACTGGTTGGCATGGCTCAGTGGATTAAGTGCTGGCTGGATTTAACAAATATTTATAGAACATTTCAACCAAAAGCAATAGAATACATATTCTTATAAATTGCATATGGAACATTTTCCCAGATAGTTCATATGTTAGTCTATGAAACACACCTTAATAAATTTAAGATGATTAAAATCATATCAAGCAGCTTTTCTTCCACAATGATATGAAACTAGAAATTAATTACACAAAGAAAACTAGAAAATTCACAAATATTTGGAGATTAAACAACATGATACTAAACAACTGATAGGTCAAAGGTGAAATCAAAAAAGAAAAAAAATACCTGAAACAAAGGAGAATACATATTTAACATATCAAAATTTATGGCTATATCAAAAGCAGTTCTAAGAAGGAAGTTCATAGCAATAAATACTTAACTCAAGAAACAAGAAAAATCTCAACCTAACTTTACCCCTCAAGGAACTAGAAAAGAAGAACAAGTCTAAAGTTAGTAGAAGGGAAGAAATAACAAAGATGAAAGCAGAAATAAATAAAATAGAGACAAAAAGACAATTGAGGTCAAAGAAAGTAAGAGCTGGTTCTTTGAAAAGATAATGAAAATTGATAAATCTTTAGCTAGACTCATTAAAAAAAGAGTACTCAAATTAAATAAAAAATAAAAGATATTACAACTGATACTACGGAAATATAAAAGACCATGTGAGACTACTATGAACAATTATATGCCATCAAATTGGACAACTAGAGGAAATGCATAAATTCCTAGAAACATACAATCTTCCAAGAATGAATCATGATGAAATAGAAAACTTGAACATATCAATTACAAGCATAGAGATTGAATTGGTAATTGAAATCATTCCAACAAATGAAGGTCAAGGACCAGGTGGTTTCATTGATGAATTGTGCCAAACATTCAAAGAATATTTTAATGTCAGTTCTGTCAAACTCTTCCATACACACATTATGAGGCCAGCATTATCCTGATACCAAAACCAGGCAAGGTCAATGGGAAGGAGAAGGAAGGAAGGAGAAGAAGGAAGGAAGGAAGTGGAGGAAGGAAGGGGAGGAAAGGAAGGAAAGAAAAGGAAAGGGAAAAGAGAAGAGAGGAGAGGAAAAGACAAGAGGAAAAGAAGAGAAAATAAAATAAAATTATGGGCCAATGTCCCTGGTAATCATAGATGCAAAAACCCTTAATAGCAGGGCGACATGGTTGCAATGGCTAGATTACAGGACTGCGGTGAGTGGGTGGTCATGGAGGGTCCTGTTTAAGATGGGGTGGCTTTACCAGCCAACTCTGGACCTGGAAAATTTAAGGCAGAGATAATCCTTGACTGGCAGACTCTCTGAAGAGTAGAAGGCTGGAACGTTGTTCCAGGAAGATCTTATCAAGTTTGCCAAGAAGCAGATGATGCTAATACAGAAAGCTAAATCAACATGTACAGAATTGGAGAAAGAAATTGAAGAACTCAAAACCTGTTGCCAGAGGAAGTGATGATATTATTAAGATTTCAGTGACATAATTCAGTAGGGAAGGTGTGAGACCTCTTTTTTGGAAGTATCTCCCATTATTCCATCATTCAAAGCACTTGCATATACATACAGGAGGAACAGAACCTAGATCCATTAAAATTGACACCTGATTACCAGAAGCCCACAATGTATCTAACTTTTCACTCCTGGGAAAAAAAAACACCCTTCAAGACACTTTACCAACTTTCTTAAAACTAGGAAGGTTATTGTAACTATATGATCATCTAAAAGGTGTTATTGCTCAATTCAGGTATATGTGAGAATGGAAATTTTCTGAAAAATGAAAAAACATATGGGGAGGTAATAAGTTGAGTGAAAGAAGTCAACTTGAAAAGGTATATACTGTATTTTGCTGTGTAGAATGCACACCTTTTTGCCAAAATTTTTGAGAGAAAAATAAAGATGCGTATTATACATGGGTAGTTTTAATTCCTTATCCATATAAATGCTTTTAATTCTTTTATTTATGCTTATGCATTAAAAGTGTAAGTCTAGAAAGCAATAACAAAATCTGTATGCAAAATAATACCCTGGAATGTGATAATTGGTTTGTTTCTAAATATAAATATGTAAATAATTGAATTAAAAATTAAAATGAAAGATTTTTTTCTGAAAGTTTGGGCCAAAAACGTGGGTGTGCAATATAAATGGCAAAATATGGTATGGTTCTATTTATTTGACAATTTAGTAAAGACAAACTATAGGGATGAAGAACAGATCAATAGTTGCAAAAGGTGAGGGGTGAGTGTAATTATAAAGGGAACATTTTTGAGGTGAAAGGATATTATGTATTCTGATTGTGGTGGTGGCTACAAAAAAAAAAGTTAAAATTCATAGAATGCTACCACCCTGACCCAAGAAGTCAATTTTACTGTATGATAATTTTAGAAATAAGTAAATATTTAAAAATATCCTCATTAAAATATTAGCAGACCAAATTCAACAGTACAGTAAAAGGACCATACACATATTCAAATAGGATTTATTTTTATTTTTTTAAAGATATAATTTATTTATTTGTAGACAGAGGGGAAGGGAAGGAGAGAGGGAAACATCACTGTGTGGTTGCCTCTTGCGCGCTCCATACTGGGGACCTGGCTCAAAACCCAGGCATGTGCCCTGACTGGGAATCAAACTGGTGACTCTGGTTCATAGGCTGGCACTCAGTCCACTGAGCCACACCAGCCAGGGCCAAATGCAATTTATTACAGAGATGCAAGAATTGTTCGACATCCTCAAATTGGTCAATGTGATGCACGACATTAACAAAATAAAAAGTAAAAACTATATAATCCTCTCAATAGATGCAGAACAAGCATTTGACAAAAGTCAGCATCCATTTATGATAAAAATCTCTCAACAAAATGGTTGTACCTCAACATAATAAAGACCGTATGTGACAAGTCCACAGCTAACATCATTCTGAAGGGTAGAAAGATAAAAACTTCCTCTAAAATCAGTAACAAGACAAGGATGTCTACCCTTGCCACTTTATTCATCACAGTATTGGTAGTCCTACCCAGATAAATTAGGCAAGGAAAAGAAATAACAGCCATTCAACTTATAAAGTAAGATGTAAAATTGTCACTATTTGCAGATATGATATTATACATAGACAGTCATATGGACTTCATCAGAAAACTTAGAACTAATAAAAATTCAGTAAAGTTGCAGGATATAAAATCAATACACAAATGCTTGTGTTTCTTTTAAAAAATTTTTATTGAATTTATTGGAGTGACATTGGTTTTTTAAAAAAATTATTTTACTTTAGCTTATTCAGTACAGTTTCTATCCTTTATTCCCATACCAGCCCACCCACCCATTCCTCCCCTCCTCCCTCCCCTTTCCAACCCCCATAGTTTTGTCCATGTGTCCTCTGTATTTGTTCCTGTAAACCCTTCCCTTCTCCCCTGAAATTCCCTCCCCTCTCCCCTCTGGT
>CM052552.1:30983961-30997958 GCA_028533065.1 Trachops cirrhosus | reverse complement strand
TAAATCCTTGGTTGTCCGACTTCCATACACTTCAATTTTCTGTCAGTTCTGGTTGTTATTTTGTTTCTATATTGTTGTTGTCTCTATCTTGGTTGTGCGAGGAGGCACAGTGCATCTACCTATGCCTCCATCTTGGCCGGAAGTCCAAGATGCATATATCTTAATCAATGTTAGAGGAGATAAATTGAGGGAGTAGAGCTCTGGAGGGAGACTAGTGAGAACTGAATCAAAGGCATGGATTGGGGCACTGGGGTTCTCCTCAAAGATAAGAGAAAGGAGGAGAGTAAGAGCAAGGGTGTAGAGTTTGAGATATTTGAGGTTGAGTGGAGGAAGCTTGGTCCTGATAAGTCTATCTTACAGCAGGAGGTGAGATCATCTTCCAAGAAAAAGTAGGTAGAAGCCAGTGCATTAAGGAAAATGGAGAAGAGTTGAAACCATTGCTTTCGGGAGTGAACATGAGATGACTAGAATATATGTTGGGTAGTAGGTAGATCCCAGTTGGGTCCAGAGGGCAAATATTTGTAGTGGTTATAAATTTTTTTTAGTCAAGTTAATTGCAGCTTATCAGAAATAGGGCAGGACAAGGCAGGAATTGAGATAGGATCAGAGGAAGACAAGAAGGAAACCAAGGAATGAGTGTAAGGTGACTTTGATAGGAGAACGATAATGAGGACAGAAAGTCCAGCTCTCCCTCTTTGAAAGTCATCTGCTTGAACTTGCTGTTCATGTAAGAATTTGGCTGCTCCCTCCATCCTGTGATTGACTTGCAAACCTTTCAAACCGCAGTATCAGCTCTGGCAAGCTGACCTCTCAGGCCTTAGTTCAAGGCTTAATTGTAAGCACTTTTTCAAAGTTCACCAAATCAAATAGCCTTCATTCTGTGCTCATTTTCTTGACTACTTTTCTCTATGTTCACCTTCTTTCTGATAGTTTTTCTCCTTTTCATGATGATTTCCTCTTGGTTCCCCTTCTACTTTCTGACTGCCACTTCCCAGTCTCTCTGGTTGAAACATTCTACTTCTCACTTCTTTTTCTTAAAGTAATTGGGCCCAGGAGTCCAACCTTGGCCCTCTTCCATTCTTACTCTAGAAGGTATCTCTCAGATTTCTAAGAGAGCCTGTTAACTGCCATGGCTTTAAAAATGATCTCTTTCAAGATGACACTCAAATGTTTACCTCCAGACTTGATCCTTTTCTGGAGCTTCAGATCCACATATTTAATTGGCTGGTAAAATCTCCACCTGGATGACCCTCAAGTAGCCTAAATTATACATGTCTTCAACAGTGAGTCGCTTCTTGAAGTCTGTGGGAGTCTCTTTTCCCAATTACAGGAATGAGTTCCTGGAGGGTAGACCCTGGGCTCCTTTGCTGTCTTCATAGACTGGAGCTAAGCCAGGATTACAATGAGAAGAACAGACCTATCCTTGCATAAGCCTTAACAAAAGGGTGATCTTGGAGGAGTTAGTAGCAGGTAGAAAACAGAGCTGAGTGAGGGTGGGCACTGCTGTGCTTTGTACATGAACATGATTCACACACTTCGGGTACATTAGCCACTATGCCTCCTGGCATCCCTAGTCCCCTTACTCCAAGGTTTGCTCATACACATATGGACTCCTATCTGGACCTTTCTCATGTCTGCTGGGAAAGCACATCACCCCCATGCACAAATTCTGCACGTCACTCCCATAAGTCTCAATTTAAATAAACTTCAAAATCAGGGAGGAGTAGAGAATGGGGCCTGGGAAGGCAAGACATGTTTTAACTGCTCCATCGTCTGTCCTTCGAGTAACACTCCTACCCTTTAACCAGGGACTGACTGTGCCCTGGAGCTGGGGCTGAGGGATTGTAGGCTGAATGAATGTATACCATATTTTCTGTCATTTATTTTTGAGTAGGGCTTTTTATTTTCTGTGCAAAACCCTGTGAGGCAGGCTAGGAAGCCACTATTATCTTTGCTCTATAGCTGAGAAAACTTAGGCCTCAAAAGAAGTGATTGGAGATAGAGGTGGGCCTAGGAGTTTTAGGCTGCTTACTTGCAGTTCAGAACACTTGTCACTGTCCCACACAACTAAGCTCAATCAGTTCCTAGAGATCCTGGTTTCTAATTCAGGGAAGCAGCCAGGACTTAAGGGAGATGCTGCTGGGGTCCAGCTGAGCTGGCATTGTTTGCTTTGCTTAGGAGATAATGGGGCAATCAGAGAACAGGGGCCTGTGAGCTGCTGTGAGAAGAGAGGGAGGGGCTTGGGATTTGGGCCCAGGAATTCCCATCAGGAATGAAACACTTTCCACCTGCTGCGCCTAAAGCGCCTAACTCCGTCATGGAATTTGCGTGCAGACAGTTAGATCGGACTTTGGAAACAGAGGATGAAAAACGAGTTTCCTTCTTTCTCTTCACAAAGGCCAGCCAAGAGCCAGAGCTGGAGCCAGGCCTCTGGTCATAAATGAAACAACAGAACCAGTTATCGGTTTCAAGTTAGACTGCCTGCTCTTGTAAGGACTCTGGAACTTGGAGAGGCTCCCTTACTCTTTTGAAACCAGCAGAAAGGTATATGGTTGTCAAGACCCTAGAGACAATGGCAGGTACACTCCAAGGTGGAATGGGAGGCTGAAAGTGCTGGTTAGAATGTATCTAGTAATTTTATTACTTTAATCCTCCCATTTTGTCTATGAAAAACTTGCTGGGAAAGATCTAGTTTGGGGATGGATGGGTGGAGGTGGGGATTAGGTAGGCAATATCAAAGCATGAAGTGCCTTGAAATTAGGAGCTGGGAGCTTAAAATGACATTAACTTCCTGGGACGTAAGGACAGCCCATGAAAGTGCTCCAGGAGACTAATACTCTAGTCAATTCTTGACATGATGGGAGACAATATATAAAATGTGGCATCATCAAGACACCTGTCTTTCAGTCTTGGCTCTTCCACCTAGTAAGTGTGGGCAAAAAAGACATGTCTGGTCACTCCTCTGTGTCTCAGTTGCCTTTTATGTTAAATGGGGATGATGCTTATCTAACTTACAGGATTGTTGAGAGGATTTTAAAATCTATCTATCTATCTCCTCACCTGGAGGACATGCTCATTGACCTTAGAGGGGAAGGGGGAGGGAAGAGGGGGGGGGAGGGAGAGAGGGAGAGAGAGAGGGAGAGAGAGAGAGAAACATCAATCAGTTGCCTCTCACAGTGAACCTAGTGAACCTTGAACCTAGGCTAGTGCCCTGACTGGGAATCAAACTGACAACTTTTTGATTCACTGGATGATGCTCCAACCAATAGCCACACCGGCCAGGTTTGTTGAGAGGGTTGAATAACCACCATAGACATGAAAAAGATATCATAGGCTAAAATATCTGGTGCAAATATGAGGGGTCAATGTCATTACTACATGGCCTTTTGGCTTCTCTTAAGTAGCACCTTTAGGAGAGAATAAGGAAACCCCAGGATCATGGGGAAAATACAAACAAGTCTGTTTGAGTCTGGGTGACCTCTAAAGAGGAAAAATGCATGGTTGGGGAAGCTGGAGCTCTTCCAATGATACCTGTTCTCCTGGGTATATGTTCATGTTGTCCTCAGGGCTGAGGTATCGAGTTAGGCTTTCACAACTCCCTTTCGGATGTCATTCTTGGTCACCTCTCTGCCTGGTTGGAATTTGAGCAGGCAAATAAAACTAAGTTTAGGAGTTAGAGTCCTGTTAAAGGCCAGTCAGCTTTACATCAAAATGAAGATTGGCTCCATAAACACTGGTTGACTCAACATTTCAGCCCAGCCAGAGAGGCAGTGTTGAGTCAGGGGAGAGCAGTGGAGTAGCAGTCAAGCCAGAGTTTATGCTCTGGCTCAGATCCTCACCAGCTGTGAGACCTTACGTGAGCCTGAGAGTTGTGTGTATATTATGAAATGAGAAAGAGCATGTGAGAACCCCTGCTAAGTTGTATGGGAGCATAGAAATGAAGCAGTTATTATTATTACTTATGTAATGTAAGGAATTGCTGTTTTTGTTTCTCTGTCTTCGAATGTGACTCCTCAAATGTGATGTCTTCAGTTGCAGAGGGGATAGGCATGTTGGATTGGTATATCTCATTTTCATTTATTAGATAAACAATTGAAAATGCAGGATCTATTGTTTTTTATCATCATTAGTATATTTTTAAAAGATGTTATTTATTTAGTTTTAGAGAGAGAAGAAGGGAAGGAGAAAGACAGGGAGAGGAACATCAATGTGTGAGAGAAACATCAATTGGTTGCCTCTCTCATGCCCTGACTGGGGACTGCTTTTCAACCCAGTACTAGCTTTTTTTCTAGTTTTATTGAGTTATAATTGCCAATTTTTTTTGTATATTTTTGTTTGTACAGTGTGATTGTTTAAAATGTACAACATGGTGATTGAATAGACATATATGTTGTATAAGCATTACCACAGTCAAATTCATCAATGCAGCCATCACCTCACATAGTCATCATTTTTTTGGTGTGTGGTGAGAACAATTGAGATCTATTCTCTTAGCAAATTTCAAGTATACAAACACTATTCCTAACTATAATCACAGCACTGTATATTAGATCCCCAGAACTTATTTATCTTATAACTGAATGTGTTTACCCTTTGACCAACAATCTAAGTGTCCACCAATGGATGAATGAATAAAGAAAGTGTGGGGCATATATATAGTGGAATACTATTCAGCCATGAGGAAGGAAGAAATCCTTTCATTTGTGATAGCATGGATGAACCTGGAGGTCTTTATGCTAAGTAAAAGATTCTGCACACAGAAAGATAAATACTGTATGATATCACTTGCATGTGGAATCTTAAAAAGCCAAACTCACAGGAGCAAAGGTGGTGGTCAGGGCCTGGGAGGTAGGGAAGAAGGGGAGATGAGGGACATTCAATGTTAAAAGTGGGAATGTCCTGAGCAAACTGGGTTGCCCTAAAACTTGTTAGCAGAGAGGGTGAAAGGTGAAAGGGTCTGAGGAATGCTTTACAACCCTCTCATTTAGATGGAAGTGAAATGTCTTCACCAGTTGGGATAGGAGAAAACAATTCAGAGAGGAAACCAGAACAAAAAAAAGTGTTATGGATACTGGACAATGAAAGCCATTGCCAAGATGCTGGTGAATTGGAACCTGTGTCAGGGGTAAAAAGAACATCTTTTGGTGTATTTCTGGGCCTTCAAAGTGATAAGGGGCACCATTTACAGAAGATGAAATTTTTGGAACCAGTAGTAGCAGTTTTGCTGTTTTACAACGAAGTACAAGGAATGTTCATACAAACTAGAGAATGGGGAAGAATAGGGTTCCTGGATCTCTAAGTCTAAAGCTAGATTGGCAGTTTACTCTCTTTTGAGGCTGACAGATGTTATATCATACCTAGATCCCAAATGGCCAGTCAAAGTTCAATTTCCTTTGGGATCTGTATTCAAGATGAGGCATTAATTTGAAAGTTTTAATGAATATCTATAGTGAACTATGTTGTATGATCAAGTGTGTTAGGGATGAAATGGTAAACAAGATTGACATGATTTCTGCCTTGATGGCAGGTAATCTTTTAAGGGCTACAAGAGAAGTATAGAGCTTCAGAGAGAATATAGGAGGAGGGATACCTGATGTGGGCCGAGAGTCAGAGGAACTGTCCAGAGGAAAAGAGTTCTAAGCATAGGCCTGCAGGATAAATAAGGCATTGTGGGCACAGGGAACAATGTGGGCAAGACAAGGGAGAGTGCATGTGCATTTGAAGAATTACAGTAGAGTCCAGTATAGTTAGAGTAGGCTGTAACTTGCCAAGTGCGGTCTGCAAACCATCTGCATCGGAGTTACACAGGTTGCTTAAAAATGCAGGTTTCCAGGTTTACTGTAGCTCTGTGGTGGGATCTGTGAATCTGCATATTAATGTGCTCGTTTGATGCTTTTGATGCATTCTAATGTTCTACTTAATCTATAGGTGATATACAATCTACATGGCATTTGAGTATCAAGAAAAAGAATATGTGTGTGTACTATTTAGGAGCTGAAGAGAAGATTAGAAAGGGAGGGAGGGACCACATTTTTGAAAGGCCTCTTTTCAACCTTTTTCACAAGTAAAAACACTGCTCTTCCTAAGTCGAGGTTTCTGGGTCTCAGCTACCCCAGTGTTTTCTGCGGGGATAAGGGAATACCTGTAATTTATTTAGGACACGTTGTTTAGGAAGCTCTGCTGTTTGCCATGATAAGGTCTATACACTTTGCCCAATAGGCAAAGGGGATCCACTGAAAGATTTTAGAAAGAAAGTGACTTGAACTGATTTTTTGTTTAAAAAAATTATTCTGTTCACAGAGGGATTAGAGTGGGGCAAGATTAACGACGTGAAGATTAGCTAGAAGACTATTGCAATAGCCAAGTTCTTCAACTCATCTGACATGATAAATAAAACATATATTGTTTTTATCAATGATTATAGGTTAACAACATAGTCCTTATCCCCCTGTTTTCTTTTATGCTGGTTATAATCAGGCTCTGCTATGAGTGTCAGGAACTGCAAGGAGAACATTCTGTCTCATATTTGAACTTAACTGATTATGACGGCAGAAGTTCTTCGCCACACTTGAAGTTTCTTAAATTGGAAATATGGAAAGCTGAAGGTAATGGAAGTCTTCCTTACCTTTGGCTCTGGGTTCTGTCCAGGGGATCCCCTCATTGAATGGGGGAGGTGAGGTGCCAATTGTGCATAAGCCTGAAGAAGCAGAAGTAATTGAAAGCCAGAGATAGTGGTCAATGGGGGAACAAAGTGGTCAAGGTAAACGGGGCACATTTTGCCTGACCTGTGTCCCTTGAGATCTGTGGACAGTGATCCCTTGCCTCCAAGGATGGTAACCCAGACTAAAGTAATCTCAAAGGCACAAAGGGATCTGCAGAGGGCAGTGGCATGCAAGCCTGGGGATTTGAAAAGCTACCTGTCTTATGAAGCATTTCTCATCTGGGGAAGAACTGATGCATTCAGGGAAGAACCTGACTCCTGAAGATATGTGGTGTGGTCTGACCCTGGCTGCTCAGGGTCAGTATTCCCACCCTAATTAAGGCTTTGCTGCAGGTAAAAGAAACAGCTGCTGCTATCCAGAGTAAATTAGTCACAAAGAAACCTGCTCCTCATTCTGTCTCCTGGCTTCCCATAAATGCCTGAAGCCCAGCCTTAGACTTGGTATGTACTTTTAATTATTTCAAGAGCTGGCATCGCTTGCCTCATAGTAAAAGTGTCATGAAATTACTGTAAGGTTGCATGAGTTTGGGCCATAAATCTTATTCACTTCAGCTACATCTCATACCTTAATTCACTGGAGTATAAAATGCCATTTACACTGGTTCTTAGTTCACTTAATCATAATTAAATGACCTCAGAGGGCAGTAATTCGTTGAGGCTCTTGCTTTGATGTGACACAAATAACAAACTTGGTTTGCCATGTGGACGGGTTCCTCCACACTTTTACATTGGCCACAGATCTCGTGGAGCATATAATGTCGGCTTTTTGGTGTGGGCATGTGCTCTGGTTACATGGAACATCTGGGCCACAGATGTGGTTGAGAGGACCAGTTCAATGGCCCCCTTTGGAATTTTGTTGCACCATCTTCAGGCCTCTCTAGGCCTTCCCTTGGTTCCTTTCAGTTCTTTACAGAATGAGTGTTTGCTCCATGTTGAACCTAGATAAGAGGTGATGAGGGCACTTCCTTTTCCAGCTTATCATCATTTTTGTTATTCTCTTTCTACAGTGACTAAGGGTTCAGTGACTCAAAGGCTTTCAAACTTTACCTCCAAGTGTAAGTTTCCCTAAGATGATGTCCCTAATCAATACCTGTTTCCTGGGATTCATATCCTCAAGACCAACAGTGCTAGGGACCATTGCCATTTGTACACTATACTTGGCAAAACCTTTGCTGTCTTCTCATCCAAATGGAGTCCTCTCATCTTCTCCTTCATCATCAGTGACAGGCACAACCATCCTTGTGAGCTCCCAAATTCTATCCCTAAAGCTTGTGGTAGGCAAAACAGTGAGCCCAAACCTCTAAAGATGTCCACATCATAATCCTGGTACCTGAGAATATGTTCAGTTTCAGGGCAGTGAAGAATTAAGGCTGCAGGAATGAAAGGAGTTAAGGTGGCTGGATGGATCGTTTGGAGATGGGGAGAGGCACCTGCCTTACAGGGTGGGCCTGGTGCAATCCCAGGGCGCTTAAACGTGGCAGAGGGAGGCCGAGGGGAAGGCACAGGTGGATGTGACTGGGAATGAAAGGCTCAGAGAGATGCCACGCTGCTGGGTTTGGAGGTGGAGGCAGAGGGTCCTGAGGCAGGGAACGTGGGTGGCCTGTGGAAGGTGGAAAGGGTGAGGAGAAGAATTTTCCCCTGGAGCCCCCAAACAGGAACACAGCTCTGCCGACACCTTGATTTTAGCCCCATAAGACTCATGTCAGACTTTTGACCTATAGAATTTAGCGTAATACATTTGTGTTTTCTTTAACCTACAAAGTTTGTGGTAATATGTTGTAGTAGCAATAGAAAAAAAACATAAAGCCCATTTTCATTTTACTTTTCTGCTTCCCTATATCTAATTAGATGATAAATCTTGTGGATCATTTCTCAGCCACATCTTTCAGATTCTTATTATCACTTCTCTTGGTATTTTCCACCTGCATTACAATTTTACTTGTTTTATGGACTCCAAGATTCTTTGCTCTAAATGATTTTATATGTGGATAATGGAAGAATTACTCCAAAATATGATTGTTATATTATTTTTGCTCAGGTATAAGTTATGGCATTTTGTTGCATCCATTCACAAATTCTTATTCTGGCCTCCAAGATTTCATGTTTAGAATATGGGGTTCACAGGAAAGCACCTTGATATCTGCAAATCATTTATGTAAATGTAAGGAATTATTATTAACAATAGGGGACTTCTAATCTCTATTGCTTGTGAATGAGACCGATACTTTGTTTTCTTCCCTGTTCAGACAAGCTGGTTTCACACAGGAAAAAATCTAAAACGTACACTGTGCTCACATCCCACCATTTTGTTATTTTGTAAAGTGCTTTTAAAAAGATTTTGTTTATTCATTTATTTTTGTTTTTATATCATAAACATAAACTTAACTCTGTAATCCAGCTAGACTTGGAAGGGGTAAGGAAAATATGGGACCCAATGAATTGTGGTGAGAGCATGAAGATTATAGAACATTCCAAGCAGATGGGGGTAAAGGGGTGCTCTCCTGAGCTACAGAAGGAATGGTCTGGTGGTTAAGATAAAACACAAGTCAAATGTATTAGAGTCGTCCACAGTCAATAATGGTGATCTTCTTGCTGGTCTTGCCATTGCTGGACCTGTAGTGCTCCATGGCTGTCACAACATCCATGCCGTCTGTCACCTGGCTGAAGACCATGTGCTCACCATCCAGCCACTCAGTCTTGGCAGTGCAGATGAAAACTGGGAACCATCTGTGTTGGACAAGATGCCAGGACCTGTGTGTTCAGGATGAAATTCTCATCATCAAATTTCTCACCATTGATGGACCTGCCGCCTGTGCCATTGTGGTGTGTGAAGTCACCACCCTGGCACATAAATCCCAGAATAATTCTGTGAGAGCAGGAACCTTTACAACCAAATTCTTTCTCCTCAGTGCTCAGAGCAGGAAAGTTTTATGTTGTCTTTCAGACTTTGTCTGCAAACAACTCCAAGGAGACATGGCCCAAAGGCTTGCCTTCGGCAGCAATGTCAAAGAACACGGTGGAGTTGACCATGGCTGGGCAAGGGAAGGCCCAAAAGGGCAGCAGCATCTGCAAGGCCAGATTTTATTTATTTATTTTTAGAGAGAGGGGAAGGGAGATAGAGGGAGAGAAACATCCACGTGAGACAGAAACATCCATGTGAGAGAAACATTCACTGGCTGCCTTCTGCACGCACCTGGACCAGGGACCAAGCCCACAACCCAGGCATGTGCCCTGGCCAGGAATCGAACCGGGACATTTTGGTTTGTGGGGTGATGCTCCAACCAACTGCACCACACCAGACAGGGCTGTAAGTGCTTTTAAGAGCTCAGTTTTTGAAGAGTTTTTTAAAATAAAATAAAATTTCATGGTTTATTTATCTATTGCTTCACAGTAAACTACCCCAAAATGTAGGGCCTTGGAACAACAATAACTTATTATTTCTCATGATAGTGTGGGTTTTCTGGGAGAATCTTCTATTCCAGTGATATTTGTTGGGATCACTATTGTGTATGAGGTTGGCTAGTGGAGGAGCTAGGGTGCCTTCGTTCTTCTCCATATGTTTTCTCTCTCTGCATGAAGTCTTATCTTTCAGGGCCTAATTAGCCTGTTTCTCTCTCCAGTAGGATTAGCCCAGGCCATGTTATACCATGACACCTAGGCTCCAAGAAGGAGCATTCCAAGGAGACAAGCCTCTATTTGTATAATGCTTGCTAATATACCGTTGGCCAAAATAAGTCACAGCTCAAGCCTAGAGTCAATGTGGGAAGGACCTATACAAGGGCATGCACTGGAAGATGTCATTCATTGGGAGCCACTGATATGTGTCTACCACAATTCTATCTCTGTCTCTTTTTAGAACTTTTAAAAATCAACAGACTATGTTTTAAAGAATTTTAGGTTTACAAAAAATTGAGCAGATAATGTAGAAAGTTCCTGTATAATCCCCACAGTTTCTTATTCTTCCTTTTTGCTTTCATTTATTTTTAACAAATAAAAACTGTGTATATTTGAGGTGTATAGTATGATGTTGTGATATACGTATATGCTGTAAAATGATTACCACTATCTAATTAACATATTCATTACCTCCCATACTTATGACTTTTTGTGTTTGTGTGTGTGTCTGGTTAGAACACCTCAGATGTACTCTCTCGGCAAATTTCAAGTGTACAATATAACACGGATAGTCTCTCACTTATGTTTGCACTTATGATCTTTCGATTTTACAATGGTGTAACTGTGATACAAAGTCCACAGAAACCATACTTTGAATTTTGATCTTTTCTCAGGCTATCAATATGTGGCACTATACTCTCTCATAATGGTGGGAAGTAGCAGTGAGCCACAGCACCCAGTCAGTGACATGGTTATGATGATAAACAACTCATATTCTACAGTGTATTCATTATGTTAGATGGTTTTACTCAACAGGAGGGTAATGTAAGTGTTCTGAGCATGTGAAAGGTAAGCTGGGCTAAGCTATGATGTTCAGTGGGTTTGGTGTATTAAATGCATTTTTGACATATGATATTTTCAACTTACAATGGGTTTATTATTGATGGAACCCCACTGTAAGTTGAGGAGCATTTGTATTACCATCTATAGTCACCATGAGGTACATGAGGTCCCCAGAATTCATCTTGTAACTGAAAGTTTGTACCCCTTGATCAATATATCCCTTTTTCCACTACCCCCATCTTCTTGTAACCACCATTTTACTCTGTCACTATAAGTCAACTTAAAAATTTTTTCTTAGAGTCTACATGTAAGCATAATCATGTGATATTTGTCTCTCTGTGTCTGGCTTATTTCACTTAGCACATTGTCGATCAGGTTCATCCATGTTGTTGCAAATGGCAGGATTTCCTCCCTTTCAAAGGCTGAATAATTTTGCATTCCTGTGGTACATTTGTTACTATCAATGGACCAATGTTGATACATTATTATTAACTGAAATCCATCGTTTGTATTAAGGTGCACACTATGTGTTATAGAGTTCTATGGGTTTTGACAAATGCATAATGACATGTACCCAACATTATACTATGATACAAAATGGTTTCACTGCCCTAAACAGCCCTTGTGCTCTGCCTATTCATTCTTCCATTCACCCCCAATTCCTGGCAACCACTGATCTTTTTTTAAAATAATTTTTTATTTTTCAATTATAGTTGATGCACAGTTTTATATTAGCTTCAGGACTACAAGCCAGTGATTAGACATTTATGTAACTTACAAAGTGGTCACCTTGATAAATTTAGGACCCACCTGGCATCATATAGAGTTATTACAATATTATTGACTATATTCCCTATGCTGTGCTGGACATCCTGATGACTATTCTGTAACTACCAATTGTACTTCTTTTTTTTTTAAAGGTTTTATTTATTTATCTTTAGAGGGGAGGGGAAGGAGAGAGGGAGAGAAATATCAATGTATGGTTGCTTCCTATGCATTCCCTGCTGGGAACTGGCCTGCAACCCAGGCATGTGCCCTGACTGGGAATTGAACCGTGATCTCTTGGTTCACAGGCCCGCACTTAATCCACTAAGCTACACCAGCCAGTGCAACTACCAATTGTACTTCTTAATCCCTTCACCATTACTGATCTTTTTACTGTTGCCACGGTTTTGCCTTTTCCAGATTGTCATATACTTAGAATCATAAACTATGTAGCTTTTCTAGATTGGCTTCTTTTAGTAAACAATATGCATTCAAGATTCCTTTTCCCTTTTGTTGGCATTTGGTGGCACAAGCAGGTCAGAGGTAGACCTGACTGTATAGCCTCAGGGCCTTCTCCCACTTAGGATTCCTGCCAGACATTTTTTTTTATTTTGGCTAGATATTTGAATACTTTTTCACAAGGAACTCAAACGAGATGGGAAAATAAGCACACAACTGTACCATTGGATGTGTCTCACTAAATTCTGAATAATAGCTGTGGTAGATTGTTGAAGTAATTGTCCCTAATGAATCATGCCTCCCAGGATCTATGCACTTTTAAGTTTCCTGCCCACATTGACACTTGGCTAAGTAACTTGCTTTGGCCATTGGAATATTAGTAGATATGACACAAACAGAAACTTGTAAAGCCCTTGTGATCTGTGACTTCCTTTGCTTGCTCCTGGAGACTCTTCTACCACTATATGAACACCTTGAAGGTGACACACCACAGTGAGAGGGCCACTGACAGACAGCACTGACTGCAACACACAGGAGTGAGGCCATCCTAGACCATCCCAGCCCAGCTGAGCTTTCAGGTAGCTATAGCCGCATGAATGGCCCAAGAGAGTCCAGCACAAGTACCCAGCTGAGTCAGCCCAAATACCTGATTCCCAACTTTTGTGAGCATAATGAACTTTTTTTGCTCCTAAGTTTTGAGGTAGTTTTTTACACAGCAATAATCACAATAGTCATAGAAATTTGAGTGATCTGTTATGGGTCATTGGCTAAAACTGGCTTGCCTGTAAGTGTGCTGCCAGGACCTGTCCAAGTACGGAAAAGAATAATTAAATGCTTTGAGAGAACCCCAAAATTACATACTTTTGAAACTAGGAAATATTCTGAAAGATGTCTTATTTTTTGATCCCTGAAAACATCTTCCTGTTAATTTGTTGTGTAGCTCTTTGATTTAAATTACCTCTCCCTACATTAAAGAAACTTCCTTTTTGAAAACTATTCTCCTAGACAGCTGGAGATAGTTCCAACTTTAAATTCAACAAAGTTTGCTTAGAGATGGCAGCATCATACATACACTTACCTGTATGGTACTCAGTTTGTGTCTATAACAAGGTTGTTTCTTTTGTCAACCTCTTTAAAACCTTCATCCTTTAGATGATTTCATTTAAAGTTATGATTATAATGATCTGTACACATTATCTTTCTGCTTCTAAGTAAGGGCAGTACTATAACAAAGTGGTTAAAGTGACACCCCCTGGAGTCAGACTTGATGGGTTTTTAATCAAAGCTCTCCTACTTACTCACTGTGTGACCTTACACAATTTAACTTCATTGTGCTTCACTTTCCTCATCTGTAATGTGAACATTATAACCTATATCCCGAGGCTGAGATGATGAAATGATGTAACTCATATAAAGTATTTATAATGGGGCCTAGCACATATTTTTTTTAAGATTTTATTTTATTTATCTTCAGAGGGGAAGGGAAGGAGAGAGGGAGAGAAATATCAATGTATGGTTGCTTCCTGTGCATTCCCTGCTGGGAACTGGCCTGCAACCCAGGCATGTGCCCTGACTGGGAATCGAACCGTGATCT
>CM052552.1:30971518-30983861 GCA_028533065.1 Trachops cirrhosus | reverse complement strand
AGGATATGTTAGAAGACAATGTATGCTAAGTGCCAAGTGACAGTAAATGTTGTACAAGTCCAGAAAAGGGAGAGATCTGTGAGGCTAAAGGAGGCAAGGCAGAATTCCTAGGATAACCAATGCTTCAGCCAGGCCTTGAAGGATTTATTAGGTAGAAAAAATGAAGGAAGCCATTCCAGGCAGGACATACAGTCTAAGCAAAGCCAGAGGCTGATGTAGCTAAGTGAATTCAGGTAACTGTGAAGAGACCATTAGGGGATGATGTACTGAGGGACTTTCAACACACAATGTTTGAGTTTCCCCCATACTTAACCCCCTCTTGCTCTTTTCTTCTTCTCTTACTTCTATCTAGTACAGCTGGTTCCCTCCAGAGCCTCTGCCTAATATGACAGAGTTGTGGAAGTTTATTTGGCCTGGTAGTTCATTGGTTGTTCAGCCCAATTGATTTGGTCAGCCCTGGTAGAAAGGATGGTCAGTCCAAGTCCAGGCTTCCTAGGTGCTGTTTCAAAGTTACTATCTGGTCAGCACTATTCTGTGCATATTTAAGTGCATATGTATGAGTTGTTCAATATATATAATGAAATGCTCTAAGGAAGAAGAAAGGCATTGCTTCTGTAAGAAGTTTGTGGCAGAAGTCAAGTTCTATAGCTGACAAAACAAAAATACCCGCCAGGATCTCTAAGACAAAACTTTGAGTAATCCAAGAAAAATTAAATTTTACACAGCCCTGTGCTCCAAAGAGCAGGGAAATATGATACCAGAGGGAACAGGTGGAGACAAGATCCCTTGATTAAAAAAAGCAAAATCATGGGGCTTCATCTGTAGACATCCTGGAGCATCCAGCATAGGTAAACATGAAATTGTGAGGTGGTGGAAATTTTTCTTCATCCAAATGAAATAGACTGAAAGCAGAGAAGACTCACATGGAACTAGAAGCAGTTTTGTCCTCTGCACACAAAAAAAAATGCAGGACAAGTATTTAAAATATAAATGGGAACATATTAGAAGGCCACTCATCTTTCTCTCTTACAATTTGGAAGAATATGGAGCAATAGAAATTGAACAGTCACAAAGCAGAAGGTGCCAAAATATAACCTTCTTTCCTTTCTATTACAGAGCTCAATTTTTCTGTGAACCCAGCTCAGACCCATATATTGATTCTCTCCAGGAATTACAATTATTATATCAAACCACCTGGTCTTTTTTTGGTCTCTGTGCGTGCACTTGCTGCTGAAGACACTGTAATTTGGTAACTCACCTTCTGGCTAATTAATTCTTCTTTTAATATTTCCTCGCTCCTTTTCTCCCAATCAGGGCTTAGAAACCATCTGCATTTTTCTTTACATCCCGCAAGAGTGTGTAAGCTCCTGCAGTCCTGCCCCCAGGTCACTTTGCCTTGCCTCCTCTCTTAGTTCTGACTATTCCATAGCCTTTGCATCATATTGTTCAAAGAACTAGGAATTGGGGGCTCCACTGTAAGGCTTGCAGTTTTCCTCAGCTATGGCCTGGGGGAAAAGGGCACAAGCCTTATATGTTCTATTTTTGAATCATTTTTAATTTCCAATTACAGTTGATATACATTATTATATTAGTTTCAGGTGTATAACCCAGTGACTAGACATTGTGTAACTTAATCAGTGATCATCCTGATGAATCTTGCATCCATCTGATGCCATACATATTTATTAGACTATTACTGAGTATATTCCCTATACTGTACTCTACATCCCCATGACTATTCTGTAACTACAGATTTGTACTTAATCCTTTTACCTTTTTCCACCCAACCCCTCAATCCCCTCTCATCTGTCAACCATCAAAATGTTCTCTGTATCTATGATTCTGCTTCTGTTTTGCTTATTTATTTTGTTTTTTAGATTCAATTGTTGATAGGTATGTATTATTACCATTTTATTGTTTATATTTTTGACCTTCTTATTAAAGTATACACTTTAACATTTCATATTATAGTAGTTTGGTGGTGATGAATTCCTTTAGGTTTTTCTTATCTAGAAATTTCTTTATATGTCCTTCTATTCTGAATGATAGCTTTGCTGGTTAGAGTAATCTTCTTTGTAGGTCCTCGCTTTTCATCACTTTCAATATTTCTTGCCACTCTCTTCTAGCTTGCAAAGTTTCTGTTGAGGAATCAGCTGACAATCTTATGGGAGCTCCCTTCTAGATAACTAACTGCTTTTCTCTTGCTGTTTTTAAGATTCTCTTTTTGTCTCTAATCTTTGGCATTTTATGAGACTCACATGCTGCCCGCTGCGCCAAGAGGGCCGCTACCTTTGGCATTTTAATTATGATGTATCTTGGTTTGGGCCTCTTTGGGTTCATCTTGTTTGGGACCCTCTGTGCTTCCTGGACCTGTATGTCTACTTCCTTTACCAAGTTAGGGAAGTTTTGTCATTTTTTTTTTTCAAATAGGTTTTTAATGTTTTGCTCTTTCTCTTCTTCGGGACACCCATGATGCAAATGTTGGTACACTTCAAGTTGTTTCAGAGGTTCCTTACACTATCCTAATTTTTTTGAATTCTTTTTCTTTTTTTTTGCTGTTCTGATTGGGTGTTTTTTGCTTCCTTATATTCCAAATTACTGATATGATTCTCAGCTTCATCCACTCTACTCTTGATTTCCTGTAAATTATTCTTCATTTCAATTAGTGTATCCTTCATTTCTGACTGGTTCTTTTTTATATTGTTGAGGTTCTCACTAAGTTCCTTAAGCATCCTTATAACCAGTATTTTGAACTCTGCCTCTAGTAGATTGCTTGCCTCTGTTTTGTTTAGTGTTTTTTTTCTGGATTTTTGTTATTTTTTTTCCTTTGGGTGATGTTTCTTTTTCTCCTCATTTTGGCAGCTTCTGTGTGTCTGTTTCTATGTATTAGGTAGAGCTGCTATGACTCTCTGTCTTGGTAGTGTGGCCTAATGTGGTAGGTGTCCTGTAGGGTCCAGTGGCACAGCCTCCCCTATCACCCAAGCTGGATACTTGAGGTGCACCCACTGTGTGGACTGTATGTGTACACCCTCCTCCTGTAGTTGAGTCTTGGTTGCTGTTGGCACATCAATGGGAGAGATTTACCCAGGCTGATTGGCTGTAAGGATGAGCTGTAACCTCTGACCACTGACCTTTGATCATCATGGAGTTTCTGCCGTGTAGGGGCCCACTCCACAGAGTTGGACTTACTTCAGCAGGACTCTTGTGCCCCCTGAGTCTGCCCCTTGAGTGTGTTACTTGTGGAGGTGGTTTGGTCATGGTGCTTTGATGTGGTGTGAAGCTGTCCACTGAGTATACTGGCTCTGGGGCCTCCTAGGAGGTGCAGGCCAAGGTCAGCCACTGCCTCTGTTTTGCCTGGGGCCACCTGGCATAAGCTACAAAGTGATCTGCAGATGGCTGCTACTTGTGCTGGGCTTGAAAGTGTCTAGGTGAGACCAAGCTGTGAAGCAAGGCCAGCTGCTGCTAGTGCTGTGTCTGGGGCCACACAGCAAGAGGTACTGGGCTCATTGAGGCCAGATGCTATTTGAGAGAATTTAGGAAAATATGAAGCATGAGCCAAGATAAGCCATTTGGATGGAAAAGCCACTGGAAACAGCTTGGGTGGGCCTGAAAGTTGGGTGGGGCAGGGTCTCAGGGAATCATCAGGGTGGGGCAAACAGTGTAAGTCAGGTTGATGGAATCTCACATATGGTGCCCACTTGCTGTCTCTCTGGGTGAGGGCTCTGCAAAGATATAATGGTCTCTGCCAGCACTTCTATCTGGGAGAAAACCATCCCTCCAGTTTTTGCCTTGAATGATAGTAGTGTCTGCTGTCTGGTGTCTGATATTGTGTGCCAAATTATGCAGTTCCTCCCCGTATGTCTCTGGTTCCTTTCAAGCTGCCCTCCGTGCTGGAACTCAGAGAGAATGAGTCTGAATAAGTATGTGCACAAGTCCTTTAAGAGGAACTGCCTGGGACTCTAGAAGCTTCCATGTCATTCAGCCACAATCCCTGGTGGTTTTTACAGCCAGAAGTTATTGGGGTATATCTTTCTGGCACTGGAGTCCTGGGCTGGGGGTCCTGGTATGGAGCTGGGACCCATTACTCCTCAAGGGGTACCTCTGAACTGAGATATTCCTCCCAATTTTTATCCACCATATGTGGATGTGGAGCTAGCCAATTCTGTGTCTCTGACACTCCTACCAGTCTTGATGTGGCTGCTTCTTTAATTCTGTAGTTGTAGTCCTTCCATTCAACTTGATTTCAGGTGGTTCTAAATGATGCTTGTTCTATAGTTTAATTATAATTTCTATGCATTAGATGTTCTTTTATTCCCCCAAATCTACCTGGTTCTCCCCTTATAAGCCCATGTAGGGGTTTTGATCCTATGAAGCAAACCAAGAAATTCAAGTCTCAATTTTTTCTTTCCCTCTGGCCCTATCTTTTCCTTCTCTAGCCTCAGAAGGCTTCTCTTTTTCCTATGAGGTGGGAAGTTCTCATATGTTATAACTTACATTCTTAGTTCAATGATTTACTTTATGGAGAGCCCTCCAAGTTTGGTTCCTGAAATTTAAAAGTTCAGCCATTATGGTTCTGAGAATAACCTTCTTTTTCCTCTTTAAAACACTGAATTTCAATATCTTTGTCTCCATATGTACTTTCAAAAGTCTAGTTAGAAACTTAAAGTTGAGCAATGACTTTTGTTTTAGGTACTACTTGTCCTTCTTCAGAAGAAGTAGTTATAGTGTCTGGGATCCAGGGTTAAGCACAGACAATCTAGGTCAGTGGTACTCAACTGGGGTTGAAGTCATAGTCTAGGGCCCATTTGACAATATCTGGAGACACTTTTGATTGTCACACCTGGGAGTTGGTGCTATTGAAATCTAGCAGGTAAAGGCCAGGGATACTGCTAATTATCCTATAATGCACAGGATTACCTCCCTGCCCCCACTACAATATCATACTGCTTAGGTTGAGAAAACTCTAATTTAAACCCACACCATTAATAACCAAAAAGGTAAAACCTATTGAGTGATGTTTTAAAATGTTATCTTGCTACTTTTACCTTGAAAGTTCTTAACTTCCTAATGAGTGACCAAAGTCTAGCAAAGAGTCATTTGTGTTAAACAAATAAATGCAGTAATTTTGTAGGTGTTCAGATCTAATCAAGTTGATACTAGTAGTATTTTAAACCTCATTTTTACTGTAGCCTTTAAACTTATAAAACTGTTTATAAGGAGTGATTAGTATCTAAACTTTTGAATTTAACAAATATTATATGACAGTATTATGTATAAGTCATATCCAACAATCCTCACCTGCTTAAAAGTTTGCTCATAAAGTCACACATAGGCAATGCTGTCCATTTAGTAAGAGACTTCTGAGTTATAAGCATAATGCCTGAAAAGAACTAATTGGCCTTGACAGTGTTGTACTTGGTAAACCCAAATGTATAATGTGAAAACAAATGTATGGCTGAAGATGATTTACTTCTCATGGGGGTGTAGAGTACACCATGGGGAATATCATCAATAATATTGTAATAACTATGAATGGTGCCAGGTGAGATTGGACTTACTGGGGGGGGACCACTTCATAAGTTATATAAATGTCTAACTACTATGCTGTACACCTTAAACTAATATAATATTGACTGTCAATTGTAATGGAAAAAAATTAAAAGACTTAAAAATAAGTTTTACCTTTCTATAATGTTTAAATTTTTCTTACATTAAATAGTAGAGTTGCAACTGAAAAAAAAAAACCTGGGCACATTTGAGAGTAAATGCAGGTGCTATTAAATAATCATATCAGGACAATAGGTATAAACTGGGACTACCCAAAGCAAATTCTAGTCATAGCCCTCTTGAGGGTGACTCTCCATGAGTATCTAATTAATTCCTTATGAAGTGTTAGCTGCTAACATCTTACAATGTGTCTCTTTCTAGAGGGAGCTTTATTTTCACATGGCGCTTTAGGAGAGCAAAGAACCTTTAAGATCTAAAATAACACAGTTGTGATGATATGAGGGTTGACTAGCAATGGGGAAAATTAGGAATAGGAAATGCCTTACTGGGGCTTCTCAAATTCTACTAAGCAGGTGGTTACCTTCTCTGCCAAACTTTTGGTGGAATTCAATGCCTCTGGGCTCCTACCTGTGGAACCTGTCTTTTATGACAAATTTCTTCTTTATAAGTGAATCATTCAAACTGACCTTATGACTGAGACAGGCAAGTCACCTTGACTAATTAGTGCTAGAATATGCAGAGGTTTAAAGTAAGGTAGGTAGTTGGCATTTGGTTTCCAGAGCCACCTTAACACCAGCAGATGGTGCTAAAATGTATACTTTCTCCCTCTTAAAACAAATATCTAAAAATTTCCTTAAAATCATAAACTAGCTAAATGTAGGCATATTAACTAATTGCTCTGCAAAGTTCGGATGAGGGTGACACTTGTTATTGTTTAACTTTCTTGAACAGAGCTCCACCTGAAACCTAGAGGGGCCCTTCCACCCATACATCCTTGCTCCTTTCAAGCTAAATCAGTTTTCTTTGATTTGGAATCTCACCCACAGAAAGATAATTAAGGCACAGAAGATTTTCACCTCATGCTCCAACTGGAAAGCAACACTTAACCAAAGATCTCTCTACATAACTCAGTGAAAGATGATTGTTTGCTACATCTTGTGATGTGTAGTATCATTTCTTTCCAGCAGAGTACCAGTCTCCCAAGAAAAGAATAGTCCTTCTCAATTAACCAGTCTTTCCTAATAGACATATTGGATATTAGTATTTGTAAGGCTCTTAGCAAGCATGCAGGCCAGTAGCTTTCCATCTGTTTTTTTTGCATAGGAGCATTTTTTTCCAAATGGAATCTTTCATGGAAGCTCTATATATAAAAGAGATAGAAGCTGAAGAGCTCTGTTCAAATGTGTGTTTGTTTCAGAGTGGGGTCTATATGTCTTCCCTCTTGGCCCCCTTGCCTTTTCATTCATGAGGTAGCCCTTCACGCATGTGCTCCACCCATGCCCTTGAGTCTGAACCCTAGGGCTCCCCAAACAGTTTGAAAACCATGATTGCATTCTAGCTCCCTCACTTACATACTGAGAAACTGAGCCCAGTCAGGTAAAATGCTCAAGGGTATAGAAATATGGCTAGAAAGGGCAGTTAGTCTGGTTGGCAGGGCTGGAGACCATATGCATGTGGAAAGCATGTAGTAGAGCTCTTGTTCTTTGGGGACTCTTGTAAATGGATGCAGATGTGCACATAAGTCCTCTCCTACTTATAATTATGTTTGATATTTCAATAGAGCACATTCAGTTCGTTTCACTGGGAGATGTGTAAGCTCCCCACCTCTGCCAAAGATACCCCTGGGGAAATACCTCATGACCTGCTGATGCATACCCTGACTGGGTATAGAAGATGCAGTCTTGGTTTGGCCCAAGGAAATTTGTGAATTTGTGGAATCTTTCATTTAGCTTAAAGCATCCAAATATTACCTTTCTGTGACCTCCATCTCCTCTAGGCACTTGGGTTTTAATGCTGGAGAGAAAAAGGCCTGCTGATCATATTGAGGCCAAGATACTACCTGCAGATGTTTTATCTTCAGCCAAATTGAACCCCTTTGTTCCTTTTATATAATGCAAGCTCTACTTCCTTTGAACATAGATGCCACTCCCCATGGGCTCTACATTGTTTTGGAAGGATATCAAGACAGATATCTAGAGATGGGTGATTTCTCAGTGAAGAGGTAACCTGAGGATTTGGAGTGGGAGATTTATATGCCAAGGGTTAATAGAAAACAAGCTTTAAGCAATCATGCCTGGCCCAAGACATACATATGCCATACTCAAAATTTTGAGATATCATACTCAAAATGCCTTTGTTACATTCTCTTAAACATGATATCAGATGATCTCAGAGCCTCAGGAAGTGGTATCCCCCACAATGTGAATGGTATCCCTTGGAGTTGTGTGACCCTCAGGTACTAAAAATGATGTTGATTGGACTTCTAGACCCAACTTCTGGGAGACTGTATTCTAGCATCGATGTATTTATGCGGGCAAGTCTTGATTATTAGGACCAAAGGAATTCTTACAGATTGCCTAGTTCAACCTTGTGATTTTACAGATGAATTTCAAAAGCCAAAATAATAGAAATGGCTTTCTCAAGGCCACATACGTGGTGGGAGAATTTGGACTAGAAACCAGTCTTCTTAAATTCCACTGATCACCATCAGCAGTGTACATGCTGCTGTTCTCTATGTGTAGGGCCATGAGGCCAACTCCCCAGTGGGAAACAAAGTTTCATGAATGGCACTCAAGTAGTTTCTGTCTTCACTTGTCTTTTGAAGGGTGGGGATCAAGATGAGGAATTTGATAGAAAAGCTATTGTACCTACAGGGACTGGGGAACACCGCCTGGGTTAACCCAGGAATACTTAGGCCCAGGTGAGTGCTGGAGCCTTTCCTAAGAATAAAGTCAATGGAAAAAGTAGGCTTGAAAGCTTAATAGGAAGAATGTGAACATTTAAAAAAATCTACCTCATTGCTCAGCAAACTCTAAGACCACCCTCAGTGCTAGTGGAGAAAACCCAAACACTGGCAGATTTTCTTCTCCTTACAGTCAGACTTGAGTGCCCGAGATAACTTAATATACTGAAATAATGCAATTAAGCAGACTCCTCAGACCCAGCTTCCAGTCGCACTCACTTTAATGAATATAATTTGGGTGACATCATGAAAAGCAACATTCTTCTTGTGAGTGGATGTAGATTACAAGAAAAATGATCACATGGCTTAGCCTTGGCAAGCAGAGAGAAAATAGTAAATTTGGCCCTTATGAAAATATGTTCTGTAAATGGCTGGTGCTTACACAAGTGAGAGAGCTTATTCAGCATTGCATGTGTGTGTGCATGCTTCCATGTATCTGTCCATGCATGTGACTTTGGCCAGCATCCTCTTAATTCTAGCTCATAGATATACAGATGTCAGTACTCAAAGCAACCTTATTTATCCTAAGCCCCTTACTCTACAAATGGTAAACACTGACAATGAGAATTGGGCAGTGATTTGTCCAAGGTCATTCAATGCATCAATGACAAAACCTGAGCTAAGACATAAGTCTCCTGACTACCAATCCCCAATTCTCCCCTGCCCACCTTTACTTAGCACTGGGCTGATGTGATTGGGACACTCCTCCTAGGAGCCATTATGGTCAGCCTTGGTCATACCTCAATAGATTGTTCTCTCTTTTCTTTTCTTGCAAGGGTGTGCAACCCATGGCCCACAGGCTGCATGAGGCCCAGGATGGCTATGAATGCAGCACAACACAAAATTGTAAATTTACTTAAAACCTTTTTTTTTTTGCTCACCAGTTTTCATTAGTGTTTGTGTATTTAATGTGTGGCCCAAGGTAACTCTTCTTCTAGTGTGGCCCAGAGATGCCAAGAGGTTGGATACCCCACAGTAGCTTTTGCCTGTTGTCCTTGAAACAATGTCTTGTGCTATAATTACAGGAATTGTCTGGTACCTGGAGTTGGCCTGCATTAAGCTGCAAAAGCCTCTACTGTTTTGGAGATAGATCCCTGGTGAGGCAGAAAGGTAGACAGGAGAGCAGTGTACATATGGCCACAAGAGGCCATGTGAACAGTATCCCCAATTTGAAAGCATATGATCCTTTAAAGGAGATGACAGTGGTAGAATTTGGTGTGACCATTGTGATTAATTGATTTGACAAACATTCATTGTCAAGCTTATATCAGGTACTTTAGGATAGGGGAAGAACATAGCCTTTAGCATCTGAATGTTCAAATTCTACCTAGAGTACTTGCTAGAGGTGTGATCTCAGATAAATCATGCCAACTCTCTGAGCCTTACTTTCATCATTTATTAAGTAGGAATAGTGCCCTGGTGGATAGTTCAGTTGGTTGGAGCATCATCCTATACACCAAAAGGTCGTGGGATCGATTTCTGGTCAGGGCACATACCTAGGTTGCAGATTTGGTTCCTGGTCAGGGTGTATGCCGGAGGCAACCTATTGATGTTTTTTTTCTCTCTCTCTCAAGTCAATAAACATATCCTCAGGTGAGGATTAAAAAAAGAAGAGGGCTTTAAAAAATAAATAGGAAGCGTAACATTATCTACTTCCTAGGGTTTTTGAGAGTCCTTTAGATGAAATATATGTAAAGTGCCCATACAGTTTGTGATATAGAGTGAGTGTAGAATAAAAGTTCTTTACCCACTGTGTGAAATGGAGAGATGAAGATGCAGTCACTGACATTAGGGAAAGTACATCCTAAAAAGGATGAGCCATGTACTCAAATGACTGTTATACATTTTATAGTTTCTATCTCTTTTTAAAAATCTTTTGATCTCTATATAAGTGGCAAACACTGCTAATTGCCTACTTAATAGGTAATTTCTTAATTCTTTAATTTCTTCTGTACTAAAAAACACTGACTTTATTTGGTGCTGTGATATGCCCAGTTAAAATTTTTGATTTCTTGAGGGTCTTTGCAGCTGAAGGCAATCAAGTAATACAGTTATGGCCAATGAGATGGCAGTGGAAGTCTACAGGATGGGTCTTCTGGAAAGCAATTGTTTTCCAGACAAATCTGACTGGCTTGCTCCACTTGATATTTTCTCCTTCCTGCCTGGAATTCACATGTGATACCTACAGTTCTAGCAGCTATCTTGTAACATGAGATGTTATGGAACTGATGTATCTGCCCTGGAGTGCATACCATCATATTTCTGGCTTCATGAGAAAATAAAGTCTTTTCTGGTTTAAATCACTGGATCTAGGTTCCTATTACATGCAGCTGAACACAATCCTAATGGATACAGTGGAATTTAGAGATTTTTTCATGTATACTGGAATTTTCCATTAGAATTTAAAGAAGTATAACAATTATTTAGGAAACCCATGCTTTTGGAGGTAGCTGGGCAGTTTCATTTGAGCCAGAACTACAGGATATTTTCTGACCAGATATTTTAACTCCCATTCCAACAAGAATACCACATATGACAGAAAAGGGCATTGAAACTCACATTTGGTGCCTGTCTCATCAGGTGGCTGCACTGACAACTGGACTTTTGTTGTAGTGTCATTTTCATTCCAGGTGTACTGATAGGTATCGGTTTCTTCTCTAGGTATGGTTACTAGACTTCTCAATGAAATCTTCTCTTCTCTTATAGTGGTGTATATTGACTTTAGTAAATTTTCTCTGTGACATCTTTGTGGACAGAATGCAGAAATGTGGGCTGGGTGCTAAACAGTACAAGATTCATAATTTGAACCCCCAAAAGGTTGATCATATTTTATGTCACTTGAAGGAGGTGTCCAGTGACACATTGAACTTGGTTCTTTTCCTTTTTATTTTTTTGAGTTTGATGTTTTTTGCAAATATTTTACTTATTTATTTTTAGAGAGAGGGGAAGGGAAGAAGAGAGGAAGAGAAACAACAATGTGTGCTTGCCCCTTGTGTGCCCCCCACTGCGGACCTGGCCTGTGCCCTGGGCAACCCAGGCATGTGTCCTGACTGGAATTAAACCAGTGACCCTTTGGTTCACAAGGTGGCACTCAACCCACTGAACCACACCAGTTAGGGCTTGATGTTTTTCTAGTCAAGATTTTAATCAATGCTATGGATGAAGACATAGACAATGAGCTGATCAAATTGCAGATGACAGAAAGCTGGGAGAAAGAGCTAATATATTGAGTGTCAAAATGTAAAAATTCTTGGACAGGCTGGAATAACAAGTCAAAACAAATGATGACAAATAGGAACAAAATAGATCTTGCATTTGTGACTGAAAACATCTGGGACAGGGAGATATAACTGAATTACAATTTTTCCAACTAAGACTTGGGAGTTGTAAATGACAACAAATTCGCTGTGAACCCAAGATATAGAATGGCTGCTAAAAAAAAGCTGTTACAATCATAGCCTGCTGTTTTTGATATGCAGCTCAAAGAAGGGCTAGGTCCAGGGTATTGCAGATATTGAGACTTTCTATCCTTGATTTTCAGAGCACTGTATTCTACTGGTTCTCCTACTGCTCCTCTAGTATTCTTCAGTTTCATTTGAGAACTCTACCTGTCTCTTCCTGCCCAGCTTTATTTATTTATTTTTTAAAAATTTTGCATAGGGTTTTTATTTATATTAAAATTTAACAAAAACAGTGGTGAGGTTTATTTGTTTTTTTTAAATTTTTTTATTTTAATTATTCAGTACAGTTTCTATCTTTTATTCCCATTCCAGCCCACCCACCCATCCCTCCCCACCTCCCTTCCATTTCCAAGCCCCATAGTTTTGTCCATGTGTCCTCTATATTTGTTCCTATAAACCCTTCCCTTCTCCC
>CM052552.1:30932185-30971018 GCA_028533065.1 Trachops cirrhosus | reverse complement strand
TGCTTCATCGATCCTGCTTTTCATTCCTTCTACTGTGTTCGTCAGGTCAGAAATTGTATCCTTCATTTCCTCTTGGCCCTTGTTGATAGTTTCTATTTCCTTTTTCAGGCTGATATAGTTTGCAGCAAGTTCATTGTAGCTTCCCTGTAGTTTCTGGAAACTCATTGAGAGTTTGTGGAACTTCCTGATAATCATTGCTTTGAACTCAGAGTCTGATAGTTGAGTTGCCTCTATTTCATTTGGCATTCTTTCCAAGGCATCCTCCTTTCCCTTCATTTGGGGATTGTTTCTTTGTCTTCTCATTGTTTGTAAGACTCTTCTCGCTAGCCTCAGCTTCTTAAATTTATCTGTTTGGCTCCCTGGGTTTATGGTGTGAACTTCTATTGTAGAGTACCTGTGAGATTCAGTGGTATAGTCTCCTTCTGGTATCCAGGTGTTCTCAGCTTCCACCTTCTGAAAACAGCCCCAGCCGAACCTGGTAGTGTCTCCTGCTTCACCTCCATTTGGTGAGGTTTATTTGATGCAACAATACTTACTGTTCTATTTTTATTTTTTATTTATTTTATTTTATTTTTTTTAATTTTAAATTTTTTTATTTTAGATTATTCAGTACAGTTTCTATCTTTTCTTCCCATTCCATCCCACCCACCCATCCCTGCCCAACTTTATTAAGGTGAGATTGACAAATAGAAATTGTATATATTTGAAGTATACAATGTAGACATTTGATATATGTTTACATTGTGAAATGATTACCACAATGAAGCTAATTAACATGGTCTTTTCCAAGGATTCATTTTTTAAAAATAACTTTTAAAGGATTTTATTTATTTATTTTTTAGAGAAAGGGGAAGGAAGGTAGAAAGTGAGGGAGAGAAACATTGATTGGTTGCCTCTTGTAGGCGTCCTGATGGGGGACCAAACCTGAAACTCAGGCATGTGCCCCGACTGGGAATTGAACTGGTGACCCTTCACTTTGTGGGACAAGGCCCAGCCAACTGAGGTATTTATTTTTGTTTACCCTCTTTAATTTTATATTTTGTCCTAGTTATGTAAGCTTATCCATTCCTACAGTTATGGACATCACCTATATATTGAAGGTGCTCACATTTACATCCCCATTTTTTATCCTCATTGTCAACACCTTAGTCCAGGCCTTTGTTATCTGTCACCTAGACTACTGAAGTAGCCTCTTAAGTGGTCTTCCTTCTGTATCAGTCTCATTGCTTTTACTCTACCTTCATTACAAATGCTGGAGTTGTCTTTGTAAGTCAGAGGCTAGATCCTGTCACTCCTCTCCCTTGATAATTCCTAAATAATTAAATCTAGTCCTTAATCTGGAATTCAAGGGCCCTCACAGTCTGGCCCCTGTTACTTTCCTTCTGATGTCATCTCTTATTACATTTCTCCAGGAATCCTACATGTCATTCAACATCTAGTGAGCATTGTGAGCCAGGGCTAATGTCCCCTCTCTTCTAGTCACAGCTGATTACTCACTCAGCTCAACACTACACCTACTTCTCTGCCTTCATGCCCTTGCTCATACTGTTCTCTCAGCTTGGATTAATCCTTCTCATCATTTCTGTGTGCTGAAATCAACCTCATCCTTCACGTTTTAGCTTCTATGCCACTTTCTCTGTGGAGTTGGCCATGATCTCCCAATCAAATTGAATGGTACTTTTCTTTTTAATCTTTTAGCTCTTTGTTTTTCTTTATCATATCATTTAATTCCTCCTGGTTGGTATTAATGTTTATTATATCCATATCTGTCAGTCTTCCAGGACTGTAAACTAAACCCTTAATTGCTATGCTATACTTCTAAGTGAATTTCTCTCTTTTAATTAAAGGCAACAGAACTTTTGATAGATTCTGGTAAAGGGAATGGGAGTATAGCCTCAGTTAAGGAGTATCCTACCTTACCCTTTTCAAGGACCCAGCCTGCTAAATAAGAAGCGTGAGAGCTACCAGATGCTCTTCTTCAATACATAATTTAGTTGGTGAGCTGGGGAATGTTCTTGGAGAAAGGAATTTGACCAATGCAATAAAAAAGCTTCAATGAAGGCATGCTAATGGGAATTGTCAGCAGCTAAGGGCTGGCTCCCACTCACTCTTTGGAGGATGCCAAAAGCCTAATGAATCTATTTGTATGGAGGAGAAAAGAAGGAGAAGGACAATTATTTATACACATGAGGACCATCCTCTTCTCTATGATTTTTCTGGATGTCAGAGGACTCTGGGCAGGCTACAGAGTACAGCTCCCCCTAGGACGTTGTGAAGGTGAGCCTTTAAGGGCTAAGAAGGGTGGACAAGTCTGCAATCCTTTTGGCATTGTATGGAACTTTTCCTTCCCTTAGACTTACATGCAGTTGCCTTTCCCAACTTTCCCTCAGAAGACTGTAGTCAACAGAGGCATTGCAGTGGTTGTCTCCTCACCTGCAAGTGTCCTACTTTAACATTTTGGAATATTTTTCCCCTAGCCAACAACTCCCTCAAAGGGATAACAAAGAAGTGCATGAAGGGCTATTGATGGCTGATGTAGCTTAGTTGTTCTTTCTTACAGATAACATTTTTCAAGGACAACAACTGGGAATGAAGGGTGAATGATGATGGGGAATTTCTCCCACAAGTGGATATAACTTTGTTGTTTTTTCTAATTATGAAACATATGCTTAATGTTACAAGTTTAAACATGATGGAAAAGTAAATAATAATAAAGGGGAAATTAACTAAAATCTTACCACCCAGAAAAATGACCACTAGGTTTATGGTGGCTTCCTTTCAGATATCTCTCTCTCTTTACACAAATATAAACAGGCGTATACATACATTTAAAATTTTACATAAATGAGATTATGGTATACATGTTATTAGAAGTACATTTCATTTTCTTCCCAGTGTGTAGAACAATAATTGGTACATAGTACATGCTCAATAAATACCTGCCTAATTAATAAATATTCTATTCTGAAATATACTTAAAAAACCTAATAATGCATCTTTCCATGTCATTGTATATTAAACTCTTAAAAACTATCTGCATTCCATTTAGTTGAATGTAGACTATTTTCTTTAACTAGTTTCCTATTGATGGCATTTACGTTTTTTCTTTTTCTTTTTTAAGTATATTTTATTGATTGTGCTATTACAGTTGTCCCAATTTTTTTCTCCCCTTAAGCACCCTTCTGCCCTTCACACCCCATCCTCCAACATTCTCCTCTTTAGTTCATGTCCATGGGTTGTACATATACATTCTTTGGCTTCTGTGTTTCCTATACTATTCTTTTTTCTTCACATTTTTTAAATTGTTGTTCAAGTACAGTTGTCTCCATGTCTCTGCCCTTTAAGCCATTAAGTCTACTTATAAGACTTTGTCCTACAGAAATAATCAATGTGAAGGTATGTATGAATGATTATTCAATAAATGATATTGGGTCAGCTGGCTGTCAATTTGTAAACAAACATTCAGATCCCTACCTTGTCCCATATAGAAAAAAATCCATAAATTTGAGATATACATGTGAAACACCAAACTATAAAGGTGTTATACAAAAATATAGGATATTCACACGACTTCTTTGGTTTTCTAAATGTTGCTCTTTTAATAGCATCTTGTTTTTATTTCGTGGTTACAACCTTAGATTTCTGAGTATACTAAGAACATTTTTCTCCTACTTTCTTCCTTATTTCACTAATTCATCTGATTTGTTTGTTTTGTTCTTTGTCTTCCTTAGAGGAGGCATTCCTATAGAGCCAGGGCTTATCACATGCTGATCTGCATTGTAAGATGATTAAGAACTGGCCAGTTCACTGGGGACTCCAAAATGGCATTATCTATAGGTCTTTTTTTCTGACAGTGGTTCCAGTTTCTTCAAAGATGATTTCTCCAATTTCTTGCCTGGAAAATATTTACCTGGCTGCTGGTATTCTTGGAATGAAGGTGTCTGCTGGGCAGGGAAAAGGATACTATTGTAGGTTTCATTTAGTGCCCCTCTTTTCATTATGATATCCTATACCTACCTTTCACTCTACCAGGGCACCTAGGTCTGGGGCTTCTGTGGATCAGTTTTCTTTGAATAAACTTCCCATCTCCCACCAGATTAGGGAAATGGTATTTTCCTGGCTTAGCAGGATGAGAGAACGAAACTGTGCCTGGTCTAACTGCACTTCTCACACACATGCAACCAAACCTTCTGTTTTCAGCCTCTTGACCACCCCTGCCTTCTTTGGTCACTCACTGGTTTGTCTGATTTCTGATCATCCCAGGCATTCTACAGCATGAATTGTTCTCATTTCTCATGCACCCTGCAGGCATCTTCTCTTCAGCTCTTTCAGCTCTGCTAACTTGCCTCTGCTTTTTGTCTTACAAAGATATATTGGTGCTCTGGCTGGTGTGGCTCAGTGGATTTGAGTGTCAGCCTGTGAACCAAAGGGTTGCTGGTTCGATTCCTAGTCAGGGCACATGTCTCGGTTGTGGGCCACGCCCCCAGTAGGGGGCACATGAGAGGCAACCACATGATGATGTTTCTCTCCCTCTCTTTCTCCCTCACTTCCCATCTATAAAAATAAATAAATAAAATCTTTAAAAAATATATTGGCATATTTTGTCTGTTGCTTCCTTCATTCCTTTTCTCTTTGTTTTTGCAGGTTTACACCCCTTAAAAACTAATTTCCTTTTCATTTTAGGACAAACATGTGTTTAACTTCTCATATTTATTGGGAAGTCCTTCAATAGTATTTATTAAATTGAAAAATTCACATGCCCCATTGACCAGGAAATCTCACTTATGATAATTTTAACTATCAGAAATAAAAGTACCAGTATGTATGCATAAGTAGACAAGGGTGTTTACTGTAATATTATTTGTAATAGCAACATGAATGTCCACTGATACAGAACTTACACATATAAACACACAGTGTGAGCTTATTTTCTTTCACAAAAAATGGGGTTACTATAGCCTTCTCTTTTACTTACCAGTGTATCATGGACAGCCTTCTAAGTCAATATACTTTATTCCTTTTAATGAGTGGATAAGTAGTCCCTGGTATACATACAACATAATTTATATAACTAGTTCCCTACCAGTGGTTTCATTAGGGGGATGGCTTTGGAGGGGGAGTGGAAGGACATATCAATTTCATTTTTGTATTATATTTGAATGATTTTAGTTAACCTATGTTGCTTTTGTCATTCAAATGACAAAATAAACTTGCTTAAAAAGGCATAGATGTAAGAATGTTCACTGCAGCATTATGTATAATAGTGAAAAAATTGGAAAATAATATAAATGTCTAACAATAAAGACTGGTTAAATAGGTTTAAAACATTTATATGCAAGATATTATATGCATAATATAATGATCTCTGTGTAACAAACTTAATATAAAATGACAATCATTTATTATTACCTCTCAATACTCTGAGGATTGACTGGGCTCAGTTACATGGTTCTTGCTCAGAGTCTCTTACACAGTTGCAGTCAGACAATGGGAAGAGGTGGAGAAATCTCAAAGGCTTCCTCATTCACATGTCTGGCACTTGATGCTGGTCGCTGGTCAGGAACTCAGCTGGAGCTTTGTGTGGAACACTTACATGTGGTTTCTCCATGTGGCCTGAATTTCCTCATGTCACAACAGCTATGTTCCAGGAACCAGTGTTCTGAGAAAGAGAAAGCCAGGTAGAAACTATATTCATGTGATGACCTAGGGTCAGAAGTCATGCAGCATCATGTCCACTGAATTCTGTCAGAAGCAAGTCACTAAAGCTAGCCTATATTCTAAAGGAGGGAAACTAGATGCCACCTCTTGATGGGACAAATGTGAAAGAATTTTTGAATTTGTTTTAAAAGTACCACATATGCCAACACATTTACAGTCAGTGGTAAGATTATAAAAGATTACAATGTTATTCTTTTTTGAGTTTTCCAAATTAGGTACAAAAATTATGTACATATATTACTTTTAAAACAAGAGAAGAAAAGATAGCTCTGGCTGACATAGCTCAGTTGTTTGGGCATTGCACTGCAGGGTGGGGGTGGCTCACTGGTTTGATTCCTGCTTGGGGGTAGTGTCTGGGTTGCAAGGCTGGTTCCCAGTTAGGGGTGTGCAGGAGGCAACCAATCACTGTTTCCCTTGTAGCATCACCCTGGGGGAAAGCAATAGCCCCACCCTCTGGACTCCCTCTCACTTCATCTTGTGGAGTTTACACCCTGCTGTGGAGTACAGCCAGAGGCTCTTTTAGTGACTGAGCGTAAAGGCCGCCACAGGCATAAACAGGCACAGGTGGACCTTGTCGGGGTGAGTTAGGACTTTTGCAGACCTGTCCCATGGTCTGGTGTTGGTAAAGGCCAGCTTTAGTTCACAGCTTGGTCCTTCCTGCACATACCCAGGCCTAGCAGAGGCAGCCACAAACTGAGGATTGCTTAAAGCTCCAAAAAGGTTGTTGAGAACCAGTAAGAAGCTGCATTTTCAATTGGCCAGAACCAAACTCCTTCTCAAGAAGCCAGTAGCCAACTTCAGACAATATCAGCAAAATCCAGTAAGCATTACAAGTGACATATCCAAAGGGAAACCTCAGCAGGCATCCAACACTGCTGAGGCAAATTCCCCTTCTTGTGGTCAGCACCTGCACAACAGTTTGCATGCCATGTTTGGGGTTCAGCCTCAGTCAGCCTGCCTGAGGGTCAATCTCACCATAAATAGGCCAAGAGCAATCAAGATTCAATTATAACACACATAATGCATGCAAGGGGCATTCCTGGAGCACTCAGCTCAGGTGATCAAGAAGACTACACCACTGAACCCCACAGGACACCTACTACATAAGGCTACCCCATGAAGATTGCGAGTCAAAGCAGATCTATCTAATACACAGAAACAAACAAAATGAGGCAGCCAAAATGGGGAGACAAAGAAACAAGCCTTAAATGAAAGAAAAGAAGAAATCTTCAGAAAAAGAGCTGAATGAAAAGGAAGCAAGCAATTTTTAAGATATAGAGTTCAAAGTGATGGCTATAGGAATGCTCAACAGCATGAAAAAAGGCATAGAAACCATAAAAAAAGGACCAGTCAGAAATGAAGAATACAATATCTGAAATGAAGTATACACTGGAAGGAATAAACAGTAGGTTGGATGAAGCAGAGGATTAAATCAGTGATTTGAAAGACAAGGTGCAAAAACCTCAGCCAGTCAGAACAGCAAAAAGAAAAAAAAGAATTAAAAAAATGAGGATATGCCCTGAGCTGTGACTTATTGGGTTGAGTGTCCTCCCACAAACCGAACATTTGTCAGTTTGGTTCCCAGTCAGGGCACATGCCTAGGTTGCAGGATAGGCACCCAGATGGGGGCATCCAAAAGGCAACCAATCACTGTTTCTCTTGCACATTGATGTTTTTCTCCCTCTCGTTCTCCCTCCCTTTGCCTCTCTCTAAAAATAAATAAAATCTTTTTAAAAATGGGGCTAATTTAAGGAATTTGGGGACAACATAAAAATAATAACATCTGCATCATAGGGGTACCAGAAGGAGAAGAGAGAGAGCAATGTATCAAGAACCTGTTTGAAGGAATAATGACCAAAAACTTTCCTTACCTGGTGAAGGAAAAAGACACAGAAGTCCTGGAACTGCAGAGTCCCCAAACAAGATGGACCCAAATACACCCACACCTAGACACATCATAAAAGAAGTGGCAAACATTAATGACAAAGAGAGAAACTTAAAAACCAAAAGAGAAAGACAGTTGGTTACCTCCAAGGAAGTTCCCATGAGATTATCAGCTGATTTCTCAACAAAAAACATTTCAGGCCAGAAAAGATTATCATGAAATGTTCAAAGTGATGAAAATCAAAGACCTACCACCAACACTACTTTACCCAGCAAGGCTAACATTTAAAATTGAAGGAGAAATAAATAGCTTCCCAGATAAGAGAAATTTAAAGGAGTTTGTTACCACCAAACCAGTATTACAAGAAATGTTAAAGGGCCTGCTTGAACAAGAAGGATCAGGAGAAGGAGAAGAAAGAGGAAGAGGAAGAGAAGAAGAAGAAGGAGGAGGAGGAGGAGGAAAACAGGGGAACATAGTTAAAAGAATAAAATGGCAATACATATGTACCTATCAATAATCACTTTAAATGCATATTGCTTAAATGCTCCAATAAAAAGACATAGTGTAGCTGAATGTATAAAAAATAGGATCCATATATATGTTGTCTAGACACCTACCTCAGAACAAAAGATACACACAGACTAAAATTAAATGGATGGAAAAAGATAAAGTTCATGCAAATGAAAAGGGAAAAAAACCTGGGGTAGCAATACTTATTCTGTCTAAATAGACTTTAAAACAAAGGCTGCAGTAAGAGATGAAGAACACTACATGGCAATCCAGCAAGAAGATATAACCTTTTAAACATTTATACATCCAACATAGAAGCTGATAAATATATAAAGCAAATTTTGATGGACATAAAAGGAGAGATTGACAGCAATACATTCATAGTAGGGGATTTAAACATCTCATCAGTGTCAATGGATAGATCTTCCAGACAGAAAACCAATAAGAAAACCACAGCCTTAAATGACATGCTGGATCAGATGGATTTAATTGGTCACTTCACAGCATTTTACCCCAAAGCAGCAGAATATACATTCTTTTCAAGTGCACATGGAACATTTTCTAGGATAGACCACATGTTAGAGCACAAAAAACTCTCAATAAATTTATGAAGATTTAAATAACATCAAGCATCTACTCTGACCATAATTGAATGAAACTAGAAATCACACACAAAAAAAAACTGGATAATAGGCAGACATGGAGGCTAAATAACATATTACTAAACAATGAATGGGTTAACAACAAGATCAAGGAATAAATCAAAAGATACCTCGAAACAAATGAAAATAAGAACAAAACAACCCCAAATCTGTGGGACACAGTGAAAGCAGAGTCCTAAGAGGGAAATTCATAGCCTTACGGGTTTACCCCAATAAACAAGAAGAAACTCAAGCAAACAATCTTACTTTACTCTTAAAGGAACTTGAAAAAGAACAACAAACAAAGCAAAGAGTGAGTAGAAGGAGGTAATAAATATCAGAGCAGAAATAAACAAAATAGAACCTAAAAAAATACAAAAGTTCAATGAAACCAAGAGGTGATTCTTGGAAAAGAAACACAAGATTGACAAAACTTTTACTAGATTCATCAAGAAAAAAAAAGGAGGACCTGAATAAATAAAATAAAAAATGAGAGAGGAGAAGTAACAACTGAAACCAAAGAAATACAAAGCATTGTAAGAAAATATGACAAACAACTATATGCCAAAAACTTGGACAGTCTGGATGAAATGGATAAATTCCTAAAAACATATTGTACAATATTCTAAAACTGAATCAGAAAGAATCAGAGTATCTGAATAGAAAGATTACTACTAGAGAAATTGAAGCAGTAATAAAAAACTCTCAGCAAACAAAAGTCCTGGACCACACAGGTTCACAGGTAAATTTTATCAAACATTCAAAGAACTAACACCTATCATTCTCAAACTATTCTAAAAAATTTGAGAGGAAGGAAGACTTTCAAGCTCATTTTATCAGGACAGCATTATCCTAATTCCAAAACCAGATTAAGATTACTACAGAGAAAGAAAATTATAGGTCAATATCCCTGAAGAACACAGATTCTAAAACCCTCTTTGAAATATTAATAAACCACATCCAGCAATACATTAAAATCACCATACACTATGATCAAGTGGGATTTATTCCAAGGATACAAGATTGGTACAATACCCACAAATCCATAAATGTGAAATATCACACAAAAAAGCAGGATAAACACTATGTGATCATATCTAAAAATGCAGGAAAAGCATTTGGTAAAATCCAGCACCCCCTTATGATAAAAGTTCTTAGCAAAGTGGGAATAGAGGGAACATACCTCAATGTAAAGAGGTCCATATATTACAAACCCACAGCCAACATCATACTCAATGGGCAAAAACTACAAGAAACTACAAGTGTTTCTCTTAAAGTCAGGAATAAGACAGGATGTCTGCTTTCACCACTGTTACTCAAAATACTACTGGCAGTCCTAGCTACAGTAGTAAGATAAGAAGAAGAAATAAAAGATCCAAATTGGAAAGGATGACATAAATCTGTCATAATTTGCAGATGACATGATAATGGACATAGAGAACCCAAAAGATTTTACCAAAAACTGTTAGAACTTATAAATGAATTCAGTAAAGCAGCCAAATACAAAAGAAATATCTAGAAATATGTTGCATTTTTATCTAACCATAATGAGCTATCAGAAAGGGAAACTAAGAAAACAATCCCATTAATAATTACTTCAAAAAGCATGAAATAACCAGGAATAAATTTAACCAAGGATGTAAAAGACCTCTACTTGAAAAATTATAAGACACTGAAAAAAGAAATTAAAGAAGATGTAAATAAATGGAAGCACATAATGTCTTCATGGACAGGAAGAATTAACCTCTTTAAAATTCCATATTACCCAAAGCAATATGTAGATTTAATGCAATTCCTATCAAGATACCAATGGCATATTTCACAGAAATAGAACAAATATTAAAAAAATTTACATGGAACCACAAAAGACCCCAATAACCTCAGTACTCTTGAGAAAGAAGAACAAAGATAGAGGAATAATGCTACCTGATATCAAACTGTACTACAAAGCCATAGTAATTAAAACAGCATGGTGCTGACATAAAAACAGACATATAGATCAATGGAATAGAAAAAAGAGCCCAGAAATAAACCTATGCCTTTATAGTCAATTAATATTTGACAAAGGAGGCAAAAAACTGCAATGGGGTACAGATAGTCTATTGAATAAATGGAGTTAGGAATGCTGGACAAATACATGAAAAAATGAAACTAAACCACCTTCTTACATCATACAGTGTGATAAAATTACAATGGATTAAAAACTGAAATATTAGACTTAAAACCCTAAAAATCCTAGAAGAAAACATAGGCAATAAAATCTCAGCTATTTTTCATAGCAATATATTTTTTTCTGATAATCTCCTCTAGCAAGGAAAACAAAAGAAAAATAATCAAATGGGACTGCATCAAACTCAAAAGTTTTTGTGCCCTGGCAGGGTGGCTCAGTTGGTTGGAGCATTGTCCTGTAGACCAGTAGTCCCCAACCTTTTTGGCACCAGGGACCAGTTTCACAGAAGACAATTTTTCCATGGACAGGGGGTGGGAGGAGATAGGAGGTAGAGCTCAGACAGTAATGCCAGCAAAGCTTTGCTAGCTTGTCGGCTCACCTCCTGCTGTGCAGCCCAGTTCCTAACAGGCCATGGACTGGTGCTGGTTCCAAGGCCCGGAGGTTGGGGACCCCTGTTGTACACCAGAGGGTTGTGGGTTCAATTCCTGGTCAACACATATACCTAGGTTGTGGGTTTGATCCTTGGTCGGGGTGCATACAAGAGGCAACTGGTTGATGTTTCTCTTTCACACTGATGTTTCTTTCTCTCTCCCATTTTCTCTCTCTCAAATCAATAAACATATCCTCAAGTGAGAATAAAAAACTAAATATATAAAAAATTAAAATAAAATTTTTGCCCTGCAAAGGAAACCATCAACAAAATGAAAACACAACTATCTAAATGGGAGAACATATTTACCAATACATCTGAAATGGGGTTAATATCCAAAATTTATGAAGGCCCTATAAAACTCAATAGCAAAAACACAAACAATCCAATTAGAAAATAAGCAAAGGATCTTAATAGACACTTCTCCAAAGAGGACATAAGATGTCCAATAGACATAGGAAAAGGTGCTCAATGTCACTAATCATCAGAAAAATGCAAATTAAAACCACAATGAGATACTATCTCACACCTGTCAGAACAGCCATCATTAATAAATCAACAAACAACAAGTGCTGGAGAAAGTGGAACCCTAGTGCACTGTTGGTGGAAATGCAGACTGGTATAGCCACTGTGTGAAGCAGTATGGAGTTTATTCAAAAAATTAAAAATGGAACTGCCTTTTGACCCAGGATTCCACTTCTGAGAATATATGCAAAGAAACTGGAAACATTTATTTGAAAAAATATATAAGCCCCTATGTTCATTGCAGAGATAATTACAATAGCCAAGACTTGGAAGCAGCCCAAGTGTCCACTAGTAGATGAATGAATAAAACACGTGTGGTACATCTGACCTCCTTTGTGGCAAAATGGCTAAACACGCCAAGAAAGTTGGGATGGTTGGTAAATATGGCACCTGTTATGGTGCCTCCCTCAGGAAAATGGTGAAGAAAATTGAGATCAGCCAGCATGCCAAGTACACTTGCTCCTTCTGTGGCAAAACCAAGATGAAGAGGCAAGCAGTGGGGATCTGGCACTGTGGCTTCTGCATGAAAACAGTTGCTGGTGGTGCCTGGACCTACAACACCACTTCTGCTGTCACAGTAAAGTCTGCCATCAGAAGACTGAAGGCATTGAAAGACCAGTAGAAGTTCCAAAATTTGAAACATTGCTAGCCAATAATAAATGGGTTAATTTATGTAACAACAACAACAAAAAAGCTGTGGTACATTTACACAATGGAATACTACTTGACTGTAAAAAAGGACATTTTACACTTTGTGACAGCATGGATGGACTTGGAGGACATTATGCTAAGTGAAATAAGCCAGTCAGTGAAAGATGAGTACTATACGATCAGAGTTATATGTGGAATCTAATGAACAAAATGAACTAATAAGCAAAATAGTGACAGACTCATAAATAGCCTGCTGACAGCTGTCAGTGGGTGAGGTGGCTTGGCAGAGGTGTGGAGGGATTGAGCAAAAATGAAAAATATTAGAAAGAAATCATGAACACAAGCAACAGTGTGGTGATTGTCAGGCAGTGGAGTAGGGTATGGGGGGATAAATGGTGATTAAAGGAGACTTGACTTGGGGTGGTTAACACACGATACAGTGTACAGATGATGTGTTGTAGAATTGTGCACCCGAAACCTGTATAATTGTTAACCAGTGTCACTTCAATAAAATGGAAAGAAATTTAAAAAAAAAGAGCATTCAACAATTTTAAACAGATATGGCCTAACTGAACTACATTTTAAAAAATCACTTTGGTTGTTCTGTGCAGAATGGTTTGAAGAAAGGCAAGAGTGAAGGTAGGCAGATCAGTTAGCATGCTGTGGCAGTGATTAAGGGAAGAATGTTGATGGTTTGAGATAGGGACAGTGGAGGTAGTGAAGATTTGTTGGATTCTGTATCTGTTTGGCTCTACTTTATAGTAAAAGGACAGGATTGCTGGCAAATTGAATGTAACTAATGAGGGACAGGGATTCTATGTGGTGAGTGAATTCAGAGTGAGGAAACTGAGGAAACAGGTACTTATTTTTCACTGCTTGGAGGAATCTGCAAGTGAAGGGAATGCAGAAAGGTTAGGGGTAGTTGAGTGGATGTGGACTATCTCATGAGATAGGTAAAGTCTGAGTGTGGAAGGAGCCAATGAAGTTTGATGTTACAAGGTAAAAAAAGTAGGATAATGGCTAGATTAAGAACCTAGAGAAGATGGGAGGAGATGTGATGTGCAGCCCCAGTATAACATTCAAAAGTATAACTTTAAAAAGAAGAGCAAGATTTCCAGCCAAGATGGAGGCGTAGGTAAACACACTGTGCCTCCCTGAACAACCAAAAGAAGGACAACAACAATTTAAAAACAAAAAACAACCAGAACTGACAGAAAATCAAACTGTATGGAAGTCCCACAACCAAGGAGTTAAAGAAGAGACATTCATCCACACTGGTAGGAGGGGCGGAGACAGGCAGCTGGGTGGAGAGGACTCGTGACAAGGCAGCAGCTAGAGGACTGGGGCAGACAAGGCAATGGCTGGTGGACCCAGTGAGATACTGGATAGTGAAGTGGGGCATGCAAGGCTGCAGCTGATGGGCAAGGCAATAGTGGGCAGACCAAGTGAGGCAGCGGATTGTGGACTGGGCGGTCCCACATTCTTCTGCAGACAAACCAGGAGAAACAACTGGGAAGCCGGATGGACTGCACAACTCAGGGCCCCAGCTCCAGGCAATAAAGCCTCAAACCACCAATTGAAAACACCTGTGGGTGTTGAGGCCGCAGTGGGAGAAATTCCCAGCTTAACAGGAGAATTCGTTGGAGAGACCCACAGGGTCCTAGAACGTACAAAAACCCACCCACTGGGAATCAGCACCAGAAGGGCCCAAATTGCTTGGGGGAAGCAGGGGAAGTGACTGAAATCTGGCAGAGAGTGGAGCAAGTGCCATTGTTCCCTCTCTGACCCCTGCCCCACATACAGCATCACAGCCCAGCAACTGGGTTGCCTCTTCCGAGTGAATACCTAAGGCTCTACCCCTCATCACATAACAGGTGCATCAAGACAAAAAAAAAAAAGGCCCAAATGAAAGAACAGATCAAAGCTCCAGAAATAATACAACTAAGCAATTAAGAGATAGCCAACCTATCAGATGCACAGTCCAAAACACTGGTAATCAGGCTGCTCACTGAACTGATTGATTTTGGTTGCAAATTAGGTGAAAAAATGAAGTCCACACTAAGGGAAATAAAGGAAAATGTACAGGGAACCAACAGTGATGGGGAGGAAACCGGGACTCAAATCAATGGAGTGGACCAGAAGGAAGAAAGAAACATCCAATCAGAAAAGAATGAAGAAACAAGAATTAAAAAAAAATGAGAGGCTTAGGAACCTCCAAGACATCTTTAAACATTCCCACATCCAAATTATAGGGGTACCACCAGGAGAAGAGGAAGACCAACAAATGGAAAAGTTATTTGAACAAATAATAAAGGAGAACTTCCCCAATCTGGCAAAGGAAATAGACTTCCAGGAAGTCCAGGAAGCTCAGAGAGTCCCAAAGATATTGGACCCAAGGAGGAGCACACCAAGGCAAATCATAAGTACATTATTCAAGATTAAAAATAAGGAGAGAATCTTAGAAACAGCAAGAGATAAGGGGATAGTCACCTACAAAGGACTTCCCATCAGACTGTCAGCTGATTTCTCAAAAGAGACCTTACAGGCAAGAAGGAGCTGGAAAGAAGTATTCCAAGTCATGACAGGCAAGGACCTACATCCCAGATTGCTGTATCCAGCAAAGCTTTCATTCAGAATGGAAGGGCAGATCAAGTGCTTCTGAGATAAGGTCAAGTTAAAGGAGTTCATCATCGCCAAGCCCTTATTTTATGAACTGTTAAAGGGATTTATCTAAGAAAGAGAAGACAAAAAACATGTACAGTAAAATGCCAGCAAACTCACAATCATTAACAACCACACCTAGAACTAAAACAAAAACAAACTAAGCAAACAACTAGAACAGGAACAGAACCACAGAAATGGAGATCACATGGAGGGTTAGCAACAGGAGAGTGGAAGGGGAAGAGAGGGGGAAAAGGTACAGAGAATAAGTGGCATAGATGGTAGGTAGAAAATAGACAGGGGAAGGTTAAGAATAGTATAGGAAATGTAGAAGCCAAGGAACTTATATGTATGACCCATGGACATGAACTAAATGGGGGTGAATGTGGGTGGGAGGGGATTTGCAGGGCAGAGGGGAGTGAAGGGGGGAAAATGGTACAAGAGCATAATCAATAAAATATATTTAAAAAATAAAAAGAAGAGCACATCTTTCTCTGAGACTGCAGAAAAAGAATGAGTGTGTAAATATATATAAATACTAATATATAATAATGTATATTATGTATGACATATATACATATATGGTCATACATACTATATACTATTACTATATTATTATTACTATATATTGCTATTACATATATATGGTCATAAAATTATATATAACATACATATTATATATGTATATAGAATAGTGTAGTATATATAGTATACTATATATAGTATACTATCTACATAATATATATATATAATAGTATAACATAGTATTATAAACACATTTCACCTTCAGTGTCCCTTATCCTGGAGAAGTTCCTTAGACTTTCTCTTCCTTTCAAGACATTGTCACTTCTGAAGAGTTCAAGCCAGTTATATTTTAGAATGTTCTTAAATGTGAGTTTGCTGATACTTTCTCATGATTATTTAAGATTTTACATTGGGGCAGGAATATTACACAAGTGATGCTGTATTCTTCTCAGAGCATCATATCAGAAGCCATACGACATTGGCTTTAGAAGAATTCACAGAATTAGAAAGATCACTATTTTGCAACCATCGTAGTAATCATTGATTCAGACAAGAACCATCAATAGGTGCTAAAAGTAGTGGGGGACAGTTTGATGGGGAACAGGGTATTTACATATATCCAAAGAATATATGGATATAACCCTTGGAGTAATCTCACCAAGGGTTACTCATTATTGCAAATGATAAAATATAAACTTTACAGTGTAAAACCTGGTACACAGTCCATTTAAGCCAAGAGACAGATATTTTGGGGGCAGACAGGGGAACCATGTACAGGGAACCATGAAAACTCCTCCAAGTTTCTGATGGTTGTTAACTGAATACTTGTGCCAACTTCCATGAAAAATTTCCTGGGTGGTAGTTGTTGTGGTGTAGGGGAGGGTGGAGTGGGAGAGGTTTATAGGTTACCTGTATGTATGTTCACCTTGCCCATAAGGCAGCAGATGTGGATCTGAAACCAAAAGTATTTGAAAATTCGTAGGTCTTCAGGCTCTTACCCTTAATTGCCATGAATTCTCTGAACCTAGAAGGGAGGTTGATCCTAAATGGTGTGCAAATACATGAGGAGGGAAGGAGCCAGTGTGGTTTTTACTTTCTCTGAAAGTTGCCTGCCATTTCCCAGCCTTTGAAGTTATATGGGAGGAGTTTGTCTGGAACCGCAAGACATGGAGTCTCCTTTTTCTTTTATAGTGGCTCTTCCTGCATAGTAGAGGATGACTCAAAAGGACGATGAAAACCTGAGGGCAGGGGTGGGGAAGCCTTCTAACAAAACCCTGTTTTCCCTGTTATCAGGCAATTTCCCTTTGCCACATTATGGGTTGAGCTGTCTTTCTCCATATTCACTTTCATCTTTTCTTCCCCACTCCCATTTCTTTCTAATCCCTTTTCACATGTCAAGCCAGAAGCTGCAGTCTCTAATTAGCAAAGGCGACAGGTAAGAACTTACTAGCTTTGTTTGACTGTTTCACCTGTCCTGTGAACATTTAAGCAGGGCCAGACCAGTGAGGTGTGTGGGGCCACCTCAGAGGGAGGTCTCCAGCTCCCTTTCAAGCCTCCTCTGGTCTGGGGAGGTGAGGACTAAAGCCCCAAAGATGCCTACAGTACAGCCTGCGACTGCTTCAGTGACATGTTTCACTTTAGCTGGGAAATGACGAATCATATTAACAGCTAGGGAGGATGCGGGCTTGCATATTATGATGGGGGCAGAGTAGAAATGTCTGTAGTTTGTGGTCCTTTATTTTTGGGTAAAGGGGAATTGATTTTTCCATTAGGATAATATTTGGAAGAAAAATTTAAGGTGGTCAGAGAGGTAATGGTATGCCTTGAGAAATCATGTTTGCTTTCTCTTGAGGTCCTGTGAGCCTGCCATGGTGCCTTGAATCTCTTAATCTGACCATCAAGTTAATGCCCAAATTTGACTCTCATGAGTCCAATGCTTTTGTCTATAACTCTATGCAAAGTTAAAACTTCCTTGACTACCCTCTGGATCTGACTTCCTTTGTCAGGGTTAATTTTCTTGCCGTAGACCCTGTTATCTTCACAAAGGAGAAACTGGGTGACAAAAAATACAAGATGGAAAAGAATCAATTGCTCCACATAAAAGATGGTTGACAAAAAGTGAAACCAGTAGATATATTGAGATCTGACATTCTCTGGTAGTCCATATTTCACTAGATACACGGTAAAAACCTACACTCCTCATTGTGAAGCTAAGAGTTGGGGGTTTCCTCCTGACTGTATTGCTCTGTACTGGGGAGTGGGTCTTATGGTGAGAGTACAACTCAGCCTTTCCTACCCATTTTGATGTAGGTATTTTTTCATTTGTTCAATGTGTAGGAGTTGTACAGTTTGTTTCTGAAGCTTTTTCAGAAGAAATTGCTCTGTGTGTTGTACATTTGGTACATGTGCAGGAGGAAGGGAGCTCAGAAGCCTCCTATGTCACCATCTTGGTTGACCTTCCAAAATTACTGTCTTGATCAATCTCTTTCATGATTTTACAAAAACTCTTGAAAAAATATCACCACATTGAATAGGCATTATTTATCTGTGGATGCATAATAATATGCCCCAAATCTTAGTGGCTTAAACAATAAACATTTATTATCTCATTAAGTTTTTGTGGGTTAGAAATTTGGGAGTGGCTTAGCCAGGTGATTCTGCTTCAAAGTCTCTCATGAAATTGTAGTAAAATGTTGGCTATGGCTACAGTCTTTCAACATTTTTTCTCCCCAGCTTTACTGAAATACAATAGACATATATAACATTATGTAAGCTTAAGGTACACAATGTGATAATTTGATACATGTGTATGGTATATTGCAAAATATTTCCCACAGTAAGGTGAGTGAACACATCCTTTACCTCACATAATTACAATTTTGCTATTGCTGTTATGGTGAAAACATTAAAGCTCTGCTCTCAAAGGAACATTCAAGTATACTATACAATATTGTTTATTTATTTACTGAATTTGTTCTGGTTACATTGGTCAACAATTATACAGGTTTCCAGTATACAATTCTACAATGTCTCATCTGCACATTGCATTGTGTGCTCATCATCCAAAGTCCAGTCTCCTGTCACAATTTTTCCCATATTGTTGTCTGTGTCCATGAATTTTTTGCTTAATTCCTTTACCTATTTCACCCAAAGCCCCAGCCTCCCAGCCCTGTGACAGCTGTCAGTCTATTCTCTGTATCTATGAATCTGTTTAGATTTCCTTTGTTATTTTGTTCATTAGATTTCACATTTAAGTGAAATCATGGTATTTGTCTTTCTCTGACTGGCTTATTTAAGTTGGCATAATACAGTCTATGTTTACCCATGCTGTCACAAAATGTAAAATTTCTTTCCTTTTTATGACTGTGTAGTATTCCATTGTGTAAATGTACCATAGGTTTTTTATCCACTCATCTACTGATGGGCCTTTGGGCTGCTTCCATTCTTGGGTGTTGTACAATAATGCTGCAATGAACATAGGGGTGCTTATGTTCTTTTGAATTAGAGTTTTGGGTTTCTTTGAATATATTCTCAGAATTGAAGTCATTGGGTCATAAGAAGTTCCATTTTTAATTTTTTCAGGAAACTCCATATTGTTTTCCACTCTGGCTGCACCATTCTGCATTCCCACCAACAGTGCACTAGTGTTGCCCTTTCTCCACAGCCTCTCCAGCACTCGTTTGTTGATTGATTGGTGACAGCCATTCTGACAGGTGGGAGGTGATATCTCATTGTGTTTTTAATTTGCATTTCTTTGATGATTAGTGACATTAAGCATTTTTAAATATGTCTATCGGCTATCTGTATGTCCTCTTTGGAGAAGTGTCTATTCAGGTCCTTTGCACATTTTTAAATGGGATTGTTTGGGGTTCTTTTTTGTGTTGAGTTGTTTAAGTTCTGTATAAATTTTGCATATTAACACCTTATCAGATATATCATTGGTGAATATGTTCTCCCATTCAGTGGGTTGTCTTTTCATTTTGTTAATGGTTTCCTTTGCTGTGCAAAATCTTTTTAGTTTGAGGTAGTCCCATTGGTTTATTTTTCTTTTGTTTCCTTGCCTGAGGAGATACATATAAAAGCATTGCTGTGAAAAATGTCCAAGATTTTCCTCCCTATGTTTTCTTAGAAGATTTTAATGGATTAAGTCTTTAATCCATTCTGAGTTTATTTTTGTGTATGGTGTAAGAAGATGGTCTAGCTTCATTTTTTTCATGTGTCTATCCAATTTTAAAAACCATTTACTTAATATGCTGTCTTTACCCCATTGTATGTTTTTGTTTCCTTTGTAAAATATTTCACAATGAAGGCATGGTTTAATTTTGGGCTCTTTCTTCAGTTCCATTGAACTATGTCAGTTTTTATGCCAGTACCATGCTATTTTGATTACTGCAGCCTTGCAGTATAGATTAATATTAGGTAGCACGATATCTCCAACTTTGCTGTTCTGTCTCATGATTACTGAGGCTATTAGGGGTCTTTTGTGGTTCCATATAATTTTTTTGAATATTTATGCTACTTCTGTGAAATACACCATTGGTATTTTGATGGTAATTGTATTGAATCTATAAGTTGCTTTGGGTAAGTAAGGACATTCTAATGATGTTAATTCTTTCAATCCATGAGCATGGTATATGCTTCCATTTATTTGTATCTTCCTTAATTTCTTTCCTCAATGTTATGTAGTTTTCTGAGTATAGGTCTTTTACCTCCTTGGTTAGATTTATTACTAGGTACTTTATTTTTCTGTTGCTATAGTAAATGGGATTTTCCCCCTAGTTTCTGTTTCTGATATTTCATTGTTGGTGTACAAAAATGCCTTCAACTTCTGAATATTGACTTTATATCCCACTATTTTGCCAAATTCACTTATTAGGTTGAGTAGTTTTTTGGTGGATTTTATATAGTTTTCTATGTATACTATCGTGTCATCTGCAAACAGTGACAGTTTTGTTTCCTCCTTTCCAAAAAAAGGCATTTGGATGCCTTTTATTCCTTTTTGTTGTCTGATCACTGTGGCTAGAACTTCCAGTATTATGTTGAATAAAAGTGGTGAAAGCAGAAACGCTTGTTTTGTTCCTGATCTTAGTGGGAAAGCTTTTAGTTTTTGCCCATTGAGTATGATGTTGGCTGTAGGTCTCTTGTTATATGGCCTTTATCATGTTGAGGTATGCTCCGTCTACTCCCACTTTGCTGAGTGTTTTTATCATAAATGGGTGCTCTACCTTATCACACGCTTTTTCTGCATCTATTGATATGATCATGTGATTTTTGTCTTTCATTTTATGTGATGTATTACATTTATTGATTTGTGAATATTGTACCATCCTTGCATCACTGTGAGGAATACCACTTAATCATGGTGCATGATCTTTTTAGTGTATTGCTGGATCTGGTTTGCTAGTACTTTGTTGAAGATTTTAGCATCTAAATTCATCAGTGATATTGGCCTGTAGTTTTCTTTCTTTGTTGTGTCTTTGCCTGGTTTTGGAATTAGGATAATATTGGCCTCATAAAAAGAGTTTTGAGAGTCTTCCTTCTTCTTGAATTTTTGGAATAGTTTAACAAGGATGGAATGTTAGCTCTTCCCTAAATGTTTGGTAAAATTTGCCTCTGAAGCCCACTGGTCCAGGGCTTTTGTGTGGCAGGATTTTTTTTTTTTGATTAGTTCTTCAATTTCACTAGTCCTTATCAGTCTATTGAGGCTTTCTACATACCTGGGTATGAGGAGAGGTCAACAGGATGGTGTCAGGCTGAGGGAACCAAGGGATGTGCGCACGCTAGGCCTCACAGGTGTAGTCCCCCAGGGTGCCCGGCTTGGCTGCTTCCCAGGATATAGCCCAACACCAGTGACATGGTCTGGTGGAAGGAGCAGCGCAACTGTTCCACATGCTGGTTCAATGTCCATAGTTGGTTACACAGTGGCCCCAGGATGGCCATGGTATTGCCAGGTGCCCCAGGGTCTGCAGGAGCATGGCGTTCAGTGAGGGGGGCATGAGGTGTGGGGTCGCTGGGTTCTTGGTGTAACCAGGTGGTGAGTTGGGCTCTTCCCAGGTGGGGTCAAGGGGCAGCAGGGAGTTGGAGGCATGGAGGGACGCATGGTCTTCTGGGTGGCTGGGCCTGGGGGTTAAGGTGTGGAGTGCCATGGGGTAGCTGGCAGCCCAGGAGAGGGGCTCTGAGGACTTGGGTGGGGATAAGTTGAATCTGAGCATCCAGGAAAGATCCATGTAAGGGTTGGAGGCAACGTACAGCCACAAGGCATCCAGCTCAGAGGGTGCTCTGGAGACCAGGCAGTGGCCATGCTGGGGCCATCCTCCTGGGGGGGTGGTGACATCTGCGCCTGTGCCTGGTGTAGCTGAGCAGTCCCATGAGCTTACAAATCTGAAGGTTCCAGGTAGCTACTCATGTGCATCACAGAGCTTGTTCTTGAGGAACTAGTAATGCTGGTGGCACTGTCTGGAGGGTGTGCACCACACCTCCTGGTGGGCCAGTTTGGCTGACACATGCTGGTAGGTAGGCAGCACTCATTGGCAGTCCAGTAGCAGTGGGCAGCATGCGGCTGGTTGCAGCAGGGTGCCCAGCAGCAACTCCCTGCTGTGGGCACTCCAGGGCCTGCACTGTGTTAAGCCTGGTGACAATGGCAACCCAGGGGACTCAGGGGCCAAGAAAGTGCCTGGCAAGGTGGGTTATCAGGCAGATTCCTTTGGGATGTCCTTGGCCATCCAGGACTCAAGGTCTGAGCTGACCTGCTCCAGGGGGTGTGGGGAGCATGGTCAGTGGTGTCTATGGGGGCTGGAACAGCATCTTGGGGTGGGATTCAGGAGGAGGTGCTAGTGTACACATGGCAGTCCACAAGGCTGCCCACCCACTCTCTTTCTTGCTTTTTGAGGTAGGCCTGTATTGCTATGAATTTCCCTCTTAGAACTGCTTTTGCTGTTTCCCATAGATTTTGGGTTGTTGTGTGTTGATTTTTATTTATTCAAGGTAACTGTGATTTCTTCCTTTATCTCATTTTTTACCATCCATTGTTTAGTATATGTTATTTAGCCTCTGTGTGTTTGTGTGTGTTTCAGGTTTTTTTTGGAATTGATTTCTAGTTGCATACCATTATGGTCAGTGAAGATGTTTGATATGATTTCAATCTTCTTGAATTTATTAAGACTTGTACTCTGTCCAAACATGTGGTCTGTCCTACAGAATGTTCCATGTATCCTGCTGCTTTGTGGTGAAATGTTTTGTAAATATCAATTAAATCCATCTGATTTAGTATGTCATTTAAGCTTCTGTTTCCTTGTTGATTTTCTGTCTAGAAGATCTAATCATTGATATCAATCAGGTGTTAAAATCCCGTACTGTGACTATATTACTGTCAATCTCTCTGTGTCCACCAAGGTTTTCTTGATGTGTTTATGTACTCCTATGTTGGGTGAATATGCTTATAAGGTTTATATACCCCTGTTGGATTGATCTTTTTAATATTATGTAATATCCTTCTTTGTCTCTTGTTATGAACTTTGTTTCTAAGTCTATTTTGTCTGATATAGTATTGCTACTCCAGTTTGTTTTCATGGAATATCTTTTTCTATCCCTTTACTTTCGATTTGTGTCTATCTTTTGTTTTGAGGTGGGTGTCTAGTAGACAGCATATATATGGGTGTTGTTTTCTTATACATGCAGCTACCCTATGTCTTTTATTGGTTCATTTAATCTGAATTCAAATTAATTATTGATAGGTATTTATTGCCATTTTATTTTTTATACCTATGTTCCCCTCTGTCTTTTTCTTTCTTTCTTAAGAAGTCCACTGAACATTTCTTGTAATACTAGTTTGCTGTTAATGAACTCTTGTAGCTTTTTTTTTTGGTCTGGGTAGTTCTTTATTTTTTTCCTCCAAATTTAAATGATAAATTTGGTAAACTTGCTTGGTCAAGTACTCTTGGTTATAGGTCCTTGCTTTTTATCACTTTGTGTGTTCATGACAATTCCTTTTGGCCTAAAGCAGGGATGTCCCAACTTTTGGCATCTCTGGGCCACACTGGAAGAAGAATTGTTGTCTTGGGCCACACATTAAATACACAAACACTAATGAAAACTGACGAGCAAAAAAAAAGGGTTGTATATAATTTTTGTGGTATCTGCCACCACAGATAAGCAAAAAAGTCCTCACACAATAACCCTAATTGTACAGTAACCCTTTCAATAATCTTTTAATATGTCAGGTAGTTTCCAAGTTTGTGATCACTAATATAGAAAATGTACATATCTAAGTAATAAAACATCATTGTATGTACATTTATTTTATGTCACACTGCAACACATAATCACAAAAAATCTCCTAATGTTTTAAGTAAATTTATGATTTTGTGTTGGGCTACATTCATAGCCATCCTGGGCTGCATGTGTCCTGTGAGCTGCAGGTTGGACACCCTGGTCTAAAGTGTGTCTGTTGAGAAATCATCTGATAGCCTTATGTGAACTCCATTTTGGTAACTAACTGTACTTCTTATGCTTCTCTTAAGATTCTTTCTTATCTTTAATCTTTGCCATTTTAATTATGATGTATCTTGTAGTGGGCCTCTTTGGGTTCATCTTGACCAGGACCCTCTGTGCTTCCTGAACTTGTGTGTCTTTTTCCTTTACTAGTTTAGGGAAGTTTTTAGCCACTATGTCTTCAAATAGGTTCTCAATCCCTTCAAATAGGTTCTCAATCCCTTTTTCTCTCTCTTCTTTATCTGGCATCCCTATTATGCAGATGTTGTTATGCTTCATGTTGTCCTAGAGGTCCTTAGACTTTCCTCATTTTTTAAAAATTCATTTTTTCTTTTTCCTACCCTGACTGGGTTTTTCTGTTATCTCATCCTCCAAATCACTGGTTTGATCCTCTGCTTCATCTAACCTGTTGTTGATTCCATCTAGTGTATTCTTCATTTCAGATATTGAGGTCTTCATTTCTGACTGATTCTTTTTAATGATTTTTATGTCATTTTCATGCTTACTATCTTTTTGTTGAAGTTCTCATGAGAACATCCATTCTTCCCCTAAGTTCCTTGAGTTTCCTCATAACCATTGTTTTTTAACTCTGCATCTCATGTCTTGGTTGCTTCCATTTCATTTAATTCTTTTTCTAGGCATTTCTCTTTTTATTTCATTTAGGGAATATTTCTTTGTCTCCCCATTTTCCCTGCTTTTTGCATTTTTCTCTGTGTATTAGGTAGACCTGCTATGACTCTCTTATTTGTTATGGTGGTTTTATGTTGTGGGTGTTTTGTGGGGCTCAGTGGCATAATCTTCTAGATCACTTGAGCTAGGTGTTCCAGCAATGTCTTTTTTGTGGGTTATATGCACCCTTCTGTTGTAGTTGAACCTTGAATGCTGTTTGTCTGTTTGTTGGTTTGGTTCACACTCATGCTGACTGGCTATAAGGATAGTCCTTGATCACAGTATATGATCTGTTATGCAGGGGCTCCCCACCCGCCCACCCCATGGTAGAGTTGTATCCAGCAAGGTATGGTGCCTCTCAGGATCTCCCTTTGTTTGTGCTACTTGTGTGGTTAGTTAGGTCAAGCTCTGGTGTGGTCTGAAGCCCACCACTGGTTTTATTGGTTCTGAGCCCACTTGGGTGGGCTTCCAGTGCAGGCTGATGTCAGAAGCTGCCTGTGTCTGGCCTTAGGCTATCTCTCTGAAGCTAACATGCAATTTGCTGTTTGTCATTGTCTCTACTGTCCTTGGGTGTGCATGGGAGGGGCCAACCTGTATACAAAGTTTCTCCATCTCTTAGCTTGGAGCAGGTCAGTAAAAGGTCTAAGGTGCCCTGAGGTCCACCTCTTCTTGTAGGTTGTTCCACCACCCCTGAGGTTGTCTGATCTTTCTCAGGTACCTTCTATAGAAAGTCTGTAAAGTGGCCCAGGCTGGCTGCAATCCCCAGACCCTTGCACAAGGCATAAGCTTGATAGGGCATGGTGACTGGGTTGGGAGAATGGGGCTAGTAGATCTCCCACTTGGGGGCAATGTGGTCAGGCACTCAATAGGAGGAAAGTAGCTTTACTATGGACCCATACCATTTGCTCCCTGCCTGATATCTGACTCTAGCTTTCCCAGAAGGAGCCCACAACATATTCAGGTTGGGTGCAGCCAGTGGCCCCTCTAAAGGAGCAAGCTCAACAGGGCAGAGCCACCAGGACTTGGGAAGACAGATCAAAAGAGTCTCCTGTTAGGGGAGTGGCCTGGGCTCAGCTTTTGGGGGGTAAGAATGGCTCCCCTGCAGCTATAGCCACAGAACCCAGTGTCCATCTGATTCTCAGTGAGGAGCCTTCCAGGGAGACATGCTATGAAGGTCTCAGCTCTGTGCAGCACTCTCATCCCCTTGTGAAACTGAGCTCTGCAGGGCAGGGCCTCTAAGAGTTAGAAGAACAGGTCAAGTGAATCAACAGGTCACAGGGGTCGGAAGTGGCAATGCCAGCTGTGCTCATTAGGTGGGGAAGAATGGCCCTTTTCTAAAGTTACACAACTCAATTACTGTCTCAGTCTCCACCAGGAGCTTCTCCAGAAGAGGAATGCACCAGAGGTCCCTGTTGGGTGCAGCCAGTCCACCTTTCTGTAGGTCTTGAGCTTGGCAGGGTGGTGTTGCCAGTAATTGGAGAACTGGGTAGTGCACTACCCAAGCTGGTGCTGTAACAATTGGAATGCTCAACCCTGGGAAGTTGGTTCCTGAGTCTCTAGCAGACCCTCTTCTTTCCCAGATACAGATGGACTGAATCCCCACTGACTTTCACCACCAAATGCTATATGGGCTCTTCTTCCCATCTCTGGTGCTCTAGGTTGCGGATTCCCACATGGGGTTTAGACCCCACACTTATTAGGGGGGACTCTTGCAGCCAAGGTATCCTTTTGGATTCTTGGCCTCTGCATGTGGGTGTGGGGGACAGTCCTTTCTTCAGTCTCTGTAGAGACTTACCAGTCTCTATATGGCTTCTTATGTAAGTCCTTGGTTATAATACTTCTGTTCAGGTATCCTTCAATTGATTATTTAGGTTGATTGAGCTATAATTTTGCTGTAAATTTAATATGGTGCTGGGAAAAGGTGAGTATAGCTTCAACATATTCTGCATCCATCTTGGAATCTCTACAATACAGCATTGTTAACTTTAGTCACCATACTGTGCATTAGATCCCTGGAACTTATTCACATTATAAATGAACATTTAACCCTTTGACTCACATGTCATCATTTTCCCCACCAATAGTCCCTAGCAACTTCCATTCTGTCTGTGTGTTTATGACTATGATGTTATTAGATTTCACATATAAGTGAGATATACAGTATTTCTCTTTGTCTGACATTTCACTTAGTATAATTCCCTCAAGGCCCATTCATGTTGCCTAAATGACAAGATTTCCTTATTTTTATGGCTGAATAATATTCTAGTGTTTATATATGTGCATATATATATATGGAATTTATCCATTCATCTGTCAGTGGACACTTAGATTGTTTCCATGTCTTAGAGATTGTTAATTGTGTTGCAGTGAACATGGGTATGCACATTTATTTTGAAATAATTATAAACAGGAAGTTATAAAGATAGTACAGAGAAGTCTCATTTACTCTTGACTTAATTTTCTTCCCCCTCCATTGGTGAAGTTTCATTTTTTATGTATCCTTCCATTACCATTTAGTCCTCTTATATCCCCTCCCCACAGCAATCACCATACTGTTGTCCATGTCCATGAATCCTTTTTCCTTTTTGCTCAATTCCTCTACCTTCTACCTTCCACTCACCCCTTAGCTGCCTTTCCAATGGTTATATCTCAATTAGAGTACAAATCAAAACCACAAAATTTGCATTAGTACAATATGTGTGTGTAATTCTAGTAATTTTATCACATGTGTACATTTGTGCAGCCATGACTGCAATCAAGATACAAAATAATTTGATCACAAATATTCCTCATGTGGAATATTTGCCACAGCCCCCTCTACCCTTCTCTCTGTCTCTAACTTCTGGAAAGTAGTAATCTTTTCTGTATCTCAATAATTTAGTAACTTAAACAATTTTATATAAATGGAATCATACAGTATATAAAATTTGGGATTGGCTGTTTTTCACTCATCATAATGCCATTGAGACCCACTCAAGTTGTTGCATCTATTAATAGTTTGTTCCTTTTTATTGCTGAACAGTATTCCATGACATGTATGCACCACAGTTTGTTTAACCATATACCCATTGTAAGGGAACTGAGTTGTTTCACTTTTTTGACTATTGCAAATAAAGCTGCTCAGAACAAGCATGTATACAAAATTATGTAGATATAAATTTTCATCTCTCTGGGTTAAATGCCTAGAAGTAACCTTACTTAGCTTATCTTAAGTATTATCTTAAATATTTCCTCTACATACATTGACAACCACATAAGATAGTGCTGTAATTATGTTTCAGCCATCAAATATAATTTGAAAAACTCCTGAGGAGTTTTTGCCCTCTTAATTGTTGTTTCTTCCTTCCTGATGCTCTAAGATTTCTGTCCTTTTAAAAAGGACATTAAGTTTGTTGTATCAAATTGAGCTGCTTTAATTCAGCGAGCCACAATAGTGAAAAACAAGGATATCAGAACATTTTTGGACAGTGTCTATGTTTCTGGAAAAGGGCCAGTCCAGTAGGCTGGTGAATGAGGTCTAAGTCGTCCAGCAATGGAAAAAGCAAGATGCCGGATGACTCCTCAGATTTACCTGTGGTATTTAATTTTATTGTTTTATTAAACGTATTGGGTGACCTTGGTTAACAAGAAAAAATTATTTTCTTTCTGTTCAGAGAACTTCTTTTAACCATTCTTTTAAAGTAGGTATGCTGATGACAAATTCTTGGGTTTCCTTCAACAGAGAATGTCTTTATTTCTACTTCATTCTTGAAGGATATTTTCAGTAGATAAAGAATTTAGCCCTCCTGAGGCTAGGTTATAAATTCCTATAGTATTCTTTTTCTTTCAAAACACTCATTACACTTTCAAATACTTGTTTCATGCCCACTTTCACCATAAGACGAACAATTCTTAACCTAGGTTTAACATTAAAAACTGCAATGCCAAGATGTGTCTCAGATGATTACATTATAATCTCTGGGGTAGGGGACCCAGACGTCAGTATTTTTAAAATGTTTCCCCAGGTTATTCCACCATGAAGCCAAGACTGAGAACAAGTGCCCAAGCCAGACTCTGAATCATTTACAGATACATATATAGTGCCTAGCTTAGTGTCTTGTATGTAGTTTGTTCTAAGTCAATTTTGTTAAAATTAATTAAATTAATTATAATTAACATTATAATGAATTTTATAACTCCACATTCATTTAATAATGTCCCAAATTATTGAAGAGACTTTCAGTTCAGTGGTCCCATTCTGTAAACCTTTGTTAAGACTTACTGCATATCCAGTTTTGGGTATATTAAATTCAATAAGACACAATTCTAGCCCTTAAATATTCCAAAGTCTAGTGGGAAATACAGGACCATAAGAAGATAATTAAAATACAGTATATCTAGTGGAATCCATAGAATTTTATGTAAAGTACACAGAAAATGTAAAGATGAATTTGGTCTGGGAGATGAGGCAAAAGAGTTGTGAACACACTCTTGTAGATCATCTTTTTACATAGTTTATTTTATTTTATTGAAAAACACTCTGTTGAGGTATGATTGGCATACATATTTAGTGTATATGACTTGATGAGTTAAGCATACATCTGTGAATAAGCATACATCTGTGAAACCATCACAACAATCTGAACCATAAACTTATCTATTAGTTCCAAAAGTTTTCTTCTGCCTTCTTTATTTATTATTATTATTACTTTTGTTATAATAATGTATAATATAAGATTTACTTTATTAGCAAAATTTTAAGTATAGACTATAGTATTGTTAGCTATAGGCATTAAGCTGCACAGTAGATCGCTAGGACCTACTCATTTGCATAATTGAAAGTTCATACCCTTTGATTAATATCTCCCCATTTTCCTTCTCCCCAGTTCCTGGCAACCACCATTCTACTCTCTGCTTTTATGAGTTTGACTATTTTAGATTCCTCATATAAGTGGTATCATGTAGTATTTTTCCTTCTGTGTCTGGCTGGCTTATGTCTCTTAGCATAATGTCCTTCACACTTATCCATTTTGTTACAAATGCCAGAACTTCCTTCTTTATTTAAGGCTGAATAATATTCTTGTGTATGTACAAGGGAGGATCCCCCCCAAAAGGGATTATGTTCTGGAGGGTGGGCCCCTGGTAATACAGACTTCCCCCACTAGGTGAGTGTTCTAGGAACCCATCTGGATCAGTGTACCAGCTGGTGTTGTTTTGAGAAGCTGCTTTTGGCTTCATTGAATTTTTTTTGAAGGCTCTTTCAAATTGTTTGCCCATTTCATGATGGGTGATTTATGAGCACACCTGCCCACACCACACTGTGTGTTCAGTAGTTTTTGACCAAAAACAGTATGACCCCCATGCCCCACCCTCCTTATTTACCCTATCTCACCCTGAGTAACTTTTTTTTTGTTTCCCTGGATGAAAAAAGTCCTCAAAAGGGAACATTTTGCTGATATGGAAGAAGTGAAACAAAAAATAGCAGAAGCACTAAAAGACATCAAAATTGATGAGTTCAAAAACTGTTTTGAGCAGTGGAAAAAGTGCCTCGATAGGTATATTGCATCAAATGGAGAGTACTTTGAAGGTGACTGAAGTTTAGACATGTAAAAAAAATTCACAATATTTTATAAATAAATTCTGGATTTTTGGGTCCCCATTTTATATATAATATTTTCTTTATCTATTTTTCTGTTGATGGAAAATTAGGATGCTTCCATGTCTTGGCTATTGCAACTAATGCTGTGATACATATGGAAGTGAAGATAACTCTTTGAGACATCAATTTCAATTCCTTTGAATATATACCCAGAAGTAAGATTGCTGGATTGTATAGTAGTTCTATTTTAAAAATTTGAGGTACTTTCATAATTTTTTCCATAGTAGTTGCACCAATTTACATTCACATCAACAGTGTACAAGGGTTCTAATAGAACATGTTTAGCAAAGATTTAGAGGGGCTCAAATAATAAAGTGATTGGTTCCAGATGGGTTCTTTCTGAAGTAGGAGTGATTTGAGACTAATCACCCAGAAGGATTAAAATACTGCATCCAGGGTTGACAGGGACCTGGTGCTTGAAACCTGTTGGGATCTCCTAGGTGCTTTTATATCTGTGCACTGTTCCCAAAAATCCCACTATGCCATCGTGGTGGGGATTATTTTTTTATTTGTCCATTATAGTTGACATTCAATATTATTTTATATTGGTTTCAGGTATATATCATAGTGGTTAGATATTTATGAAATCTATGAAGTGATCCCTGTGGTGGGGATTAGTATCCTCATTTGACAGAGTAAGAAACTAAGGCTCGGAGAGGATACATGATTTTCTTTTCAAGGTTACATAGCCAGTTAATAGGAATGTGATCTCTTGAACCTAGGTATCATGACTGTGAGTGAGTCCAATGCTGTTTTTGAAGGGGCCATCAATAGATTTATCTCATTTCATGGATCTCAGACACAATCAGGAAGGTTGAAAGGCAGGTTTGGACCAGCTTATGAGAGCCTCACATTCAACATAAAGCAGTTTGGACTTTTCCTGGTAGCTTGTATGAAGCCATAGAAAGATTCTGAACAGTGGGAGTGACTGTGCCTGTTGACTGGCCTTCCTAGCCACTTCAGCACTCAGTGTTTGGCACTTAAAACCAAGCTGACAAGTTAGTTTTACACTCCTATCAGCAAGTCAGAACCTGGTAGTTTGTGGTCAAACTGTTTATGTACTTTCTTTTAACAGCTTTTCTCTCAGTTGCTTTCTGCCTTATTTAAGGGCATTCCAGTCATTTCCATCTGTCCTCTATTAGTGGCCAACCATAGGGGAGCCCTGGTCTGTCCCTTCACCCACCCCTCTGCCCCATCTTGCCTGAATGAGAAAGCTGGTTTCTCTAATTCTGAAATCAGACCCAGCCAAACAAGCAAAGACACAATCACTTCGGACATGGAACACTGAAATGGTGATTAATCTTCTTTCTAAACATTCTTGTCAAACGCTTACTTCACCTCACACTTTCTTCATTTCTCAAAAAAACATCTGGCGTGCAGCTTTTTTTCCCTCTTCCTTGCTACATGTTGCCTAATTTCCCACCTACTGCCCACCCCCGTCTTTTTTTTTTTTTTGCTACGTGGGGAAGAAAATGCTAAAAGCAAGATGAGGATATCAATGGGGCAGAAACCTGGTATTGCCACCCTAGATCCCTAGTACAGCTTTGTAAGAGAGGACAAGTTAGAGATCATCACAATTTTACTAAAATATGAGAAGAAATGTTTCAAAAACTATCCAAAAGTTAATGGGAAAATATTAGCAAAGATCCAGGGCTCTTAATGCCCAGGACAGTGCTCTGCCCTGCAATTCATGCTTTTAAAGGACATGGACATGGAGGCTCCAACTTAGGGAATTGGTATAGATTGCAGAATCAGTAGGTTGTACAAGAAGTCAGAATCTAACCTGTCTTGATTCATTTATGGTATGCAAAGAGTCAAGACAAGAACTCTTGTACATTGTAGGACTTCTTAGAATACTGTCCTCTTTTATTCTGTTGTTATTTTAAACTTTTATTGTCAAATAATTTTAGAATCATAAGAAGTTACAAAAACAGTACAGAGTTCCTGTGTACCCTTCACCCAGCTTCCCCCAGTAATAACATTAGCTTATATCACCATGGTACCCTTTCAAAACCAAGAAATTTGACATTGGTACAATACCATGAGTTAAACTATGTAATTTTGTTATGAACTGATTTGTGTCTCCTGCTCATTCTATATGTCAAAACTCTAACCCATAATGCGACTGTATTTGGAGATAGGGCTTTTGGGGAGGGTAATTAGGTTAAATGACATCATAAGGGTAAGGCACTAATGTGACAGAGCTGGTGTCCTTATAAGAAGAGGAAGAACCATCTATCTCTATTTCTCTTTCTCTCCATATGAGCACAGAGTAAAGGCCATGTGAGGACACACAGAGAATGTGGCTGTATACAAGTCAGGAAGAAAGGTTTCAGAAGAAACCAACTGTGGCACCTTGATTTTGAACTAACCTCCAGAACTGTAAGAAAATAAGTTTATGTTGTTTAAATCTCACAAATCTGTGATATCTTGTCATGGCAGCTCGAGCAGACTAAATAATCTTATTCTATTCTACCATTTCTTAATATGTACTAATTTCATTTTTGGTGTATAGTGCTGTATTAGTCTGCTAGAGCCGCCATAACAAAATACCGCAGACTGGGTGGCTTAAACAACAGAAAAATGTATTTTAATTTAATTTAATTTTTTTCATTTAATTTTTATTGTATCTTTCCATTACCCTTTAGTCTCCTTACACCCCTCCCCCCACCAATCACCGCACTGTTGTCCATGTCCATGAGTCCTTTTTCCTTTTTGCTCAGTCCCTCTACCCCCTAAATCCCCCCCACTAGTTCTCATCCTGCTCTCCATCTATGAGTCTGTCCTCATTTTCCTTGTTAGTTCAGTTTGTTTAATTAGAGTCCACATATGATTGAAATCATATGGTATTTGTCTTTCTCTGACTGGCTTATTTCACTTAGCATAATGTTCTCTGGATCCGTCTATACTGTCACAAAGGGTAAAATTTTCTTTCTTTCTTTTTTTTTGACTGAGTAGTATTCCATTGTGTAAATGTCCAATAGTTGTTTTATCCACTCATCTACTGATGGACACTTGGGCTGCTTCCATATCTTGGTGACTGTAAATAACACTGCACATATTTTCTTATGGCTCTGGAGGCTAGAAGTATAAAAAGCAAGGTGCTGGAAGGTTTGAATTAATTTTGAGGCCTCTCTCCTTGGTTTGTAGACAGTTAACCTCTTGCTGGCTCTTTACATGGTCATCCTTCTGTGTACATATGCTGCCTGTGTCTCTCAGTTTTTCCTAGCCTACTGTTCTTATAAAAACACCAGATTGCATTGCGGTGTGTCCCGGTAGCCTCATTTTAACATAATCACCTCTCTAAAGACCCTATCTCCAAATACAGTCACATTTGGAGGTGCTGGGGGCTAAAGATTCAATATATGAGATTTAAGGGGAAGCAATTTAGCCCATAACTAGTGTTGTGACATTTTATATGTACCGATTTGTTAACAACCATCAAAATTAGTATAAAGAATTACTTTACCAGGACAAATTTTCTAGTGCCATCACTTTATAGTTACACTCTCCCCCATCCCTAATACCTGGTACTACTGATCTCTTCTCCATCACTATAATTTGTCATTTTAACAATGTTATGCAAATGCAGTAATACAGTATGTAACCTTTTGAGGTTGGCTTTTTTTCACTCAGCACAGTTCCCTTGAGATCCATAGATCCACTGAAGTTACTGCATGTGTTAATAGTTTTCCCCTTTTACTGCTACATAATATTTCATGATATGGGTATGCCATTGTTTGTTTATCCATTCACTTACTGAAAGATATTTGGGTTCATTCCATTGTTTGACTACTACAAATAAAGCTTCTATGAACATTTGTGTATAGGTTTTTGTGTAAACATAAGTTTACTTATCTCCAGAATAAGTATCCAGAAGTGCAATTGCTGTCATATGGTAGTTGCATGTTTAGTATTTTAAGAAGCTACCAAACTGTTTTTCAGAATGGCTCTACCATTTTACACATCTACAGTGATGTATGGGAGATCCAGTTTCTCCACATTTTCAATATTTTGTGTTGTCACTATTTTTTAAAATTAGAGCCACTTTGATAGGTATGAAGTGTTATCTCATTGTGATTTTAATTTGCATTTCCCTAATGGGTAGTGATGTTGACCAAGTATCTCTTCTTCTTCTTTACCAATTTTTAAATTTTATTTTTTAATTAAAGTTGACATGCAATATTATTTTTTCTTTCAGGTATACAATATAGTGATAAGACATCATACATAATTATTAAAATATAATTGGCTATATTCCCTATTCTGTACTTTATATCCCTATGGCTGTTTTTATAATTGCCAATTTGTACTTCTTAATCCCTTTCACCTTTTTTCACCCATTCCCCCTCAACTCCCTTCCCACATAATGACTATCAATTTGTTCTCTGTATCTATGAGTTGGTTTGTTTTGTTTGCTCATTTATTTTGTTTTTTAGATTCCACCTATAAATGAAATCATATGGTATTTGTCTTTCTTTGACTGAGTTATTTTACTTAACATAATATTCTCTTGGTCCATCCATGTTGTTGCAAAAGGTAAAATTTCAATGTTTTCTTATGGCTGAGTAATATTCATTGTATATATGTACCACTTCTTTATCTATTCATCTATCAAGGACAATTGGGCTACTTCTCTATCTTGACTCTTGTAAATAACACTGCACTGAACATAGGGGTGCATATATCTTTTTGAAATAGTGTTTTGAATTTCTTTGAATAAATACCCAGAAGTGGATAAATGTTTTCAAAGTTTTGGGGTAAATATTCAGAAGAGGGGTTTCTGGGACATATGGTAAGTTTATATGAAAATTTTTGAGGAACCTCCATAGTGTTTTACAGAGTGGCTGCAAAAATTTACAATCGTACTAACATTGTATGACAGTTCCCTTTTCTCCACATCATCACTAACACTTGTTTCTTTATCCATTTTATAATTGAGTTTGTATGTGTATATGTTTTTACTGTTGACTTTGAGAATTCTTTATATTTTAGATACAAGTCCTTTGTCAGTTATGTGGTTTGCAAATGTTGTCTTCAGTATATAGCTTGTCTTTTCATTTTCTTAAGATATTTTACAAAGCAAAAGTGGTTTTTTTTGATGAAGCAGACTTTATCAAAGTTTTATGGCTCATGCTTTGCTGTCATATTTAAGAATCTTTCACCAAACTCTAGGTCCAGAATATTTTGTCTTATGTTATCTTTTAAAAATTTCATAGTTTCATATTTTTAATCTAAATCTGTGATCCATTTTGAATTGATTTTTGTATAAGTTGTTAAATTTACATTGAGGTTCAACCTGTACTTAAAAATCTCTGAATATTTTCCATGATTTTAAGGATAGTCTTAGTTCTTCACATTGGAATTCAAGGTCCTCTGTGGTCAGGGTTCACCTTGACATCCCGTCTTTTCCCCTTTGATTTCCTACCATGGCATGTTGCCTATAAGCATGGGTTCTAGAGCCAGACCACTTGCAATAAAATCCTGGGGCTCATTTATTGGCTCAGTTATATATGACTCAGTATTCTCACTTGTAAAATGGGTAAAAAACAGTACCTACTTCATAGGGTTGTTGTAATAATAAAAATTAATTTATGTAAATAACAGTGTCTGGCAAATAGTACTTAACAAATGATAGCTAGCTCTTAGCATTATTATACAAAATGTTTATTTCAGACAAGCTTTCCATCCGCTAACCTCATATCCCCATTTTATTCTTTACCTTTGATTGTTTTAGTCTTCATATATCAAATTGCTACTTGTTTTTATAGTTGCCTCTGAGGGTGATATGGCAATCAAGACTGACTGGAAAGAGATTTCTGGGCTGTTGGTAAGGTTCTATATTTTGATAGATATTGGAGTACACTTGTATGTATTTGTCAAAACTCAGCAAATGTTTCCTTAATATTTGTTTTTAAATGTAGGTACAGTTTATCTCAGAATAACTGTAAATGTTTATTAAACATTAGTTAATGACAGGCATGCTGAAGTGTTTAGTAGTAAGTTTTGTTGGTGTCTGCTACTTACTTTGAAATGCAACAAACATTGATAGCTTAGGTAAGAATTATAGGATGGACAGATGGAGAGATATATAGTAAAGCAAGTTAAGTAAAATATAAATGGTAGAATCTAGATGATGGGTTTATTGGCATTCAGTTTAAAATTATTTGTATTTTGCTATATGTAGGGTCAACTTCATGAGTATATGACCTGCATAGTCACAGAGGGCCCCATGTTCACAAGGGTCCTATACTTCCTCTAATGTTCTACTGTCACTCTTTTGAAATTCTTAAAAAATTCATCTTTGAAATTGCCTTTTAAGTGAAGTCCAATGGGACAATGGAGCATGCACATGAGCCAAGTTGATACATATAATATGTGTGTCTACTGCTCCTTATACCTCATTTGCATATAGTATCTGTAATGCTCCATGAGCACAGAATTCCAGTGGGCCTACAATGTGTGGGAGTTCAGCAAGACTCAAATGAAGTACAAGGTAAACGAGTTACATGTATGACTGAGTAAGTGAGGGCACTGACAACCTCAAGAGTCTATGCCTTCCATTCAAACCACAGCTTGCTTTGAATGTTAAAAAAAAAGGTAATAGCATTAATAAATGTGAATGAACAAGGAACCCCATCATATTTTTTCTTACTCATGTTACTTCCCTATATTAGCCAATCACTAGTGCTAAGTATGACAGACAATATATAGAAGTAAAGAGAAAAATAGGGCAACTCATAATTCCTTTTCATTTTACCCAGTCCTGGCTCACTAGTAAATCAAAGGTAGAGAATGCCAGTAGAATGTGTGAATGCAAAAAAGTGAGATGAAAACCAATTGAATTAGATTTGTGCAACATTTCCACTGTTCTGGTAAGAATGAAATACATAGGCACGGGTAGGGTTTGAAATATGAACTGGGTAATTTCAATGATTCTGCCTACTAGTTAAATGCTCTTATATTTGCATTTATAACTGATATTACATAACATAGAGATTAAAAGTAAGGTTTATGCTAATAATTAAAAATTTTAATTATTCTTTACTTACTTAGAACAACATAAACTAACAAATTATTACCTGGTTATGTAACCCTCAGAATACTCTTTTCCTCTTTGGGTTTCTGTCTTCATTTGGACAATGAGGAAATGTGACTAGATGGTCCTTTCTAAAGGTCCTTCAAATCAAGAGACAGCTTCTTTCATCTATAGTATTTAAAAGTCTTTTCCATGTACAACTGGGTAGTGTTTGGGAATGTGTTGTGAGTATAAGCTTTTGGAGAATGAGCTTATATATTGCTATTCTCCATGATGCTTTGCACATAGTAGGTACATAAATACTGTTGTCTGAATATATGAATGAATGAATAAGTGAGTGAATGCAATGGAAATTATTTGTATTTCACCTTACAACTGTTTCAGAATCAATCATTTTATCCATTTTTAGTGTGGGAAGGTGTTTGTACCAAACCTATGTAGTGGAAAGTCTGAATGTGATAGAAGGTGTCATTAACACTATTCTGGGACTTCAACCAGACTTTTGGGATCACTCTCCTCTTCTTTCTGGAAAAGGTTTCCTGCCTTCCTCACCCTTCTGCCTTTCTAAAGGTCTTGGACTCCTATCTCACACCCTCAGTGGGAGGTAGGTCTGCCCTTCCTCACTAAGCTCAGTGTTGCATACCCAACTCAGAGGCCCATAAAGGAATTGGGTAATGGACAGAGTGCCTAATGTGGGTCAAAGGTTCAGCCCCCCCAAGAGTCCTTTAAAACTTCCAATCTATACTGGAGTTTTTGTTTCCCACACCCATTGTAAGGGTGGAGTGGGAAGGATGGCTTTGTGAAATCTGACATCTCAAGGCAGTGAGCCACGAACAACTCCATACCAACAGAAAGAAGAGTAACCTGGGTCTTTGGAGAACTTGGGCTTTCCATCTCCTTGCCACTGGCCAGCACACATTGGTGGTATTATAAACCAGGCTAGCCCCACTCCCTCCAGAGCCCACTGCCCAATCCCATTTTCCACTTTCACAAGCTCTACTCATCACTTCTCAATGAATCAGGCAGAATTTTTCCAGCTGGGCTCAGTATTGGTTTCCCCAAATGACCCTTAAAAAGTTCAAATTTGAATCCACAAATTTGTCTGAGCATGAGGCGGGTCTCATACATCATTGAACACTCATCTCCTCAGAAGGTCGAGGCCTTGGCATGGTTGGGTGTTTATGTTCTTATCGATGGAAAATGTTAGTTTTGCATTCTATCAGTAACTCCCACAGAGGTGATATCGGGATTTAGGGATCTGATCATTTAGAAAATGCTTGA
>CM052552.1:30915540-30931685 GCA_028533065.1 Trachops cirrhosus | reverse complement strand
AGGGTGACAGAAAGAGAAGCATAAAGAATTGATAGATCAAAAAATAATAGGAATTGAAAGATGAAAGGGTACTTTAAAGTAATTAAAAGAAAACAAAAACAAACTCTAAACAAACAAACAAAACAAAACAAAACAAAACAAAACACCTATTGTTGGTTTCAGACTGGCCAAACCAGTTTTTCTAGCTGGGTTCAGCACACTGAGGGGCGACTGGAGACAGTTTTTCTCTGTTTCCGTTCAGGACTCAGTCAGCATCTGGCGTACTGTTCATAGTGTAGGCGTACTGTTCATAGTGTAGGCGCACGTTCTCCCCCAAGCCTGTCTGGTGCTTCCGGGAAGGGACCTGTATGTGGGGGCTAGGTGCAACTATGTGCATCCTTGGGAGTTCACCGCCGTGAGTTCTGATGTCCTGCGGAGCGCCCGCGCCTTTTCCGGGTTCACAGGTGCACACTTCTAGATCCCGAGGGGTGCTCACTTCTCCTACCTTCAGGGCTTGGGCCTCACAGGTCCCGGGGAGTGCCCGCACCTTTTCCGGGTTCATGGGTGCGCACTCTCTGGATCCCGAGGGGTGCCCACTTCCCCCAAATTCACATCCTGGGCCTCATAGGTCCTGGGGAGCACCCTCGCCTTTTCCTTTTTCAACTCTGTGGTTTCCAAGACTTTCACCAAACCATGCTCTCTCTGCGTTCTGGGTGTGGGCGTAGAGGTGGGTGCCTTTGGATGCACCGGGTGGGTTGCACTCTTTCACCAGGGTTTTGTGTGTGTGCTTACACCCCCTGTGTGGTTGCCTCTTTGTCCTCACTCCTCTCTCACTCCTCTCTCTGTGCCCTCTGGTAAACTGGCCTCCCCCAGTGCTGCTCAGTCCTTGTTTGGTCAGGGAGGAAGTGGATGACTCAGCTCCCTCCCAGGAGCCCTGTGGCCAACCCCGGTGTGCTGGGCCTGGAGCTGCAACCTCCCTGGTCCCCGCGCTGATCCACGTAGTCTCCTTACCGTCGGGTTTTTCAATGTCCACTACAATTTTTGATCTCCTATTTTCATTTATGTCGTGATAATGTTGGCTCTTTGCTCTATTCCTACCTAGAATGGCTAGGATTTTTTCCTGGGTGTGGGAGAGCAGAATCTGCTGCGTCCTACCACACTGCCATCTTGGAATCCCCGGGAACTCATACAATTTAACACCAAGAAATACAAACAATCTGATGTAAAAATGGGCAGGGGAGCTGAATAAACATTTCTCCAAAAATGACATACAAATGGCCAACAGATATGTGAAAAGATGTGCAACATCACTAATCATCATGGAAATGCAAATCAAAACCAAAATTAGACATCACCTTAAATTTGTCAGAATTACCATCACCAATAAATCAACAAACAAGTGTTTGTTGTGGTGATGAGAATAAGTGATAAGAACTTAGCTAGCCTAAACTCTACTGGAATTAACTCAGGAGATATTTATGTATTCCTACTATTTATTCATTTACTCAACAAATAGCCATTGAGTACTTACTATATGCCAGACACTGTTCTAGGCCATAGAGATATAATGAAGAACATAACAAAATTCTGTCTTTGTGAAGCTTATTAAGTGCTAGACACTGTTCTATTGGTAGGGAATACAGTGTTGAACAAGACTGACAAAGGATCTATTCTTGTATAGCTTACATTTTAGTTTGATATGAGAGTATACTGATAATAAAGAAGAAAATGTTAGATAATTATTAGTGTTAAAGTGAAAGGAAATAAGGTGATATGACAGAGTAACTGGGTGACATGAGGCTGAAATCTGAATGACATGAGGAACCTGGTCATGTGAAGTCTGGGGGAAAAATATTTATAGACAGAGGAAACAACTAGAAGGAGTGTGATATGTCAGTGGGACAGAAAGGCCAGTATGACTGAAGCATAGTGATATAGAGGGAGTAGTATGAGAAAAAATTAGTAGAGACAATCAAATAGGGTCTAGTTGTTTGTGTTAAAATATTTTTGCTTTATTCTGAGAGTAATAGGAAGCTATCAGAGAGAGGTCTTTAAGTAGGGAAATTAAATGATCTAACTTATTTTTTTAAGGATGGCTCTGACTGTTCTTGGGGAATGAATGATATCAGGGCAATAATATAAGTAGGGAGAGCTGTTAGGAGGCTGTCGTAGCAACTTAGGGTAAAAGAAATGATTGGAGTAGAGTGTTAGGAGTGAATAAGGAAGGAAGTAGATGTATTGGGGATATTGTTTCAAGGAAGAATTAATAGAAAATTTTGATGGATTTAGTGGGAAGAACTATAAGAAAAGAAGAGAATCAGTGATTAATCCCTTCTTTTGGTTTGAGTTCCTGGATGGTTAGTGATGCCATTTCTTGAGATGGGAAAGACTGGAGGAGTAGCAGGTTTTGTGTGTGTCTATGGTGGTGGTGTGGTCAAGATTTCTGCTTATGACACATTAAGTTTGAGATGCCTATTGAATACACAGGTGTGGGATAAATTAATTCATTGGATACACAAGTCTAGAGTTCAGGAATATAGTTAAAATATGGGACTTAACTCCATATAAATGGCCTGTATAAAGCCATGAGGCTGGATAAAATTTTCTAGAGGGAGAGTGTGAATGGAAAAGAGAGGTGTCAAGTCCTAGGATATGCCAACATTTTGATATGGGACAGGGGAAAAGAAACCTGTAAGGACAAATGAGGAGGGGCTGGTGATGTAAGAAGAGAACCAGGTTAATATGATGTCAAGCAGATAAGAAAAAATGTCCTTCAAGAAGGAGATAGTGATTAACTAAGTTGAATGCCTCCCAGTGCTTGAATATGATGAGGCAGAGTTTTCTACCCATTAGTAATATGGATGCCATTGGTATCCTTGACAAGAGTAGTTTCAGTGGAATTTTAGCTTTTAATTCCAGTTGGACTGGTTGAGTTTAGACAGAGATAAGGCAGTGGAGGCAGTAACCATAGACAATACTTTGAAGAAGTTTTCCTGTGATAAAGAGGATAGAATTTGGGAAGTAATATGAAAATCATGAGCAGGTTCTTTTTTCTTATTTATGTGCTGACAGGAATGACTCACTAGATCAGGGTAAGTTGGTGAGCCAGGAAGCAGTGAGTTCAGGTTGCAGAAGACCCTGAAGTAGAAAAAACTTGAGGACTCAAGAGAGATCATGGCCAAATCCTTTAGTACTTCATTACATTCAACCTTTGCCAATATTCATTTCATTTTTATTTTTTAAAAAGTTTATTTATATTTAGAGAGAGTGTAAGGGAAGGAAAAAGAGAGGGAGAGAAACATCAGTGTGTGGTTGCCTCTCATGCACTCTCATGCACTCCCTACTGGGGACCTGACCCACAACCCAGGCATGTGCCCTGATTGGGAATCAAACTGGCGACGCTTTGCTTCTCATGCCCATGCTCAATCCACTGAGCCACACCAGCCAGGACTCCTTTCATTTTACTACTTCCCTTACTTAGGCACTTCTGATTTTTATCATAAAGAATAGGGAATTGCTGCTCCATAATGACTACTAAATCTGTGGCGTAGTCACCGTCTTTGACTTGCTTGACCAACATTTTACTACTACCAATTTTACAAAGCTGGTCCTTTTGGGGCAAATAGTGTTATTTGTGAACTTGTAAGATGGCATGCTAGATCAGAAACAGGTACTATGGATAGAGATTCATGATATCTGGTATGTATAATATTCTACATGTGTGTCTCTGACTTATGTTTTATAGATTTTATAACTTACAAAGGAGATAATAATCTAGATGATAATAATATTACATTTACCATTTATTGGTTACTTACCATCTGCCAAGTACTACACTAAGCAGTGTGTGTATATATATATTATATATAATATATATGTTTATATGTATATATAGAGTATATTTTAGGTATATACAGATATGTATATATTATGACTTATATATATTGTTTTACTGAGTCCTTACCCACACTTATTAAGTTGGTACTATCATTATCCCCATATTACAAATTGGGAACCCAAGACATAGAAAGATTAAGTACCTTACAGTGTGTCATATATCAAGGGAGTTTATGCCCAGGTCTGTTTCACTATAAAATTCATACACTTAATCATGGGAATGTATTGCTTGATTTATTTTAAGGGACTGACTGAGCCCAGAACACTCATGATAATTCCAACCCCTTACTAAATCTGTAAAATGCAAATTTGATCAGTCCATTTGAAGCTTGGTATGTGTTATCTCCCCATGGATTATTTTGATGGGCTCCCACCCAACAAAGGCAGTATATATTAGAGCTGGTGTGCTAGACAGCCTCAAGGACTTCCAACATTTCTTTAGATTTTTATATAATTATGGAAGGATCACCTTATACATTTTTTATGTGCCCCAGGCATGAAACATCTCTGGTCACCAAACCAGGCATGAAGCTAAGGTGAACAAAGGACTGTACATCTGCTTTGCTCCCGACTGATATAAGAGCAATACCACCAATCAGGTGTCTTTTTGCCCATTATCAGGACATTACCTTATACTTTAACACAGATAACATCATTAAAGTTCTGTAGAAAATCTGGTCTTTTAAGTTGTCTCCTAACGTCCATAAAGGTGAAGAACTGACCCTAGCTTAATCTGACCTGTTTTGGGCTTTGAATCAGTCCTTAAGGCAAACCCTCAGCTGCCATTTCTTTGGTTCTCTGGCTCCTGACTATAGACACATGTTTTTACAGGAGAAGAAATCATAAAAGCACTCTGGTTTTATGCCACTGAGACCTCTATTATGACATCTCTATTGCTACCTCCTGGAATGGAGCAGCCCTCCCTCAGCTAGATAACTAGTTGAACATCACCAGCAGCTTGAGGACAGAATCCTTTTCAGCAGCAGAGCAGGCTATTCTCATAGAGTATGGACCAGTAAGTAGACCATTCAGTTCTTATACTGAAAGGCTGTTGCCTACACTGCAACTAGACCTGAGCTGTGTAGCTGGGTGGGGTGTCTAAGCCTCTGTCATATTGGGAGGACTGATGAGACAAATGCTTGGTGGAGATAAAACAAAGAGAGCAGTCCAGATAGTGAATAAGGCATGCATCATCTCCAGAGTTTAGAGTAATGTTATGGCTCTAGAAGAAAGGCAGATTAGGCAAGGAGGTGAGAATGAGGAAATAGAAGTTGAGGGCAAATACTGAGCAATGAATATTGCTTTTTGCTCATTGTTAGACCTTAGAGTGACCTCTGGGTAAGTCTGAATAATGATGGGGCAGTCATGGAGCTGGGATTCTCTGATGTTTCTGTCCTTTTGCGCTGGTTGAATCTATCCGCAGCCACCAGGGTCTGGGTGACTTAGTCCCTTTCTCCCAAGCTTAAGAATGTTTGGGAAGATCAAATGGAACATTCATGTGCAAGGTTTGTGATATAAATCAAGTAAGGAAAAATCCATTTTGGTGCAGTCATTGTGTCAACCCTTATTATTTCAGTTCAGCATGGCCACGTATATAAGTTTCTTTTAAGGAATCAGAAAAGGAATATGTGAAATAACATTTCCAAGAGGCATGGTCACTTGCTTCTATTAATAATTACTACTTGCAAAGCCTGGAAGTGCTTAAGATGTTCATATTTTTTGAACGATTGACTGGCTCCTTTATTTATACATATAAGAAAAAAAGCCAAGTGGGGAGAGGAAATCATCTGTTGCTGCAGAAACGTGTAAGTCACATTTTTGGCACTGTTCCCTGGTTGATGTCATTCTGGGGAATGTGCTAAAGGCCATGATTTTCCAGAGGGAAGAGATATATTTTTTTCATAGCAGGCTGTTTGTGGGCACCTATTGCCCCCTCTGAAGTCAGGCCCAAATCAAGCCAGGCCTTTCTCTGCCTAGTTTGGCAGTACCCAGTCAAGCCCACTTTGAAGCACGTGTCCAAAATCTTTACTGGTCACTTTTCCCAGCCACTCCCAGCACCCTCATATACCTTCTGAATCTTCTCTTAGGGGCCTCTCAGCTGCTTGGCCTTTTCACAAGCTGCTGGGAAGGTTGGTTTTCCCCTGCTGTGTGGAAGCACTAAGGGCTGCCAGGGTGTGTGTGTGTGTGTGTGTGTGTGTGTGTGTGTGTGTAAGGGCCCTCCCTGAGCTGACTCCTGAGGTAGACCACAGTACACTGTGGGTTGGGGCTTGGCCTCAGATGTTCTCATTCCCTCTTACTACCTAAACGGGCCCAATGCTTAATGGGCTACAGACTACTGCCATATGGTAGTAGTCCTATACCTACCCCACTTTCCTTTGCCCATCCTGGTCTTCATGCTCCTATCTAGAACTGCACAGAGACCCTTTAAAAACCACTGATCATGGTGCAGAGGACTTTACTTGGGTCCATATAGCATAAAAGAAAGAGCTCTTTGCATCATGAAATTGGCTAGAACTTTACTGAGGGCCAAATATAGTTGAGCCAGGATTCTCACTATTTCCCCCACCCCCTCAGCACATAAGCAGACACTTGAACTTGAGGATCATTCCCACCTCCATGCTTTTACTCTCACTTTACTGAACACCTGTTTCACCACATGCCTTGTACAAAACTGGCTCGTTGTCATTACTGGCTCACTATTGCACCCTTACCCAGTTTAGTCCTCTCTCCTTATTTTTTAATGCTCCCTAACACTGGACTCCTATCTCCTGTTCTCCAACACTCATTCTTTACTATATTTGTAGCCATTTATTCATTTCATAAATAAAACACTAATGCAGAATGATTAGTGCATCAATGAAAGTATTTGTATAAAGCATAGTGATGGACCAAAGGGGCTGTGATCAGGTCTGCTTTGGAGAGTCAGAGAAGGCCTCACAAATGAGATGATGCTTAAAGCTGATTCTCTGTGGTTCAGAAGGAGTCCAACAGGAATACATGGTTCAGTGAGAAGGATAAAGACAGTTTTCCAGATACTGACAGGGCCCTGATCCTTCTCTTAGAAATGGTGGCTAGAGCTTTTCTCACAGTTTCATTATCCTTATATCCTCCTATAAGCATCCTGAGAGACCAACCACATTAAGGGGTCAAGCTCAGAGAAAGGAGTTCACTGTAGAATCATATCTTATACAGTGTCAACACTAGGGTATAGTTCCTTAGACAATGTCTAGGTCAATTCATTTATTTTACTGATGAGGAATCTGAAACCCTGAAAGGTGCAGAAACCTACCCAAAGCCACACAGCTGGTGAGTGACAGAGGTAGAACTAGAGGCAAGACTCCTGGACTCTTACTACCAGGGCTGTTTCTACAAGATTGCTTTTGTGGCCTTAACATCTCCCAGTTGCCTGTTTGATCTGCTCTTGTGAGAGCCTCCATCAGCCTCAGTTCACTCAGGGTGGTCCCTTTGAAGTCTGGACAGCAATATTTGTTGCCACTAGCTCCCTATGCAACTTTAAGAAAATTAAATTCCTTCTATGGGCCATGCCATAGTTTTTAGTTTCCCCATCTTAAAATGATGGAGAGTTAACTAATATGTTTTTTTAATATATCTACACCTTATTGAGAGGAGCACACAGCTGGTAGTTCATACAGGAGCTTCACTTTTTTGACTATGTGCTGGAATGGAGTACTGGAATCTGAATGGGTCCTACTGAAAAGTGTAGAAAAAATGGTGGAGACAGATCCTGAAGGCTTTTTACCAGTTTGGAAACATACATACTCCAAGTGTAAAGTTCTTATTTTTAATATGATAAAACTGATACCCAAGATGGGAGTAGGAAAAGTTCTTATAGAAAGTTAGTGATGATCTGAACTTGAAAACCATGTCTTCTGACTCAACGTCCAGTACTTTCCACCAACCTATACTACCTCATTGAGCAGGTTGTGTCCCATGCAGGGCAATTAAAAAAAAACCCTAATAGCTAAGTTGCAAGGTGGGTGAAAGTGTTTGCAGCAAGACATTATGAAGGGAGAGATTCCAGAGCTTTGAGGGTAGAGGAGGGTACAGTCAGCTCCTCAGACTCCATTTGGGGATATTGGACATTTCCTTGGGCCTGAGCCCCAACATGTATGGGAGCTCAGGACCTGGTTGTCTCCACTTTCCTCCCTTCTAATTGCTTCTTATTCATATGATCTCTCCTCTCATCTCTTCTCACTACCATGACTATCCCACTATCTTCTAGTTAGAAACAGAGATCATCAATATCTGGGTTAATTTACCTCCATTTTTATTACCCTTCATAGTAACTTTCAGAGGAGCAAAACATCTCATAAACCACTTTGCATTTGCTTTTAATTTCATGCTGTTTGGGATTAATTGATTTTGTGCTCTCCCAGAATACTCTGATAGAAAAAAAGAGAGTTAAAATCTAGCTTCTTCCTGTTTGGAAAATGACTTGGCTTATGGCATATAGGCAATGTCTCACTCATTACTATACTTACCAATACCTTTTGTTCTTTGGGTTGGTTCAAGTGGTCTAAAAATTACTGGTGCTTCTCTCTTGTGGGCAGAGCAGGTATTCTTGAAAGACGGGGAGATCAGGAGACGTTGAATTTGAGAGGCCTATTCAGTATCTGAATGGAGATGTTAAATACACAATTGGATTTATGAGTCTATAATTTGAGAAATAGTTGTGGTTGGAGACATAATTTGGGAGTCGTCAGCAAGCCGATGATGTTTTAAGCCATCAAAATTGATGATATAAATTAGGGAGTAATTGCAGATAGAAAAGAGGGTTCCATGAAAGTTCTCAGGCAACAGTTTATCAAGGAGCTGGGAAGCACTTGAAGCTCATCTTCAGGGAGAAGCAGCTCTGTTTTTCCCCTGAAATTGGTATTATTTGATTTCTAAGTGTGGTACAGTAGCGAGTGAGGCCACTGGTTCATTTTATACCTTGGATAAGTCACCCACATGTTCTGGATCAGTTTTGTCATCTGTACAGTGAGAGGGTTGGATGAGATGATGTGATGTTCTGGAATGGTTTATCATTTCTACTAATGGAATCAACAAAGGCCTCCTAATATGTGCTTCCTGTTTGGATGACAAGCACGTGAAGGCACTTTGTAAAGTGACAAGCCCTATGCAAAAAATAACTGACACAGAGGATTCCAACATGGCTGCAAAGTAGGTCGAAGCTACACTCAACTTCCCTGTGTCAAACTGGATTTACAGCTAAATTATAGAGCAAGCATCCTGAATAACCAGCTGAAGGCTAGATGAACTGATATTACTATAACCAAGGATTTACAGAAGAAGCCACATAAAGACTGAAAAGAAGGACAAAGATGAGGGAAGGGCTGGCCCCTGCATCCATGTGTGGTGGCTGAGAAGCTGGAGGAATATCTCAGGCTGCAAAATTCCCTTCCCCCAAGAGCAAAGAGTCTCAACACCATGAAGGGATCCCCAACCCAAAGCACCAGGGATGGAAAGAGGAGCCTGTATACCATCTGGTAGTGAAAGTCAGTGGGGATTCAGTCCATCTGGTGAGAAGGCAGTTGGCTAGAGACCCAGACTCCACCTTCCCAGGGTTGAGTACTCCTATTGTTATAGCACTAGCCTGGAGAGTGCACTGCAATGGTCCCCCAACTACTGGTGACAGCACTCTGCTGTGCTGAGGTTCTATAGAGGGTTCTGCTAGCTGCACCCAGCAGGGACCTTAGGGGTCCTCTCTTTCTGCAGAAGTTCTTGGTGGACACTCAGACAGTGATTAAATAGTGTAGCTTTGGAAAGGGGACCATTCTTCCCCACCTTGAGCACACAGCTGGTGCCCCCCCAACCTGGTGACCCACTTCATCTGCCCTTCCACTCCCTCTGACCCCACATTTGTGAGTTCAGTTCAGTCTCAGAGGGATCAGGGTGTCACACAAAGCTGGAATGTTTGGAGCATGTCTCTGCGGAGGCTTTTGTTCAGTTATCAGGTTGTGTGGCTACATCATGAGAGTTGCACTTTTATCTCACCTGTGAGCTCAGCTTGTTGTATTTCTCCAACAGGTGATTCATTTCACCTGTCATTCTGACAGCTGGGGGCCCTGCCTGCTGAGCTTAGTCTCATGCGGGGATCTGAGGGCTGCTTGGAGCTGGGATCTTCAATGCACACAACCCTCAGAGGCTATTGCATGGGAAGGAAAAGAAGTGCCCACTCCCATTCTACAGGCTTGCCAGTCCCAGCTTCCCCTGGGAGACTGGATTGGCCCACCCAAGTGCTGGCAGCCTTGCCCTGCTGAGCTCAGCTCCATAGGGGGAGAGGAATGCTGCTCGGAGTGAGGACATTTGGAGGACTGTCTCCCTCAAAGGCCTTTGCATGGGAATGGGATGAAGTACCCACTCCCTTCCAGCAGCCTTGGTCAGCACCCCCCGCCCCAATGAGAATCTCTTTTTAAAAAAAAGATTTTATTTATTTGTTTTAGACAGAGGGGAAGGCAGGGAGAAAAAGAGGGAGAGAAAAATCAATATGTGTTTGCCTCTCACATGCCCCCCACCAGGGACTTGACCTGGCTCACAGCCCAGACATGTGCCCTGCCTGGGAATTAAACCAGCAACCCTTTGGTTCACAGGCTGGCACTCAATCCATTGAGCCACACTAGCCAGGGCAGAATCTCTTTTGATCTGTCTTCCTGGGTCCTGGTGGCTCCTTCCTGCTGAGTATGCTCCTGCAGAGGGTGGCTGGCTGCACCCAACCTGAACCTGTAGTGTGCTGCTCCTGGGGGAGCTAGACTTGGAGACTCTGGCTCTAAGAGAATGAGTGGAATGGATCTGGAGTAGGGTCCACTTTCCCCTCACATAGTGCCTGACCAAATGACCCTCAAGTAGAGGACCCACTAATCTTGTCCTCCCGATGCCAGTCACACCTCCATACCAAGCTTGTGAACTGTGGAAGGGTCTGTGGGTCATGGCCAGCCCACGACTACTCTTCAATCTTTCTTCAGGAGGCTCTGGAGGAAAACCAGGCAACCCCAGGGGGAGGTGAGGTAGCCAAGAGGTGGAGGGGAACCTCAGGGAGCTTCTGACCTTTTATGCACTGTCCCCAGCTCTAAGCTAGAGGAAGTCAACCCCTATTCACAGATCCCCCCGACCCAAGACCGAGTAGACAAAGCCACAAACTGAATATTGTGGTAGCTACAGACAGGTAGCCCAAGGCTGGTTACACACAATGGCTGACATTGACCTGTACCTGAACTCCATCTAAGTTAACCCACAACCAAAACAACCAGTAATGGGCTTAAGACCACACCAGATCTCAACCCAACTAGCCACGCAAGTGGTACACCAAAAGTGGGATTCCGGCAGCCACCAGACCCTGCTGGGAACAACTCTGTTTCAGGGGCAGCCCCTGCACAGTGACCCATACATGGTGACTGAGGTTAATCCTTATAGTTGGCCAGCCTGAAGGCTTAATTCTACCCATAAAAGGCTCAACAGCATTCAATATTCAACTACAACAAGAGGGTGCACATAACCCACAAGAAACATTATTAGAGCACTGAGCCCAGGTTATCTGAAAGATAGCACCACTGAGCCCAATAAAATGCCTATATCATAAAGCCATCATTAAAAGTTTGGGAGACATAGAAGATTTACTTAATAAACAAAAAAATGGGGAGATAAAGAAAATTTCTCAAATGAAAGAATTTGAAATCACAATGTAAACCCTGGCTGGTGTGACTCAGGTGTTTGGAGTGTCATCCCATAACCAAAAGCTTGCAGTTTTAATTCATGGTCAGTGTGCACATCTAGGTTGCAGGCTCAATACTCGGCCCAGTACATAACATTTTCAGTCTAGGTGCATACAGGAGGCAACCAATCAATGTTTCTCTCTCACATTGATGTTTCTCTCTCTCCTTTCCTCAAAAGCAATGAAAAAATGTCTGCAGGTGAGGATAAAACAATAACAATATAAAAGTAAAACCACAATGTGATATCACCTCACACCTGTGAGAATGGTTTTCACCAATAAATCAACAAACAACAAGTGCTGATGAGGATGTGGAGAAAAGGGAACCCTAGTGCACTTACTGATGGGATTGCAGACTGGTGCAGCCACTGTGGAAAACAGTATGGAATTTCCTCAGAAAACTAAAAATGGAACTGCCTTATGACCAAGTGATTCCACTTCTTGGAATATATAAGAAGAAACCTGAAACACCAATTTAAAAGAATATATGCACCCCTATGTTCATAGCAGTGTTATATACAATAGCCAAGATTTGGAAGCAGCCCAAGTGTCTATCAGTGGATGAGTGGATAAAAAAGCTGTGGTGCATTTACTCAATGTAAAAGGGATTAGCAAGAAATACTCATATTGATGAAAAACAAGGACCTACAATCAAGATTACTCTATCCAGCAACACTAGCATTTAAAATTGAAGGTGAAATAAAGAGCTTCCCAAGCAGAAAAAGCTAAAGGAGTTCATTACCACTGAACCAGGATTTGTGTGAAATTTTAAAGGGCCTGCTTTAAAAAGAAGAGAAAATATTTATGAATGATAAGACATGGACAAGGGAGAGGGGATTGACTGTGAGTTGGGGGGACTGAGTGAAGGGGGCAAAAGGGAAAATTGGGACAACTGTAATAGAATAAACAATAAAAAAAGAAGAAAAAAGAAATATATAGAGAAAAGAACATAGGTATAAAGAATAAAATGGCAATAAATAAGTACTTATCAATAATAACCTTAAATGTAAATGGATTAAATACTTCAATCAAAATACATAGAGTAGCTGAATGGATAAGAAAACATGATCTATATATGTGCTGTCTATAAGAGACCCACCTCAGAACAAAAGACACACACAAACTAAAAGTGAAGGTATAGAAAAAACTATTCCATGCAAATGGACATGACAAAAACGGGGTAGCAGTACTTATATCAGACAAAGTAGACTTCAATACAAAGGCCATAACAAGAGACAAAGAAGGTCACTACATTAATACCAAAGGGATCAATCCAACAAAAGTGTATAATGCTTGTAAACACATATGCACCACCCAACACTGGAGCAGCTACATATATAAAGAAAGTCTTGGTGGACATTAAGGGAGACAATGACAGTAATACAGTCACAGTAGAGGATTTTAACACCCCAATGTCATCAATGGATAGCTCTTTCAGATAAAAATATCAACAAGACAAAAGTGACCTTAAATAACACACTGGATTAGATGGATTTAATTGATATTCACAAAACATTTCATCCCAAATCAGCAGAATATACATTCTTCTCAAGTGCACATGTAACATTCCCAAAGATAAACTGCATGGTAGGATGCAAAATAATTCTTAATAAATTCAAAAGATTGAAATCATATCAAGCATCCTCACTGACCACAATGACATGAAAGTAGAAATCAATTACAATAAAAAGCTGAAAAACCTTCAAACACAATGAAACTAAATAAAGAGTAATTAAAGACTATTGGATTGACAGTGAAATCAAGAAAGAAATAAAAAGTTACCTGGAGACAAGTGAAAAGTAACATACAATAACCCAAAATATATGGGGACACAGAGAAAGCAGTCCTGAAATGGAAGTTCATAGCATTACACACCTACCTCAAGAAGTAAGAAAAATCTCAAAAAAAAAAAACAAACCTCTAACTCTACACCTAAAAGAATTAGAAAAATAACAACAAACAAAATTCAGAGAAAGTACATGGAAAGATATAATGAAGATTAAAGCAGAAATATGACAAGGTCTGTCCAGAAAATATCCAGTCATGTAATATGAAAAATAGAGGCATTTATTGAAGAAGATATAAGACATAAGAAACACCGTACATAGGACAATGACACCTCAGTCCCCTTCAAAGTAGGCACCTTGGGACTTCACACAGTTCTCCCAACTGCAACATGATGTTCCTTTTGCTCTGGTAGCAGAAGCCATGGAATGAATTTTGCCATGACACATTTCATGTGAAGATCCTGCATCAAAATCTTGGACATAATAGTTTTTGGAATCCCCACATGAGCTTCTAGTTCTTGCACTGTCAGTCACTGATCTTTATTGATTGCAGCCCATACATGTTCAACATTCTCAGGTGTTCTGCTTGCTGCAGGCCTTCCAGAACATGGATCACTTTCAACAGATTCTTGACCATCTTTGAAGTGTTTGTGCCACACTTTTCTTAGTGCTGCATTCATTGCATTGTCCCTGAAAGCCTTCTGAATCATCCAAATAGTTTCCATGGAGGAATGTTCAAGGTTCATGCAAAATTTTATGCAGATTCATTGCTCTACTTGCTCAGTCATTTTGAATATGATAGCCACACAGTATGCATGCTCACTCAATGGCGTCTACTGTCCACACTGACTAGTACAGTGAAGTCGTCATTGTTCATGCATGCACATTCCAGTCTACTTTCCTTGGCTGCCAGGTTACATTGATGTTGTGCAAACAGTTCTCGTTACATTAACAATGGCTGGACTTTTTCTGGACAGACTTCATAAATGACATAGAGACTGAATAAAAATACAAAATATCAATGAAACCAAGAGCTGGTTCTTTGAAAAGATTAATAAGATTGACAACCTTTAATCAGACTTTAATCAGAAATAAGATAGATGACCCAAATAAATAAAATCAGAAATGAAAGAGGAGAATAACAACTGACACCACAAAAACACAAAGGACTGTAAGAAAATATTATTAACAAGCATATGCCAACAAATTGGACAGCCTGGGTAAAAGGGATAAATTCCTAGACATGCACAGTCTTCCAAAACTGAATCAGGAAGAATCTGATAATATAGATAGACAGACTACAACTAATGAAATTGAAGCAGTAGTCAAAAAACTCCCAGGAAACAAAGTCTTGAACTAGATGGCTTCACAGGCAAATTTTACCAAAGTTTCAAATAAGAACTAGTACCTGTCCTTCTCAAACTATTCCAAAAAATGTAAGAGAAGGGAAGACTCCCCAGCTCTTTTATTGATTGATTGAGAGAGGGGAAGGGAATGAGAAAGAGAGGGAGAGAAACATTGATGTGCATGAGATACATCGATCTGTTGCCTCTCGCATACCCCCAACTAGGGACCCAGCCCTCAACTCAGGCACATTCTCTGACTGGGAATGGAACCAGTGACCTTTTGGTTCACTGGCTGACACTCAGTCCACTGACCCACACCAGCCAGGGCTCCCCAGCTCATTTTATAAGGCCAGTGTTATTCTAATTCCAAAACCAGATAAAGATGCTACAAAGAAAGAAAAATATAGGCCAATTTCTCTGATGAACTAGACACTAAAATCCTCAACAGAATATTAGTAAACCAAATCTAGAAATACATTAAAAAGTTCATACACCATGATCAACTAGGGTTTATTCCCAAGATGCAAGGTTGGTATAACATTCACAAATCAATAAATATGGTATACCACATAAACAAAATGAAGGATAAAAACCACATGATCATATAATAGTTGCAGAAAAAGCATTTGATAAAATCCAGCACCCATTCATGATAAAAACTTTCAGCAAAGTGGAAATAGGGGGAATATACTTCAACATAATAAAAGCCATGTATGACAAATCCACATCAAACATCATACTCGATGACTTCCAGTCAAGATAGAGGCATAGGTAGGCACATTGTGCAAAAGAAGGACAACAACAATTTGAAAACAAAAAAAAAACAGCCAATGCTGATGGAAAATTGAACTGTATGGAAGTCCAACAACCAAGGAGTTAAAGCAGACACATTCATCCAGACTGGTAGGAGGGGCAGAGTCGGGCAACCAGGCTGGAGAGGACTCCCAGCAAAGTGGTGGCTGGTGGACCAGCAAGGCAGCAGACTGTGGAGCACAGCACAGTGCATAAGGTGGCGGGCAGTCCCACATTCACACGTAGATAAACCAGGCAAAACTGGGAGTGAGACAGACTGCGCAACCCAGGGTCCCAGCTCAGGGAAATAAAGCCTCAAAACACCAATTGAAAACACCTCTGGGGGTTGAGGTGCCAGGAAAAACTCCCAGACTCACAGGAGAGTTTGCTGGAGAGACCCATTGGGTCCTAGAATGTACACAAACCCACCCACATGGGAATCAGCACCAGAAGGGCCCAATTTGCTTGTGGGAAGTGGGAGAATTGACTGAAATCTGGCAGAGAACAGAGCAAGCGCCATTGTTCCCTCTCTGACCCCTGCCCCACATACAGCATCACAACCCAGCAACTGGGTTGCCTCTCCCGAGTGAACACCTAAGTCTCCACCCCTCA
>CM052552.1:30900840-30915040 GCA_028533065.1 Trachops cirrhosus | reverse complement strand
AGATGGTAGGTGGAAAATAGACAGGGGGAGGGTAAGAATAGTAAGGGAAATGTAGAAGCCAAAGAGCTTATAAGTCTGACACATGGACATGAACTAAAGTGGGGAAATGTGGGTGGGAAGGGATGTGCAGGGTGGAGGGGAGTGAAGGGGGGAAAATGGGACAACTGTAATAGCATAATCAATAAAATATATTTAAAAAATCATACTCACTGGGCAAAACTAAGAGCATTTTTCTTAAGATTGGGAAAAAGACAGAGATGTCTCTCTACCACTCCATTGGGAGCAACACAGAGATGACCCTAGAACACACTTATTCAACATATACTGGAAGTCCTAGCCACAGCAATCAGGCAAGAAGAAGAAATAAAAGGCATCCAAATTGGAAAGAAGTAAAACTGTCATTATTTGCAGATGACATGATACTGTACATAGAAAACTCTACAGACTCCACCAAAAAACTAAACCTAATAAATGAATTTAGCAAATTATCAGGGTACAAAATTAATATTCAGAAATCAGTGGCATTTTTATACACCAATAATGAACTAAAATAAAGAGAAACAGAAAAACAATCCCATTTACTATTGTTAGAAAAAATAAGGTACCTAGGAATAAATTTAACCAAGGAGGTAGGAGACCTATACTAGGAAAAATATAAAACACCCAGTCTTCAAAAGTAAGTGGAAGCATATATTGTGTTTATGGATTGGAAGAATTAACCTCATTAAAATGTTCATTCTACTGAAAACAATATATAAATTCAACACAATTCCTATTAAAATATCAATGGCATACCTCACATATCTAGAACAAACATTCCAAAAATTTATATGGTACTGCAAAAGACCTTGAGTAGCCTCAAGAATCTTGAGAAAGAAGAACAAAGTTGGAGGAATCACACTATCTGATATGAAACTATATTACAAGGTCATTGTAATCAAGACAGCCTGGTATTGGCACAAGAACAGGCACATAGATCAATGGAAAAGAATAGAGAGAACAGGAATAAACCCACACCTTTATAGTTGATTAATATTTGTCAAATATTTGTCAAGAGCATACAGAGGAGTAGAGATAGTCTCTTCAATAAATAGTGTTGGGAAAATTGACAGATACATGTAAAAAAAATTAGATGAGACCACCATCTTATATCATATACCAGAATAAACCCAAAATGCATAAAAGACTTAAATGTAAGTCATGAAACCATGAAAATCCTAGAAGAAAACATAGGCAGTAAAATCTTAGACATTTCTTATAGCAATATTTTTGCTTATATGTCTCCTAGGGCAAGGGAAACAAAAGAAAAAAATAAACAAATGGTCTACATCAAAGTAAAAACTTTTGCACAGCAAAAGAAGCCATCAACAAAATGAAAAGGATGTGAGAGAGTGGCAGAACATATTTACTAATGATACATCAGACAAGGGTTTAATCTCCAAAATATATAAAGAACTTATACAACTCAACACCAGGAAGACAAACAATCCAATTTAATAATGGACAAAAGTCCTGAATAGACAATTCTCCAAAAATGACATACAGATGGCCAACAGACATATGAAAAAATGCTCAGTGTCACTAATCATCAGAGAAATGCAAATTAAAACCACAATGAGGTATCACCTCATCCCTGCCAGACTGGCTACCGTCAATAAATCAACAAACAACAAGTGCCTGCAAGGATGTGGGGAAAAGGGAACCCTTCGGCACTATTGGTGGGAATGTAGATTGGTGCAGTCGCTTTGGAAAACAGTAAGAAATTTCCTCAAAAAATTAAAAATGGAACTGCCTTTTCACCCAGTGATCCCGCTTCTGAGAATATATCCTAAAAATCCAGGAACTCCAACTAGAAATATAAGCACCCCTATGTTCGTTCATACGGTGTTATTTACAACAGCCAAGATTTGAAGCAGCCCATGTGCCCAGTGAGTGGATAAAAAAGCTGTGATACATTTACACGGTGGAATACTACTCATTCATAATAAAGAAGGAACTCTTGCAACAGAATGGGTGCACCTGGAGATTAATGTGCTAAGTGAAATAAGCCAGTTAGTGAAAGACAAATACCATATGATTTTACTGATATGTACAATCTAATGAACAAAATATACTGATTCACAAAATAGAAAGAGTCATGGATACATGGAACAGACTGACAGCTGTCAGAGTGGAAGGGGATTGAGGGGCTGAATGAAAGAAGTTGAAGGGATTAAGCAAAAAACTGTACATTTAACCCATAGACATAGACAACAGTGTTGTGTAGCCAGAGGGAAAGGTAGTGGTAGGTTGACCAATGGGAAATAAATGGGGATGGAAACAGACTTTGCCTTGGTTGATGAGCACATGATGCAGTGTGCAGATGGTGTTCTGTTGCATTGTACACTTGAAACAAGTATGGTTTTATTAACTGATGTCACCCCAATAAATTGAATAAAAATAGTAATCAATAATGTTATGGTTATGTTCCCCTTTTGTGAGATGTTGATGTGTAACGATCATTGACCTGGGGAGTCAGCACACCTAGGTGTCTCTTTTAGTTTTGGCTGAGTCATTATGTGATCTTGAATATGACTCTTACCTTCTGTGGTCCTCAGGTTTCTCATCTATACAATGAGGGGCTTTGTTTTGTGTCAGTTATTTTCATTATTTTTGAAGGTGAACAAAGTCATTTAAAGATGAAATCAGTTTAGCTGTTCTGAGAAAGCAGGTTGAGTAGGGATTGAGGCTCAGATCACCCCAGAGGCATTCCTCGAGCCATTTTGAGGGCCCCAGGACACCAAGGAATGAGCTCCCAAGGAATTTCTAATTATGATGTTCTGTAATTTAAGGGTTCCCTTGCCCTCTGTATAAAGTCCAGAGGTCAGCAAACTTTTCTGTAAGCAGTTAGTGTTTTTAGCTTTGTAAGCCACTATGGTTTCTGTCTTTCCCTCTTGATACCTTCCTTCTCCTCCTCCTCTTCTTTTACTCCTCTTACTTCTTCTTCTTCCCCCCTTAAAATGTAAAAAGGTATTCTTAGCTCATGGACTGTACAAAAACAAGCCATGGACAAAATCCAACTCATGGGCTATGAGTTTCTGACCCCTGGAAAATCTATGGTATGATTCTAGCACTGAGACCCTGCACATGTAACCAAGTGTGTAGATTATCTTCCATCCCCAATAAGACCTGTGTACAGCCTGCAGTTTCTGCACTGCTCTTGGCTGGGCCTGAGGCAGGGTTGGGGGGTGGGAGGTGTAGGTCACAGGTGGAACTTGAAGCTCAGGCCTATCTGGGGCCCTGCTTAAAGCAAACCAGCTCCTCCTCCCTCACAATCCCCTTGTCTGAGCTGGGCCATTCCATGTGCACACAGCCTCAGGGAAGGCATAGCTAGTAACAGTGGCCCAAGCTGGCTCGAAGCCAAGAAGAGTGACTATTTGTTGCAGACACAGCTGGGACAGGGTCAGGGCAAAGGGGATCATCCAAACATCAGAGTCCAGGCAGAGAGAGGAGGAGAGGCCTAATTGGGATCAGATGTCTCTGCAGAGCAATAACACTGCCACCTGGTTATAAGCATCTTAGCTTTGCAGAACCCAAAGGCCTTTTCCAGACAGCATTTACCTCATCTTCACTGCACCCTTGGGACAGAGAAAAGAAGGGGAGGAGTTTTAGCTGTGGTAATAAAGAAAGAACTCTGGCTTAGGAAGCAGGAGCTTGGTCACTTACGTGTGGAAGTCTCTTCCTCGCTCTGGGTCTATTTTCCTAATTTGTAAAGTGGTGGGATTGACCCAGATTGATGGTTCTCAAAGTGTGATCCCTGGACCAGTAGCAGCTGTATCACCTGAGAACTTTTTAGAAATGCCAATTCTCAGGCTTCATTTCAGACCTAGTGAATCAGACACTCTGGGGGTGGGCCCAGAAATGTATGTTTTATCAAGCCCTCTAGGAGAACCAAGGCATTTCCACCTTTGATTCTTTGATTGTATGAGATAATGGATATAAAAATACATTTTAAATTGCATTCTACACATTTCAGGAATAATAATAGTGACAATAATAATGACGATAACAATAATGCTCCTATTGGCTTTAAGCCAGGTTCATCCCCTAAATCAGGGCCCTGTTACCCCAACCCTCATCCCCTATGGAGTTTTTCTCAAGGTAAGAGAGAGATACCCTCAGGAGTTTATACACTGTGTAGGTTAGGTAAGGTGAGCTGTTTCAGCTGGCTGACAGAGAAGAAATCACAAGATATCTATTTTGAAGAACTAGAGAATAGTGGCACAGACAGTATTAGAGATTGGTGTGAAGGGAAGCTCACTGGACTGGGGGATTGTGACATTGGAAAGAACTCCTAGTATTATTAGTAGTGAGGTCTTGAAGGATGGGGTTGACTTAAACACTTTCCAGGAAAGTGGGAACATTATAAGGGATGAATATGAAGGAGAGGCACAAAGAGGGGAAAAAAAGCATATCTGCTCAGCTTGTTATAGCACTAAAACTGGAAGGATCTTTACATTTTCCCAGGATTCCCTGGATGCTGGTTGTGGCACCAATTAGTCATTTCCTCCTCATTCTGAAAAAATACATTTAAAAAAAGTGAATATGAATGGTATTATTTAGAGGATCTAGATAATAGATTCTCTGTTCCAGAATATAAAAATTGTACTTTAATTTAGTAACAAATTGATTTTAACAGTTTCCAAGTGATCTAAACACTCCAGACATTCTGTTTGAATAAATGGCTTATATAAGGTCACCCAGAAAGTTAATGTGACTGGAACCCAGTTCTTTGACTTCTAGTCCAGTATGTTTTCCTTGTAATCTCTATTTTCTCTGACACTTCTGAAATGGAATAGTTTGACCAAAATATGGAGTTTAAAAAGCATGTGTTTGAGGTCCATGTGGGAGACTAGGGCAAGACTAAAGAGAACTTAAAATGCAATGCTAAAGCATTTGAATTTTCTCCTGTAAGTAATGGAATACTACTGAAGGTTCTGGAGCTGTGATGTGACATCACCTGCAATTTAAGAAGGTTACTCAAATGGTTTAGTGTAGGAGTACCTGGCAGATTGGAGTGTGAGAGTACTTAGAGGAAGCAAAGCAACTAAGAAGTAGCCCTAAGTGTAGGTTGAGAATGCCACAGACCCACTCCCTTTCCTATGCCATGAGTACATTTGCATTTTTAATGGAAAAAAATGATTTTGCTGCAATATCCCCCTCCCACCCAGGTTTTTTTCCCCCTGGGATTTCAGCCATAAGTGATGAGGGTGTTTGGGAGTTGCAGGATTCCTGGCTCTGGAACATAATGCTGTGGAGATCGACCTGTACTGCCTTCAGATCAGCCCTTGCTAAAACTCAGTGCTGCTCTCTGGTTTCATTTTGTATTCAGATTTCTACGTATTATGAGCTAGGTACCTGGAGTTTAGGGGGCACTTTGCTTTTCCTTTTATTGCTCTCTCAAAGCCCCAGGCCCAGGAAAGCTACTTGTATGTGTCATTGTGCCAGTTGCATCATCAGATTAGCTCCAGATATAGCGACAAGCTTCATAGTTTAAAGCTTCTAAAACTCACTCATAACCATTATTTCATTTGGTTCTCATAAGAGCCTTGTGAGGTGAGCAGGACTTATTATACTTATAAATTAATGGGATGAAACTGAAGATCAGAGTAGGGGAAGTGACTAGTCATGCAGCCAGGAGTGGCACAGCCCAATTCTTCTGCCTTCCAGGCAATATTCCATTCTTCCAAATGTGCTATTGGGGGTGTGATGGTCATTTTTATGCTACTGAAAAACCTCTCAAATCTCAGAGCATACTGAAGCCCTGTAAGATCTCAGACAGGGGCCAAGCTGAGGTGTAGAAAGATACATGAAGTCAGGAAATCAAATTTCTCTCCATTTATGGCCAAGGCCCCTCCCTCAATACTATACTGTCTGAAAAACATTGGTGTGGAAATCCTTGGCTGTACCTGCTCATAGCCCTGTACCCTCCTGCTGTCTGATGCCAGTGATATTCTGGGTGGGAATGTGTACCTTTGCCTGCAGATTGGCAGGTTTCCTTTTTGCCACTCTCTCTCCTCATTGTAGGTCACTGGAACAAAGTCACAGCCAAGGGGCTCCCCTTCGCTGAGCTACCCCAAATGGTGAAGCTCACAACCCCAGACTTTCCTTGGATGATACAAAAAGCCATTAGTTGACTGAGAGACGAGGTCATCACTACACATACACAGCCTTTAAAATATGGATGGTACAAGGTCTTTGGCTGAAGCTGCTTTGGCCAGACCTTTCCAGGACTCTGACTGGGTCCTCAGTGTGAGCCAAAGGCAACACCAACCAGAGTAGCATCAGCCCAGCTTTCAGAGTTCATACAATGTCATGCTGTCTAGATTTTCATCATGAATGTTCCCAAGACTCAAATGCAAAGGGAATTGGATTGATTTCAACTGGAAAATATTCCTGCCATCTCAATGTTCTCTGGAATAACCTGCTTGCAGCTGTCATGGGGCGGCCCCCTTTCTGTAGTGCGTGGCTTTTCCAAGGCTCAAGCTCCAGGGATCTGGAGGGGAAAAGGAGGAGGGGACCACATTCTGCACCCCCCTCTCCAAGCCTGGCTAGTGCTTGCATTTTTGAGGCCTGAAATTGGGTCTCTGGGGTTGGAGTCAGGGGTGAGGTAGAGGTTTTATGGAACAGGCTCCTGCTGGGTGGATCCCTGCTTGCAGCTGGTTGCATTTCTTTAACTGACTGGCTTCCAACAGGAAGAAGTCATCTTCTGATGGAGAAGCATGTTCCCTTGGATAGAAACTCTAACTGGCTGGGGAGGAGGAGACCTGGGTTTTGGTCCTGGCTCTGCCATCAACTTGCATTGTGCCATTATGCAAGTCAGTCTTCACCTCTCTGTGTCTCAGCGTCTTCCATTTAAAGTGGAGCTACTAATCTGCACTGCTAACATATATAGAATAACAATATGGTATGAGGCCTATTGATGAGTGTGATAATGGAAAGGAAGTTGAGCTAGGAATTTATTTTTATCTCATCTAGACCGAGGGAACTAAACTAGTTGCTCTTCTTTCCTTTCCCACCAGCCCCATGATGTTAGTAGAATGGCAGGGTATGGGAAATTTCCCAAGAATTTAGATAGTTATAGAGCAAAGGGAAGAATGGTGGCGTAAATAGTAGCATAATTTGATACAAAAGTGGGAATACCCTAAGATCTTATCAAGGAGCTGTTGACAGCCAGCTGGAACAAAATCCTGGATAATGGGGAACAAGATGTTGATATCAGGGATGACACCTGGGGTTCCAGGAAGTTGGAGTGCCAAAAGCAAATTTTATTGCTCTTTACTATTATGCCCTGGACTAGTGCTGTTGCTACTCCAGAAATTGCCTTCATTGGCTTCCTGGATTGTCAGACCCTTGGCTTAGCTTTGGCATCTCCAAGCCTTTTATATCCTTTGGATGAGGGTGGTACTTGGGCTGCATATGCATATCCTTGGGAGTGGGTATCAGAGAGTACAGAAAATCAACAGCCTCTGCCCTGGCATCAGAGCGCCCTTTGATTTTACCTGTGCTGTAGTGCTCCTACCTCTGACTGACTGGCCTCCTACAATGTAGATAATGTGCTGTCTAATGTGGTAGCCACTAGCCAGATTGATAGCCTTGTGTTGCTCAGGACAAGGCCTGGATGAAAGTATAGATGGTTTGGAGGCAGCTCAGTTCTGCTACAAGACCTTAGGGCTCATAACACCCTGAAAGGAAAGTGAGGACTCTTTCTTTACAAGGGCTTTGTATATGGAGCATTTTTTTTTAAAAAGAAAAGAAGCACTGGTGTTGTCAGTGAGCCTAAACCCATGGGTTATCCTCAGGCCTCCTGCTTCATAGACCCTTGTACCTTGGAAAGAACATTCACAGTAATTATTTAATTTGAGTCTCCCTAATATGGTGGAGGCAAGTACACCAGGAGTTATTATATCCATTTGTCACACAAAGAAACTGATTTGGCTCAGCAAAGTACAGTGATGGCCAAGGGCCTCTAGTTATTAAGTGATAGTGCCAGGATGAGAATGGAAAAAATCTCACGCAGCATTCTTGGTTCCTTCCTTTCTATTTCCAGGCAATTGTAAAATCTGGATAATTTTCTTCCTTACTTCATCCTTGATCAGTCCATTTTTCTCCATCATCAGTGTTATCTGTGTTGAGTGTTATCACTGTAGCTCAAGTCCTGCAGTCCATCTCCCACATAGCAGAGTGGTCTTTTCAATGTGTTAAGCTGACCATGGCATTTTCCTGTTTAAGACCCTTTCCAGTGGCTCTCAGGATGAAGAACAAGCTCTTGAATTTTGTCTACATAGTTCTGTACTGTCCATATGGCATAGCTCCACACTGTTTTGATATCTTCCCACTCTTTCTTTGCATTCTATTCTTCAATAACTTTAGGATTTTTCAGGTCTTTGATGATTATGGCTCCAGTCTGTCCATATGCTATTCCCTCTGCCTACCACACTCCATTCCCCAAATTCTCTTCACTTAGTAACCTCCAACTCATTCTTTGAGTCCTATCTCCAACATCGCCCTGTCTGGGAGCCTTCTCCTAATCTCCATCCATACTCAGAATGGCTAAATTGTCTCTTCTCTGAACTCCCATGCCATCCAGGACTTGCTTGTTAGTGTAGCTGTTATTATTCTATATTATGATCATCTGTTTACTTGTCTTTCTCTTCAGGTAGATTGTGAGTGATCAAGAACCATGCCAATTTTAACTCTCCACCATGTCCCTAGCATGCAGCACAGGGCCTGTCTGCTTACAGATTTTTAGATGCTTACAGATATTGCTTGATTAATTGAATGAATGAATGAATGAATGAATGAATGAATGGCAGAATAATGGATGATGAATCCCAAATAATCCACTATGCAACCCAGTGTTCTTTTTACTTAGAAACAGTATATTTCAATACAAAGACAGTTATTTAACTTTCAGACTACCATTTTCAGTGAATATTTAGGACATGTTTACTGTTCATAGGAACTTAATCTTGGAGGAAGGGGCCTGGCATCTACTGTATGCCAGAACAGTGCTGAGTAATCTACATCCAATGCATGCATTCATTCATTTCTTCATCAATTATATTTCCAGTATACTCTATGACAGTAGAAACTATTATTATCCTTGTTTTATTGATTAGGAAACTAAAGATCAGAGAGGCTAAATCACTTGCTTAAGACCACACAGCTATTAAGTGGTGGAGGTGTGCTTTGAACCTAAGTCTGAATAACTCTAAAACATATGTACTATATTACAGTGACTCAGACCATGGTTACTTGAAAAGAGGAAGTGCTTCTTTATCTTCTACATTGTAAGTTATACAAGAGCACACTAACCCTTTAAAATAATGATATTATAAATGGCCCATTATGCCAATAAATTTGACCCTTAAGCAACATGGGTTTGAACTGCATGGGTCCATTTATATGAGATTTTTTTCAATATCTCTGGATTTTGCATCCATGGAATCAAAATCAACCAGCTGAGGATTGAAAACAGTATTTTTAATCCATGATTGGGAATGCACTGATACAAAAGACCAACTGAATGCATGGCTGTATGCCATTTTATACAAAGGTCTTGAACATCCAAAGGTTTTGGTGTCCACAGGGATCTTCAGATCAATCTCCTACAGATACTAAAGGACTATTCTAGTTAAGTTTTGGGGCAGTCAAAAGTTGTATGTGAATTTTTGACTGCATGGGGGTCAGTACCTCAACCCCCACATTATTCAAGGGTCAACTGTAGTTTTTCAGGGCATGATAGATTTTTAGAATGAGAGACATTTCTCTGCACTGCCTCATGTTAGTCCTCTTCTCTAGATAGCTGAAATAGACATCTGTAATGGAGGCCAGGGCAGCAAAAAGATAGTGTGATCAAAATACTAAATTTGAACCCCATCAGTGGGGCAGCTACAGAGGATAGGTTGGGGCTGCCCTCTTCAGAACTTAGTTGTGAGGATCCAACTGAGGTTTTGTGTCAGTATAATAATGCTTCTCAATTGTGTAAGGCATTGTAGTTAACAGATAATTTTTACCTTTACTGTATTTGAAACTTAGAACTTCCCTGTTCAACAGATAAGGAAACAGGCTCAAAGATATCATATTACTTTTTGAAGGTCACACAAAGTACGGACTTACAGGTTTCCCAATTCTGAAAAACACTACACATATGGAAGTACTTAATTTTATTGTGCTTATGATAATTTTCTGGGGAGAGAGGCTGTTTCATATATATATAATATTAGGGGACAGATAGTAAAATAGTCTGGCTATAGACCGCTTGTAAACTATGCATGAGTTTTTTACTTTCTTTGCTTTGTGAGGTATAGCCTGCTATTTGTTCAATATTGGTTCTCTCTTCTGTTGTAGTACTAAAATTTACATGGATATAAGGTTTCCCAGCTAAAGATTATATTTCTAAGCCTCCCTTGCAGCTAGGTGTGACCATATGACTATGTTCTGTCTAGTGGAAGTGATGTACACAGCTCTGGGTAGTGTCTTTTACTTCCTTTTTTCTTCTTTCTCCTTACTGGAGCCTGGATGTGATGGTAGGATCTAGGGAAGCTATCTTAGACAATGAGTTGGATGCTGTTTGTTGAAATGGCAAAGCAACAAGATGAGAATCTTGATTTTCAACACTATCAAGCCACCACACTATTTATTGATTCAGTAAATATTGATGACTATTATATACAAAGCACTATTATAAATACTGAGAATAGAGTGATGAACAAATATTAATCTCTTCCATCAAAAAGCTTACATTCTGGTTGGTGGGAGGGATAGAAAAACAAGAGCAACAAGTGAAACATATAGTATATTAGATGATATTAAATGCTAAGGAGAAAAGTAAAACAGAGATGAAGAATAGGTTATGTGTGTGAGCATTATAATTTTAGATAGGGTTTGAGAATCAGAGTGACATGATAAAAACAGAAAAAAATGGAGATGATAAAGGATAAAGGAGAGGCAGGAAAAAAAAAAACTCCAGAGTTTTGAGCCTGGCAAAATGGTGATTCACACAGCAAAGGTGAGTAGAATAACTTGGCTGTTTCAGATGAGGCCTCCCATCATAAAAACAGTCCTTAAAATATATCCAATGTAAAAAAATGATTTAAGAGTCCAAATGATGCTTTTGAGTTGTGGGCACATATGGACCCATAGGGACAAATGATGATTATCTAAGAAAAGTGAATATGCAAACCTATATAAATCAAAGAAGCTTCATGTAGCCAAAAAGGCATGGAGCACAGAGTTAGGAAACCTGGGTACAGACTACCTCTGCTGTGAACTCAGTTTGTGACTGGACAATTTCTCCCTCTCTGGGCTCCAGTACCCTCATGTATGAATAAGGATACTTCATTGGATAGATGAGTGGCTTTCAAAGTCTTCTCTGTGGTATACCAGGGGTGTACAGAGCCCTTTCAGGGCCTATTGAAATGAATATGGGGGGTAGAAAAACAGCCAGGGCTAATGGTTACTTCTCTGCTTCCAACAGTCAATCGGTGGACTAGATAGTATCTCAGGTGCCTGCTAGCTCAAACAACAGCACTAGGAACCTTTGCTCAACCCTCCTTATAGTTTATAGGAATTTGGGAAGGCTTCCTAAGTTATGTGGATGCCAATAGAGTTGAGAATGGAGCAAAGAGAAAGGGACTAGTGGTCCAAGAAGGCATTATGGAAGAAAGGATACATATTTATACTTATTCCAGGCTGCATTCCTGGAATAAGGAATTCCAGTGATATGTCTTCATTCAAAAGTGTTCACTTGCATGTCTCCATGGTTCTTCAGGGAAGGGTGATATGTTTGATGTAGTCACCAGGTCTCTTGCTTTCCCTTTCCCACTCCCTCCAAATGGAGTCAGCACTCTGTTCAATATATGTTTATTGAGCACCTGATGGATACTAGGCACTGAGTCAGGGGTTTGGAATAAAAAAATAAATATGCTGTGGTCAGTTAATTCTGGTAGGTGAAAGTCTAATAGAATGTATAGATATTCACAGAACTTTAGAACATAATTCAGTATTGAAAATCATAGTCTATATGTATTCTCTTCATTTAAAAATGAATTTGAGTGTATGATTCAAGTATACATTGAAACCTATATAATCTCATTAAGCAGTGTCACCCCAATACATTTAATTAAAAAAGAAAATCAAAGAAATTCTACATTAGCAACACTACCACATTCTAGTTTTATTATACATTTTATAAGAGTAAAAGTATCTTCTATTATTTTCATTCACAAGTTGCTATCCTTTTGCCTGTGTTCCTGTCTTCTGTTATCACCTATGCAGAAGAGTGCTATGGTTATTTATCTCATGAATTATTCCATAGAGTAATAAATTATTCTATTTAGTGACTATAAAAATAATAAAATGAATTTGATGTGACAAATATGATAAAGTCTGCTTATGAATAAATTGTTATGAAAGCCCAGATTAGAGAAGAAATGATGTGGAGTAAATCAGCCAAAGTCTCCCAAACTAGATGATATTTGAATTAAAATGAGATGATGATTAGGAGTTTTCTAGGGAATCAGGGATTGGAAGCATTCTAGACAAATGGAACATCACACAAAGGTGGGGGTTGTCTGGTTTGTTTAGGGGGTAGCCATTTATTCTGTGTATCTAGAGTAGGTATGGTAAATACTTGGCATGATCATCACTGTCAGCTCCTCCCATGCCCATGGCAGAAATTGTCAATCAGACTTAATGTCCTTTTCCAGTGATGCTGGATATGGCTGAGAATCCTTCTAAACACAATATTCCAAATGGCTACTTGCATTCAGTTTGAATTGATTCATGAGATAAAATATATTTGCCATCCTTAGCTGACCTGCAATGCTTTTAATGTTAGAAGTTTTTGGGAAACTATAATCTCATTGGGAATCTAAGTTTTTACAAGCTACCTCCCCTCCCCCTGCCATGATTCTGATGTAGTGAGTTCATGGATCTGTATTGGGTAGATACTATGCTATATCATGTTTCTATATTTAAATTTTTCACTCACCATCAGAAATTTTAAATCAGAGGAGTGGTTGGTATTTCAGAAAGCTGCCTTTGGCAATAGCATGGAGTATAGACTGAAGGAAAGAAAAACTGATGTCACGGACACTCCTTAGCATGTAAGTATAATGTTTCAGGCAAGAGATGAATGCCTAGGAGGAGAGAATAAATTGGAGAGACATTAACTGAGACAGATAATAGAAAAATAGTAAGTGCCAGAAGTCATTGCTTTGGGGGAATATCAAAGAGGTAAAAACAACTTCCAGGTGAAGGGCTGGGATTGTCATATGGGGAAAGGCTTACAAAAACAGAGTTTGAGCCAGGCTTTGAAAGATAGTTAACACTAAAATTGAGAAATGGATGGAAGGAGTCCATTTCAGACCTCTGGAGCACAAGAGCAAAGATCTAAAGGTAGAAAATCACAGGGCATGTATGAAGAACAGTAAGTAGGGCAATTCTGCAGGCTTTAGTTTGGCATTCAGAGGTGACTTTTTCCCCATCATCGTCCCTGTTCCTAGATGGCTTCTCTCACCATCCAGTCTGAAGGTGCTCAGGAAACATAAATTGGTGTTAATATTAACTGAAGTGTAGCTGAATGCAGAAGGCCTCTCATCTGCAAGAACATCATTTTAGTGCTTGTTCTAAGAGCCACTTCTGGATAAAAACATGGTGTTTATTTTCTAATGGGCATAGGAAGAACAGGCATACAGCCATGAAAAACTCCTCAGGGCACATCCGGCACTCATAATGGCAATCTCTGAAGGTCTCTGAAGTAAGTTCTTTCTATCCCTATGCAAAAATAATTATTTAAAAAATCCTCTTTCAATTAAATTACATTATATAATAACTCAACTTTCTCACAAGATATTGCATTCAAAAGTACTGCCTCAGAAAGTACATTTTCTCTCTACTATAATCTTGTGAGGTATATTTATGATTGCCCTCATTGTGAGGGAAAAGAAACTAAGGTTCAGCCCTGGCTGGTGTAGCTTAGTGGATTAAGCGCGGGCCTGTGAACCAAGAGATCACGGTTCAATTCCCAGTCAGGGCACATGCCTGGGTTGCAGGCCAGTTCCCAGCAGGGAATGCACAGGAAGCAACCATACATTGATATTTCTCTCCCTCTCTCCTTCCCTTCCCCTCTGAAGATAAATAAATAAAATCTTTA
>CM052552.1:30880216-30900740 GCA_028533065.1 Trachops cirrhosus | reverse complement strand
GAAAGAAAGAAACTAAGGTTCAGAGAGGTTTCAGGACTTGAACAAGTATATAGGAATATAAGATGTAAAAATAAAACATATAAGGATGGAGGGCTAGTAGTTGACTAAGCCAGGCTCACATCCATGTCTTCTCCCTCCATCTTCAATTCCTAAACTTTTCCACTGCACAAGGAGGTGTTAAGGATTAAAAATAGCTTTAAATATTACCCATAAATCTAAACTATTATTTTGAAAGGGATTCAACAATAATTCATCAAACACTTTCTGAACACCTCTAAAACAGAATAGTTTTAGGCACTATGCTAGGTTCATGGGATGAGGGCTGAGAAAACTTAAGGAGATCACAGTGTAGTTGGGAAGACAGACATATAAACAGATTCAATAAACCAATAAGAGAAATGATAATAGAAGTATGCGCAAAGCACTGTGGGAATTCAGATGAAGGGGGAACAACTATACAGAAAGGAATTGGTAGTTGAAAAAGGCAAAAGATATGAGGTAACAACTAAATTCCCATAGTAGAATTGCATACATCAAGATAGGCCAGAGAGGAGAGTACATTTTTGGGAAATTCCTTAAAATATCTTTGTACACTGATTAGAGACTTGGCTACATTTGTGGTGGCCTTTATTGTGCTGCTACTCTCTGGGTTGGGTTCAGTAAGGCCTAGGGCTTGTCCCGACATACTGCTTTTTTTAAACTTTAGGTATTTATTTTTATTTAGAGAGAGGGGAAGGGAGGGAGAAGAATGGAGAGAGAAACATCAATGTGCAAGAGACACATCAATTGGTTGCCTCTCACACGGCCACAGGTGGGAACCTGGCCCACAACCCAGGCATGTGCTCTGACCGGGAATTGAACCGGCAACCTCTTGGTTTACAGGACAATGCCCAACCCACTAAACCATACTGGTCAGGACTGTCCCAACAAACTCTTTATTGACTTCTGCCAAGTCTGGTGTATGGTGTTGGATGCAGGAACAGCAGACTGAGTATTGCCATTTGTAGGTTCTGCATGTGCCTAGGGCTGGAAAGATCGATGTGCCCTCAGAGTTCACAGCAAGAGTAAGGCCTTTCAGGCACCATTCTGCCTACCAAAGGAAGGAGAATTGAACTAACATTGATTAAATGATTATTGTTTCATGAAACGTCTCCTATATGGTAGGCATTTTATAAGGCACCACAGCTTCAACTTACAGTGGGAGAGATAATAGGTAAAGAAGTAAGTGTAAATAAATAACCCAATGTGATATGCTATAAAGTTATATACAATAAGCTACAAAAGGATAGAGAAAGAACTCCTATTTGGGAGTTTAGAACAAGCTTCTTTGGCAAATTGACATTGGGATTGGGTTCTTATGAATGAGTATACCAAGCATTGTGTTAGGTGCTTTAGGAGAGTAACTAATAGTCAGGATAATTTTGATTGCAAAGTGCAGAAAACCCATCTTAAATTGACTGGAATAAACCAGGGAGTTATTGTTCATATTAACAGGAAAGTCTTGAGGTGGGATTTCAAACATGGTTTGGTCATGATTCTGCTCCTTTTATCTGTGACTCTCTTGACTACCTTCCTCTGTATGTTGGGCTTGTCCTTCTTGTGTTGGTTTCCCTCATGGTTGCAAAAGGGCAAGCACTGGCAAGTTGGGCTTGGTGCTTCTTTTTTTATACCAGTGAGATAAAGAACATTGTTTCTCACACCATAACACAAAAGTGAACCTTAGTAGTTCAGGATAAGTAAAATTTAGGGATATATTATAGGAAGCATGGGAGGTCTCCAGAGAATTAGTTTAAAAAACAGTTGAAGAGTTCAAATGGCTTGAAGGCAGTCCCAGTTTCAGCTTATGACTCTTATTTGTAAAATTCTGGCTTTTAAATGACATCCTTTTTCCTGTGCCTCTTATGGTGCATGTGTTGATTTAGAGATAGATTTCTGGACTTCTACAACAGTAACACCACTTTGATAACACAAAAGCATTCACTTGTCATATGCAATGAGGATGGTAGATAAAGCTAATTATAACAAGGCAGCTGCCAACAATGTAAGAGCAGTCTATGAAATCTACCCTGTCTAGGTTCTTACCTCTGTTTTGCCATCACTTAGCTGGGTACCTTAGCCAAATTACTTCATCTTTTGGATCCTTGGTTTTTTATCTATAAAAGAGAAACAATGTTAAGACCTACCCCATAATGGTTGAGAATTGTATGAGATAATTCATGTAACGCATATAGCAAAGGTTCCCAAAGTTTCCTGATTTGCTGTGCTCTTGGTGTGTCATTAATTGTTTTTACAGCACCACTGAGCTGAAAGAAATACTTAACACTTCTGTTTATTAAGTAATCAGGTGCAAAAAAGTAATAGTAGTTCACACCATGTCCTATAGATGTCTCTGTATTTTCCTCAAAACTTAAAAATATCTTATAACCCTGGCTGGTGTGGCTCAGTGGATTGAGTGCCGGCCTGCGAACCAAAGGGTTGCTGGTTCAATTCCTAGTCAGGACACATGCTTGGGTTGCAGGCCAGTTTCCCAGCAGGGGGCACTTGAGAGTCAACCGCACATTGGTATTTCTCTCCCTCTCTTTCTCCTTCCCTTCCACTATAAATAAATAAATAAATAAATAAATAAATAAATAAATAAATAAATAAATAAAATATCTTACAGTAACTCTGTGAGCTGCCTATGGTACCCAAGGGTGTCTTGGTACACAGTTTGAGGATAGAATATTGCCAGGCACATAGTTGGTGCTAAGTACATGGTATTTCTTTTATTTTCAAATGTCTGCAATCACTATTATGAGAACCTAGGTATCAAAGAGGATGGTGATTTGGTAGTTTGACCCAGATGTTGAATGTCCCTGAGTAAGGATGGCTCCTTTTTCATAGTAATCCTTTCTAGTCCCAGGTTTCTTGTAAGTCAGCATCAACTCACCCCAGCCTAGGAGAGGATACTGACTTCCATGTGCATAGGCACAAAAATATCATTCTTAAAGCAATGACATTTTCTAGCTTTACCCCTGTTAAGATTTTCCCAATCCTCCACTCTGTCATCAGCCAAAAGTCACTCTTTCAGAGAGATTGCTATATGTTAGATCAAAATACTTCCCTCTGTCTCTGCCTGGCCTTTTCCATTCTCCTTTTCATTCTACTTCCTTCTCCTCCTCTCTCCATGTCCCTCTCAGCCAGTGTCTGAAAACTGGCCCCTGACCCACCATGATGAAAAGAGGCTGGCTACTTAATTCAGGAAAAATGATTGTTTGAACTCTGTTTTGACTCTCGGCTTGACTTGTGAGCCAGCAAGAACAGTGGGTATGATAGCTCATTCCTACATTCCTGCTCCCTCTCCCCTAAGGGAGTGGAGGAAAAACATGACCCATCTATATGCTGGTTACAAGAGACTTCAAATTGAAAGACCCATATACAGACTGAAAGTGAAGGGATGGAAAAAGGTATTCCACACAAATAGAAACAAAAAGAAAGCTGGGGTAGCAATACTCATATCATTCAAAATAGACATTCAAGCAAAGAATGTGAAAAAAGACAAAGAAAGGCATTGCATAATTTAAAAATGTCAATCCAATGAGAGTATATAATAATCACAAATATCTACATACCCAACATGGGATCACCTAGATATATAAAGCAAATGTTAATGGACATCAAAGAAGAAATTCACAGTAATACAATAATAGTAGAAGATTTTAATTCCCCACTCACATCAATGGATAGATCATCTAAACAGAAAATAAGAAAATAACTGCCTTAAATATCATATAATATCAAATTGACTTAATAGACATGTTTAGAACATTTTATCTAAAAACTGTAAAATACACAGTTTTTCAAGTGCAAGTGGAGCATTCTCCAAGATAGGTCACATATTAGACCATAAAACAAGCCTCAATAAATTCAAGAAGAGTGACATCATATCAAGCATCTTTATGAACACAATGGCATGAAACTAGAAATCAACTATAGGAGGAAAACTGGAATAAACACAAATACATAGAGACCAAACAACATGTTCCTAAACAACCAATGAATCAAAGAAAAAATCAATTTAAACAGAGAGACTAAAGAAGGTGGCTTGTGGGATTGGGCATGCTTGAGAGGCTCAGGAAAGTAGAGGTGAGGGCTTTGCTGAATCTCTCTCACTCTTACCAATTGAGGCCCATGGGGGATCTTTGACATTTTTCTAGAGGCTAGAGCTGATTTTAGTTCTGTTTGGTTGTTTAGATTCATGAAGGGAAATCTGATGTTTGTAGAATGAGAAGGAATGAAATAGCAGACCTGTCCATGCACTGTTGACACTGGGCCTCCTTGGTGCTGGCCAGCAGAGGTCGGGAGCGGCTCACTGGCTTTTAGTCCCAGCCAGCAGCGTTTGCTTTGGCCGTTGGGGGAAAGAGCACTTTGTGGAAAGCCAGCCCTCTCAGCCAAGGGCCTATTTTCGTCCTGAATCTGTTGAGTCCAGCCTGAAGGCTGGGTCCAGGATCAACAGAGGCCATGGAAAATGGGACTGGATGCTTGGAAGCCAGAATTGTGGGCTTTGTCTTCTTGACCAGGGCATTCATCCCTGAACTCATGAAAGCAGGAATGATGGGAGCGTGTCTTTGTGGCATCAAAGGCAGAAAGAACTAGCTGCTCTTTGTATGGTCATTGTAGCCAAGGGCTTACTGGACTATATAGCTAGGTTTCACCTCTTCCCAGGATAACCAGTTTAGGAAGGTGGATATGTAGTTAGAGTTGGCACAGTTCCCGAAGTGCCTGAGGTTTCCTAATTGGGGGCTTCTCCACACAGAGGAACCACTAGGTCACTGGATCAATATCCTTACCAACCAACCAGATACCATGGGAACACAGAGAAGTATTACTTAGGATGTCTTTCTTCTAGGAACTCAAAGTCTTTCTGGGGAAACAGGCTATTTTCACAATGAAATTATTTCAGTACTAAACATGGTAGAGTGAGGACCACATGAATGACACAAAGAAGTGCTCTATGAGCTCAGAGGAGGGCAAGAGCTCCAGGAGCGATATGCTTGAGTTGGATCTTGAAAAATGAGTAGGAATCAGATAAAAGAAGATGTGATGAAAGTCCTCTTATGCTCCTAAGGTAGAAATCCTTTGGAACTGGCTCAACATATTTCTTGATTTATGGTATTGATAGGATGTTGGTTTCCAACCAGATTATGTTCAGACTCAGATACCTGTTTCTGAACCTTAGTGCCCAGAATGACCCGAACTTCTCAGATCACTGCAACTTGGCTAGAGCTGGAATAGAGCTAGGGTGATGTCTGGAAGCATGAATCATCTTCTTCAAGCCCTCTTTTACCCTGTCACTCAACCCTATCCCAACTTGAAACCTAATAGTGGCTCTTCCATTGCTTTCAGAATGGCCAACTGACTGTACTTGGTATTCAAGGCCTTTCACACTCTGATCCAAACCTTCTTTTATAGCTGTTCTCTCATTCTTCTTGGGCACTCCCAGCAATTCTGTACAGGCTTATCCCCCAAAGCCCATGAGAAGTGCTTTAAAGTTATTTGTGAGCTCAGAGGAGTTTGACACCAGTCCCCTCCTCCCTTTGATAATTTGGGCTTCTTTGTGAGGTTTCTGAATTGCCTTTCATATCTAGCATATATTCTCACACAAGCAGAGTCTTATTCAAAACTGATTTTGTTGCTCTAGATCAGAGATCAGCAAACTTATTCTGCAAAGTGGCACACAGTAAATATATTAGTCTCTGACAGCTATAAGTCTTTGATTCAGCTACTTAGCTCTGCTGTGGTCACAGGAAAAAAGCCATAGACAATATGTAAATGAACAAACATGGCTATGTTCCAAGAAAACTTTGCTTATAGACTGAAATTTAAATTTTGTATAATTTTTCATTTGCCAAAAAATATTTTTTCTTTAGATTGTTTTCAACCATTTAATAATGTAAAAACCATTCTTAGCTCATGCTATGAAACAATAGGCAGCAGGATGGATGTGACCCACAAGCCCTAGTTTGCCAATCTGTGCTTTAGAACACAGAACTTGGACTCCTGGGTGGAAACTATGGGGGGGGGAGTTTAGCTCAAAATATAAATAAAAAGACAAGAATATTAAGAAAAATGGAATAGATTTCCTAGAAAGTTAGAACTACTCATTTTTCATCAAATGTTTTCAAACACCAGTAGTTAGGAATGTCTAGGAGGACTCAAACATCTTGTGGGGGCTTGCACATGATGCCTTAAATCTGTAGGGCTGTGCTTTTGTGAGTTTTGCTTCCACATAGCTAGTGTTCTGTAACTACTTGAACTTTTTCTTTTAATTTGAAGGTCTGTGTGGTTATATCCTACTCTTTGTCACCTAGCATTTGATGATACTGTCTCAATTTGTTTCCCAATTTTTCATGTGTGTACATGTTATTTCCCTTCCAGAAACTCCGGGGTTAATGCCAAAAGGGCAAGGTTCATCAGGCAGCTGCTACACTGTTGCATAGCAACCATCAAGGGCAGACAAATTACTTTAGAGGCCTTTGTGGAAACGTGATCTGACCCAACCAGTAGGGCAGAGTAAAGACCACATGAGACAATACATGTAAATGCCCTTTATTAACTATAAACACATAGTTTGATTCTGTTTCACAGAACACCACATTCTCTTTCACTTTACTAAAGGGAATTTAAATTTTCTTCAAGAAATTTCAGATTCTTTTGCTCCCCTCCCTTCCACAGTGGTTTTATCCTGCTTCTTAGAACAACATCTCCTTTCTGCCAATTGTCCACAGTAGTCTAATCCTGCCCACAGACTACTAGACCCTTTGTGTTACTGTCCCTTCCTCTTTTCATCTGTACCCCAGAGTAGTTTGATGACACCTTGTAGAAATGCATCCCTGTTCTGTTCCCTGTACATTTCAGTGATCTGGTCCTGTCTGGAGAGCATCAGCATCTTTCCACCTTCTGTCTCACGCCAATTATTTGATTTTATGTCATTGAGCATCAATTTCTTGTAGTTCCTCCTCCGGGATCTACAGTGGTTTGATTTTGCCTCACAGACTATTAGGTCCTTTCTGATTCTCCCTCCAGCATCACCATCACAGATGGTATGGTCCTTAGCATCAGGTCCTTTTCATACCCACAAGTGATCTTCTAAATAGATCCATCTTGATCCCTTCAGTGACTGGTTCTCGCACTACCCATGTAAAACTGGCCCAGATAGCTTTAAAGTGGTCAGAACTTGCTCTTGAGCAATTTAAGTATTTTCTCATAGGAAAAAATCAGTTCAGACCAGTTCAAATATATTTTTACCAGTTTAAACTAATTCTTCAGAGCTGGAGCCTGAGGTTGGTAAACCTAGGAAGATGGCTGAAGACGATGCTGATTCAAGCCAAAGCAAGGAATCAGGTACTTACAGAAGTTGAAACAGCTGAAAACTTGAAAGCAAATCAAATAAGAACATAAAATACAGGAGCCAGGGTTGTTTGAGGAGAGGCTCAAAAGAGATTTGTTGCATCCAAACATATTTTTGGGAGGTGAGAGACAGATTTGAGGAGCTAATGCAGGATTTTGGGTTCTTCCTTGGTATATCTGGAAAGCAGTATGGGAACTGATCCCATTTAGCAGCCCCATGCTGCTGGAGCTGATACTGAGTTCTATGTGGCCCCAATGATGCTTGTTCTGCAAGCCAGCCCCTGGGGCCATTCTTTGTGTCTGGCCTCATCTCAGGTTGCAATTAATAGAGTCCTAAACCACAAGTGAAAACCTTCCTACCCCTTTAACTGTCTACTAACTGAGATACTGTTTTTTAGTTGTTTAGGGATGCTATTTAGGTTAGAAGAACGGACTGGTAAATCTTGAAGGAAAAAGCTAATTATTATAGGTAGGACATGAAGTGAATGACTCAGCTAATTAGAATTGAGTTGGGGACTATACCTTGCAATTTTTAAAAGAGATGTAGACCAGTATCTAATTTCTCATTTATGGGACAGGTTATCTACCTTATTGTTATAGGCTGAAGTAGAAATTGGTCAGTGTTGTTTGGCTTCCTCCCAGGTGGTTGTCCTTCTGTGCTATGTGGGGACTGCTGTATGAAGGGTACGGATTTAAAAAAATGGAGGATGAAAAATGAAATCTTTATAGACTGTACCATTTCTAATTTGTGCAAAATCTCTACATTGGGATAATAGGCAAGCTGGATGCTTTGATGGTGACAGAATGCTGCAAGACTGAGGGTGGGGTTGGAGCTCTGGTTTGGTGCTGTTGTATCTCAATATCTTTTCTGCAGATAGATGAGGTTCAATGGCTGTGTACCTGTAATGTAAAAAGGAAAGGAGTCTTAGAATAGCATAACAACATAGTTTCCTGGGAGGGAAATTGATCTTTTTTTATGAGAGAATTTGGCTTAGTATCCTGTAATTTCAAAGATGTCTTTTAGGAAGATGGATTTAGTTGGCCACTGCCTATTTCTTGACAAGGGAGGATGGTGGCCATTCCAGTGAAGGCAATCATGTGGCATTTTCAAATGTTGAGGTAGAAATGAAAATCAGAAAATTTGGAGTCAGATAACTCAGCCTTTGAATCCTGGTTCTATTTGTTATGTGGACCTTGAGCAAATTGTGTAATCTCCCAAAGGCTTGTTTTCCTCATTTGTAAGATAAAGTTAATATCATCTGCCATAAAAATTTAAAAAAAGCTTAGAGTTTAATGCCTTTAGGAGCAAAGTAGCTGCCATTTAACATTTTTGTTTGATTTAACTAGATTGTGTAACAGGGATTATTTTTGCATATGTATGGGGAAATAATACATAGCTTGATAAACACAATTTCTTTTTAATTTTCAGCAATGTTTTCCAAAGTGAAGCTATTGAACTGTTTTGAGCAGCAAAGGAATGATTGTTCATTGAAATGCTTTATATGAAGCACAACATAAATGTGAGCAATTGTATTTTTATAATATGTTGATTATCATTAAAGTGACACAGAAAAGCTGCAGCATAAAATGGCTTCAGATTCACAGATATCTCTGGTTCCAGATACAATTCCTATTTTATCCTGGACATATGGCCACCAGAAGGTCTGAAATGTGGTATGCAGCAGCATAAACTGTAATGACCCAAGGTGGGGGACTGGGAGATGGGGGATCTTGTCAGAAATATAAGTGATAGGAGTGACCCAGTGTAAAGAGTGTGGCATATCCCAATCTGTCCTTTAGCCACAATATTTTGAAATTATTTTATTGCAAGGCAAGCCTGGATTACCTCACCTGGATTCTGACACCATTTCTGAAAATAGCAGGATCAAGTAAAGGAGAAAGAGTAAAGGCAATGATGTGGATCTTCGTGCATGTGGAAGTCCTGATTCTGCCATTCACAGGTGAGGAAGATGGGAGCCAGATCAGGCAGTAGAGCATGAGTTTGAAAAAATTAAACTTCAGTATATTGTGGCTTTAATAACACCATTAAGGAGCTATGTCCTGTATTTAGATTTGTGGGCTTGAAAACATGGCCTTTTTGATAGGGTCATTTGACTAATAGATGCAATTATGTGATAGCTATAGTATACCTGTATTACAGCAAGGCACATGACAAAGATTTTTATTTTTATGACCTCCTGGTGAACAAGATGGAGGAAATATGAGCTAGAACATTGCTCTTGTAGTTGGATTCTGAAATAGTTTTTTTAAAGTGCTACTTATTGAGCACTTACTATATGCCAGGCATTGTACTAAGTACTTTATATGCATTAACTATTTAATCATCACATAAGCCTTATGAGCTATGTCTTATTAACGCTATCATACAGAAAATGGAGCTAATTAGCACAAAGGATGCTACTTATTGATTTCATGTTCCTCTGGAGCAGGAATCTTTTTTAATTTTTATTTTTTAAAGTATTTTTATTGATTATGCTATTACAGTTTTCCCAATTTTCCCCCTTTATTCCCTGTATCACCCAACCCTCCAGCATTCCCCCCTTAGTTCATGGCCATGGGTTGTACATATAAGTTCTTTGAGTTCTGTTTCCTATACCATTTTTATCTCTCCCCATCTATTTTATGCCTATCAATTATGCATCTTCTTCCCTGTATCTTTCCCCCCATTCCTCCCTTCCCCCTCCCTACTGAAATCCCTCCATGTGATGTCCATTTCTCTGATTCTGTTCCTGTTGTAGTTGTTTGCTTAGTTTTTGTTTTCATTGTTTTTCTTTTCTTTTAGGCTCATTTGTTAATAGTTGTGAGTTTGTTGTTCTTTTATTGTTCATATTTTTATCTTATTTTTCTTAGACAAGTCCTTTTAACATTTCATATAATAAGGGCTTGGTGATGATGAACTCCTTTAACTTGACCTTATCTGGGAAGCACTTTATCTGCCTTTCCTTTCTAAATGAAAACTTTGCTGGATAGATTAATCTTGGATGTAGGTCCTTGCCTTTCATCACTTGGAATACTTCTTTCCAGCCCCTTTTTGCCTGGAGCAGGAATTCTGAAGAAGTATGTGTGCAGGGTATGGGAGTGAGGGCACATTCTCTGAAAGTTTATCAGAATCACCTGCATGAGGGTTTTTTCCAAACCACGTAGGCCTACCCCTTCGTTACAGTATGTGCTTTTAGAAGGCATACACTGCCTTGGATATCCCTGATGATTTGTGAGCCACTGTGATTACTGTGAATGGGTGGTGGGAGGGCCCTCAGGTGTGTTGAAGGCAGGAAAGAGGTTGAGCTTCACTATTGCAAAGAGAGATCCCTGGTGGTAGGCTTTAAGACTCTGTCTTTGTTTCAACATTTTAGTTGATGACTTGGATGAAGATATAGAAGTGTATGCTCATCAGACATTAAGAGGGAACTGGAGGGGAAGGGGAAAGTAATTATGATAGATGATGGAACCAGGAATCCAAGAAGAATTTACTAGGTTGCAAAGATGGTTCAAAAACAACAATTTAATTTGAACAGAATAAATGCATAAGTTTCACAAAATAAAAAAATGTGAGCAATTCTACAAGGTGGATATATGTTTAATATGGTTGCCAAAATGTTATCTTTTAAAGAGGGACACAGACAAAATAGAGGTTAAGAAGAGAAGCCTGGAAGGCAGAGTGGGACATGATTACTGTCTTCCAGTATCTGCAGTGTTGTCAGAAGAAAAAGTCTTTTTTCTGTATGATATGATCCCAAGGGACCAAATTAGGATTAATAAATAGAAGTTATACCAGAGCTGACTGAAAATAAGATGGGCTGTGTTATGTTGATGTAAAAAACATCCAAATTTGTAGAGAATGTTTGAGTTTATTTGAGCCAAACTAATGACAATTGCTGGGCAACAAAATCTCAACAACTGAGAAAATGCTCCAGAAAATGGCAGTTTTGCAGCTTATTTTTTTTCATGAACAATGCTGTAGGGATTGATTGAGGGAGTTGCAGCTTATTTTATACAGTATGATAAAAAAGGATGAGTAAGGAGGGTTACATGAAATCCATTGGTGGTAGATGAGGGAAGCAGGAGAAGGCAAAGCAGGGAAATCTCTGAGATTACATAGAGTAAAATGGAGAGACAAAATACTTCTTTTGCATGGGTGGGTATAAAATAGTTAAAAATTAACATTCACAGCACGTAGATAGGGTTTTTGAACAACAGGATAACAATGGGGTTCCGTGGTCGCTCTGGTAACAGATTGTGCCCTGAGGAGTCTGTAAAAAAGGTAATTACTCTGGCATTCCAAAAGTATGTTATGGAAGATCCAAAAAGATAGACAGGCTCAGTTAGGGTAAAGATGGACCTTTGTTAGGGAAGATACCAACAGGATATGACTACCCACCATGACTCACTTTTAAGTTTTAATTTCAGACCATCCTATGTGGCTACTTTAGGTTCTGAGTTTACAAATTCACCATACAGGCCTCCCCTGAGATTGTCAGGCTTAGTATGTGGCCCCTTTTTTGTCCAGTTAGATGGAAACAAGTTCCTTATACAGTAATAGGAAACCTTTGAGCAGAAGCTGGCTGAATACATGTTAGGGATTTAGTTTTGATACAAAACCTCAAATGCAGTCTTAATTGCCACTGTTTAGTGCATTGAGAGAATTGCCATGCACATGTTTTGAATATTCTTTGTCTGCTGATGGAGGGGTTGGTGATCAGAAAGAAGTATAGGGAAAATTGAAACAGACTCATAGATACATACACCAGACTGGTGATTGCCAGAGGGAAGAGAGTGAAGGGGACTAAGTGAAAGAGGTGAAGAGAGTAAGAAGCACAGATTGGCGGTTATATAATAGTCATGGGGATATAAAGTACAGCATAGGAAACATAGTCAATAATATTGTGATAACTATGTATGCTGCCAGGTGGGTACTTGAAATACCAGCGGGACCACTTTGTAAAGTATGTGATTGTCTAACCACTATTCTGTACATCTCAAACCAGTACAAAATAATACTGAAAAGTTATTTTATTTTTGTATTAATACATAAAATTTTTTATGTTAAGGTTATTTTGGTGTTGAATCCAGTTGGAATTATTTACATGTTCATTGTACTATTCTTTAAACTTTTTTGAAAAAATAAAGTTGAAAAATTATTTAAAAAGAAAAGGTATTATAAGGTAAACCTTCAGAATAACTAGTGAATCTAAGGAAACTCTAGGGTTAGCTGGTGTGACCCAGCCAAGGATGGCACTGAAGGGAGGAATCATTTGCTAAGCATCAAGTATATAAGGTCTTTCCAAAAGGTATCCAGCCATGTAATAAGAAAAATAGGATGGGAGTAAAAGACAGAATACTGTACTTGAACAACAATTAAAATAAAAGAAAATACAAAAAAAAAGAAAATAGGGACTTTTTCTTCAAGAAGATACAAGAAACATTGTACATAAGACAATGACACCTTAGTCCCCTTCAAAGCAGGCATCTTGGGACCTCACACAGTTCTCCCAATCACCATCAGCTGCACCACAGTATTTTCCTGAATCTCATTGATGGTCTGACATCTCTTCCCTTTCAAATGTGATTTAAGTTTTGGGAAAAGCCAGAATTTGAAGGGTGCCAAATCTGGGCCGGAGTGGGACTGAGTCCCCTGGGTGATTTGATGTTTCTCCAAAGAACTCTGCACAAGACATGATGCATGAGCTGGCACATTGTTGTGATAAAGGTGCCAATCACCAGTTGCCCATCACTGCGGCCTTCTGAATCATCTGAATAGTTTCCGTGGAGGAATGTTCAAGCTTCATGCAAAATTTGATGCAGATTCGTTGCTCTACTTGCTCAGTCATTTTGAATGTGAGAGCCACAGAGTACACATGCTCACTCAATGACATCTACCAACCCCACTGACTAGTACAGTGAAGTTGTCATTGTTCACGCATGTGCATTACAGTCCACTCTCCTTGGCTGCCAGGTGACATCGATGTCGTACAAACCGTTCTCATTACATTAACAATGGCTGGACTTTTTCTGGACAGACCTTATATGCCTGGTGATATTGCACAAATTACTCAATTTGTGCAACAATCAGGTGAATTAAATATTATTACATATTATGAATTACATATCTTTTACAGATGAGAAAATTGAGGCTCAGAGAGGTTAAGTGACTTGCCCAAGGTCATGCAGCTGTTAAGTGACTTCAGGAGAGCACATCAAAACCCCACTTAGGGAAAAATGTAACAGAATTTCTATTTTCTACCTGATCACCTCTCCAGTTGAATAAAGAGCTGGTATTGCCAGAGGCAAGTCAGAACTATGTGGATAAGTGCGTCATGCTGGGCTGGGTGCCTGGAGTAGATGAGAATATGAAGATATATGATCAGCCTCTAGTCTAGCAGGTCCTGGAGGATGGTGTTGGAACGCAGCTGAGTTATTACACAGACTAAATGGCATGACTGTTTATTCATAATGTCTGTACCTTATACAAAACGCTGTCTTCCATAGACTCTCAGAATGGCACAGCTGTAAGAGAATATAAAGAACTTCAAAGTCCAGAAAAACCTATATTCTGAAGAACAGAAAACTGTGATCCAGAGAGGGGAAGGGATTTCTCCAACTTCTTTAACTTAATAATTTTGCCCCTGATATTGCCAAGGGTTTATTAATTTTATATTGTAATCTAGTAAATTTAATATTATAGTTTCTCAGAGCAGATTTGTTTTTTAAGATAGGACCAATTCCTCTGTGAAACTTGGTACTCTGTTTCAGAGCTAGAAGATATATATGTAATGTTCTGGTTTGTTTTTTTCCCTAATTTTTTAATGTTTTAATTCACTTTTTTAAATTTTATTTTAATTGTTGTTCATGTACAGTTTTCTGTCTTTTACTCCCAACCCAGCCCACCCCCCAGCCCTCCCACCTCCCTCCCATTTCCACCTCTCCTAGTTTTTGTCCATGTGTCCTTTATACTTGTTCCTGAAAACCCTTCCCCTTTTCCCCTGAAATTCCCTCCCCTCTCCCCTCTGGTCACTGTCAGCCTGTTCTCTATTTCAGTGTCTTTGGTTATATTTTGCTTGTTTGTTTGTTTTGTTGTTTAGGTTCCTGTTAAAGGTGAGATCATATGGTATTTTCCCCTAATTTTGTAGAAGCCAGCAAAATAAAAATAAACTTTAAAGAGCATAAACTTTAGAGTTAAACAGATTGGGTTGAATTACTTTAGTGGAACCCATGGGAAATCCATGAACTTCTTTGAATTTCAGATTCATTATTTGTAAAAATGGGACTAATAATTGTTTGATTTTAGTCATATAGAGTTTGTGGTGCTTGTGAAAAATCTAATTGTATAGATTTCAGAGGGGCTAAAGCTCAGGAGATGCAGATTTGAGAATCAACAGCCGAGGCGAAAGCACATAAAATTACATGCATGGATGGCATTGCCTAGGCAGAGGGATCTCTTTCACATGGCATCTCTTCAACTATTTGAGGTGGAAAGTCATGTTATCAAAGAGATGTTAAAGAGATGATTCAATTCTCTAGGCTAGATGTCAGAATTGTCTGATAATTCTGCATTTGTCTTGAATTCCAACTTCTTCATTAGCTAAGTTGTCTTTTTGAGGACATCATATTTTGGTTTTATCACTCTTAAGGTTTGGTGTTTTAAAGCTAAACACAGTACCCCTGGTTTGGTGTGGGGAAAGAGCAAGGCCATCACCTCCTTCATTCTAGACACTGTACTTTTATTAGCTCACTTTTGGTCTCCATGTCTCACCACTCATACTCTGTATATTGTTGACTAAACCTCTTGTGTCTTTTAAGCAGATACTTCTAATTTGACATATTATTGACCCCCAATCATGAAACAGTGATTGTGGTAGTGAGTTTCAAATCTTAGCACAAATAAGATTTACCTGAGAAACTTATAAAAATGTAGATCCTGGGCACCCAGTCACCAATATTCTGGTTCAATAGGTGTGCCATGGGCACAGTAATCCTTGTTTTAACAAACACTCAGGTAACTCTGATGCAGGTCTTCCTTGACAAAACTCTGAGAAATTCTGTCTTATGGAATGGAGAGAACTCAATTTGGACCATTCTAGTCCCCAGCAGAAACTTGGATTTTAGCCCCATACCTGGCCCTGCTTCACTGCAGAATGCAGCCATGAAGTGGCTGTGGGGTATCATCACCAGCTCCATCTCATTTCTTGATATCTAACACTTGGTTTAGTGGAAAAGGTAAGACTTATTCCCTTGCTTTTCTATTTTTTGAAGCTTTTTAGATACTCTCAAACTGGCTGACCTGTATTTAGAATGGCACTTCATTGGGAGTCAGAATAATATAAAGATCAAGACATGAAGTTCATTGATTGGTGATTAGTGGCTTGTTACGTCTCAAAACGATTTGATATACCATCTACCAAACTGTATTTCAAATGTATTGAAGATTTTCATTTAGAACATTAAAGACTTTAAAAATAGAAGAAGATGTAGGTGAATAAATTATTTATCTCTATATAGCTGTAAAATAATACTTTATATCACAGAGGAAAGGGCTGTATATTTGCATATATAAAAATGAAGCCCTGGCTGGTATGGCTCAGTGGACTGAGCACCAGCCTGTGAACCAAAGGGTCACTGGTTCAGTTCCCAGTCAGGGCACATGCTTGGGTTGTGGGCCAGGTCCCCGGTAGGGGGCATGCGAGAGGCAATTACACATTGACGTTTCTCTACCTCTCTTTCTCCCTCCCTTCCCCTCTCTAAAAATAAATAGTCTTTAAAAATAAAAACCTCTGTGAATCTAAAACATGAGTGTACTAAAGCATGAAAAAAATTGAAATACAAATAATAAACTAAGGAACATGTATAAAGGACTCATGAACAAAGCCAAAAGGGGGAAGGATTAAGGGTGGGAGGTGGGAGTGGTTGGGGTGGGGGAAAGTGGTGGCAGGAAAATGGAGACAACTGTACTGGAACCACAATAAAAATATAAAATAATATAATATGAAAAAAGAAAAAATAATAAACTAGAAATCTGTGTGACAAATATGACAAATGCAGTTGATTCTCATTTATAGATTCTATATTTGCAAATTTACTTATGTGCCAATGTTTATTTGTAACCCCCAAATCAATACCTGTGGTGGTTTTGGAGTCATTCATTGATATGTTCAGAAGTGACAAGAAGTTCCGTGATATGCACATTCCCAGCTGAGGTCCAACAAGGCAATTCTCTGCCTTCTTGTTTCAGCTCTCATACTATAAATAAATGTACTTTTCATGATTTATTTGGTGCCATGTTTTTCACATTTTTGTGGAGGGTTTTTTTTGTGATTTTGCTGTTTAATATGTCCTTGAAGCTTAGTGCTGAAGTTCTGACTAGTGTCCCTGAGCAAAAGAAGGCTATTATGTGCCTTAATGAAAAAATGTGTGTATAAGATAAGCTTAGATCAGACATCAGTTATTGTATGTGAGTTCAATGTTAATGAATCAACAATGTATATTAAATAAAGTGCCTTTAAACAGAAACACACACAAAGCTTTGTATTGATTTGTTGACATAAATGTTGTGACAGAGGTTCACAGTAACCTAAACATATTTTCCCAGGAAGAAAGATTCAGGATTTGCTAAATCAGTGTTTGTAGTCACTTTATAAAACATGACTACTGTGAATAACAAGAATCAATTGTATATATAATTATTATTACCATGTAATATGCTAAATATATCAAAATACATGTAAATTGATATAAACATAGCAAAATTCAAGTAAAATAGTTGTAAAGGAAATATGTATCTAATTTTCAGAACATAGAAAACAAAACATGTATATTAATGTTACTGAAAAAACATTCATTTTACTAGTAATCAAGGAAATCAAATTGAAGTAATGATGGAATGTCATTTTTGTTGCCTCTCAAATTAGAAAAAGTGAAAAAGATAATACTCTATGCTGGTGAGAGTGTAGTGATATGGTTATTTATGTACATTGCCAGTGGATTACGTTGGCATGTTATTTTGGGAAGTTCTTCGATGATATCTTTAAACAGCTCTAAAAATTGTAATATCTTATGACTCAGGAATTCACCTTTTAAGAATGTTTCCTGAAGCCCTGACTGGTGTGGCTAAGTGGGTTGGTTGTCCTCCTGCAAACTGAAAGGTTGCCTGTTCTATTTCCAGGAAGGGCACATGCCTGGGTTAAGGACCAGATCCCTGGTTGGAGGCATGTGGGAGGCAACTAATTGATGTTTCTCTCCCTCATACCTTTGTTTCTAAAAAATAAATAAATAAATAAAATCTTTAAGAATATTTCCAGAAGAAATAAAGTTTCAGATAAAGATTTATGTGCCATTAATATAACATTTGTGCAAACAAGAGTAGGAAAGAGATTGTAAATGTCCAGGAATAGGGGAACGGATATATTATGGACAGAAACAAGATAGAAGACTTATAAAACTATTAAAATATTTTTGTTTTATTATTACTATTTAATTCTTACCCAAGGATATGTTTAGAGGGAGAGGGAGAGAGGGAAGGGGAGAGAGAGAGAGAGAGAAACATCCATGTAAGAGAGAAACATTGATTAGTTGCCTCCAGTATGTACCCCAACCGGGAAGGGAGTCCACAACCTAGATATGTCCCCTGACCAGGCATTGAACCTGTAACCTTTTGGTGTATGGGATGACACTCCAACCAACTGAGCAACCTAGCCAGGGCAAAACTATTAAAATATTTTTAAAGAAAATTTAATGAAATGTGAAAATGTTCTTGATTTAATTGGTACAACACAGACTATGAAATATATAAAATTAAATTATAACTAAATTATAGATAGGTAGATAGATAGATAGATAGATAGATAGATAGAAATCAACCTGAAAATAAGTTCACTTAAGAGTAAATCAGAGAGGAAGATGGTGGCGTGGTAGGAGGTACCAGATTCTACTTCTCCCTACACACGGGAGAAAATCCTAGCCGATCTACGGAGGAACAGAGCAAACAGCCAACATTATCACAACATATATGAAAATAGGAGATCACAAATCATAGTGGATATTGAAAAACCCAATGGTAAGGAGACTAGGTCAGGATAATAAGGGCCCAGGGATCAGTGTGGGGACCAGGAAGGTTGTAGCTCCAGGCCCGGCACCCCAGGGTCTTCCTTTGGGGCTCCTGAGAGAGAGCTGGGTCAACCGTTCCCTCCCTGGTCAAACAAGGACTGAGCAGCACTGGGGGAGGCCAGTTTACTGGAGGGCGCAGAGAGGGGAGTGAGGATGAAGAGGCACCCACACAGGGGATGTGAGCACCTACGCATAGCCCTTGTGAGGGTGTGCACCCCACCCGGTGCGGCCAAGGGCGCCCTCCTGTACGCCTGTGCCCCCAACCCAGAGTGAGTGTGGTTTTGTGGAAGTCTCGGAAACCACAGCGGTGAAAAAGGGTGCGGGTGCTCCCTGGGAACTGTGATGCCCAGGCTGTAAATTTGGGGGAAGTGGGAGCCCCTTGGGATCCACAGAGTGCACACCCGTGAACCTGGAAAAAGCGCAGGTGCCCCTCGGCACATTGGAACCCACCGAGGTGAACTCCTGAGACCGCGCATAGGAGCACCTAGACCCCATACACAGGACCCTTCAGAGAGGCACCAGACGGGCTCTGGGAAGAACATGCAGCTAGCCCTAGGAACAGTACACCAGAGGCTGACTGAGTTCTGAACGGAACAGAGAAAAACTGTCTCCAGTCGCCCCTCAGTGTGCTGAGCCCAGCTAGAAAAACTGCTTTGGCCAGTCTGAAACCAACAATAGGTGTTTTGTTTGTTTGTTTGTTTGTTTTTGTTTTTGTTTTTTTCTTTTAATTATTTTTTTAAGTAACCTTTTATCTTTTAATTCTTATTATTTTTAGATCTATCAATTCTTTATGCTTCTCTTTCTGTCATTCTAGTGTTGACCCTTCTCCCTTGCTTTCCAAATTATCTCTTCTTCTTCCTTCCATCTTCTGCTCTGTTCCTTTCTTTTTTGAACCTGCAAGTAATTGTATAATTGTATTATCATTATTTCATTATTCTTACACCTTTTATTTTAATAGTATTTTGGTATTCCTCTTCTTTCTGTATAGTCTTCTTTGCTTGGTGGGTTATATTGTACCATTTGATAGGTTTCCCTTGTTCTCTCATTCATAGTGTATTGCTAATTTACTGTCCTTCATTTCTGTTCTGTTAGTACACTACTCAAGACTCCATAATCTCTGTTCTTGTTATCTAGATCTCATAGATTCTGTCATATGATTGTTGCTCTAATATTACTGTAAATAATAGCTATTACATACAATTGTAAATACTTCACAACACCCATCCTAGATCTTAGCCCACCTCACAGTTTGCTGAACTCCATTACTGTAGTGGTTAACTCTATTCTCTCGCACACTACACCTATTTACTACCCTTTACTCTCACCCTACCTCAGAATCTGACTTCCCACATCCTCACTGCTTTCTAGAGCCAACTCACAATCCTTTCCTTCCCAACAAGAGTCTTATCTTCTCTACATCCTTTCTAAAAAGTGGCTAGTGGGGTGAAAGATCATGGTTAACACTATACATAGCCAAAGGATCTCCTATCTCCTCTCTACTGGCTGCTACTGTGAATATCATAGAATACACTCTTGCTGTCTTAAACTATTTTGCCTTACCCCTCCAACTGATCACAAAAAAGAGTAGGTGGAAGCTGTGAACACCTAGATACCAGAAGGAGACTCTACCACTGAATCTCACAGGTACTCTACAACAGAAGTTCACACCATATACCCAGGGAGCCAGAACACATCAATTTAAGAAGCTGAGGCTAGCGAGAAGAGTCTCACGAACAATGAGAAGACAAAGAAACAATCCCCAACTGAAAACAATCCCCAAGGGAAAGGAGGAAGCCTCAGAAAGAAAGCTAAATGAAATAGAGGCAACTCAACTATTAGATTCTGAGTTCAAAGCAATGATTATCAGGAAGTACCACAAACTCTCAATGAGTTTCCAGAAACTACAGGGAAGCTACAATGAACTCGCTGCAAACTATATCAGCCCGAAAAAGGAAACAGAAACTATCAACAAGGGCCAAAAGGAAATGAAGAATACAATTTCTGAACTGAAGAACAC
>CM052552.1:30825055-30879716 GCA_028533065.1 Trachops cirrhosus | reverse complement strand
TACAGGAAGAAGTATAAAGGACATATGGACAAAAACCAGGGGGGCTGGAAATGGGAGGGAGGAGTGGAGGGATGGGTGGGTTGGCTGGAATGGCAGTAAAGGATAGAAACTGTACTTGAATAATGATTAAAAAATAAATTAAAAAAATAAAAGAGTAAATCATATTTTATTGTTATGTGCCTTTAATTTCTAACCAGAAACTAGGAGAATAGGGGATCCCTTTTACATACTACCTGGTAAACATCATTTTAACCTTACTCAGTTGGACATATTTCAGGAGTTGGGACAGTGGGTGTTTTTAGAACAGCTACTGGGATTTGTGGGCTGTACCAGACCAGGGAAAAAGAGAAGTTAAACTGTTTCTCTACTCCCTCTTTCTTTCCCTTCCCTCTCCTCTTTCTTAACCCTCTCTTTCACTCCATGTCCGTTCCTCTCCCTCTCTCACTTCACCTCCTTTCTTTCCCCATCTTTGGTAATGCTGACAAAGGAAAGGTTCATTCATATTTAGGTGAAGAAGTAACGTGGGAAGAATCTTGGAAGCATTAAGAAGAAGGTGACATTTGAACTGAGTAATGAAAGATATGCAGGATTTTTCTAGGTGAAAAATGCAGGGCAGATCTTGACCTTTTGTACTTCTAAATGTCAGTGATGCTACTCTTGATGAAAAAACAATGCCTTCATGACGCACTAAGAGTGATTTTCCTTTGGTATGGCTGTACCTAGAACATTCTAGTGCTTTTCCTCAAAATCTAGGTAAGTCATCCTATTCTGATGCCCTGATGTTTGGGTCAACAGAGGATGGACACAGATAAAAATTAAAGAATTCTACATCATCTTGATGAATCAGGTATGTAATGTGGAGAATGGGTTGAAGGTGAAGAGATATTGGGGAGAGAAGTAGAAAAGAACAAATATTTGTTGAACACAAAAATTCATTGCAGTGTTATAGCTCTTATCTCTAATTTTACTGAGTATTTAATAACCCCAGAAAATAGACAATTATTCCAATTTAAAACATGAAAACTAATGAGAGTTTAAAGGAAGGTTGAATAGTAGAGGTTGTGAGGAGTATGTGTGTGTAACATATACTTTGGAAATAGAATTAGATATAGCATTAGCAAGGGTAGAGGGATTATTTTTTCTTTTTGTATTGTTGTTCAGTTACAGTTGTCCCCATTTTTCTCCATCACTCTCCCCTGCTCCCCCACCTCCCATAGTCAATCCTCCCCACTGAGGGATTATTTTTTTGTTTTTTTTATTCTAATTGTTGTTCAAGTACAGTTTTCTGCCTTTTACTCCCAACCCAGCCCACCCCCCAGCCCTCCCCACCTCCCTCTCATTTCCACTCCCCCGTAGTTTTTGTCCATGTGTCCTTTATACTTGTTCCTGTAAACCCTTCCCCTTTTCCCCTGAAATTCCCTCCCCTCTCCCCTCTGGTCACTGTCAGCCTGTCCTCTATTTCAGTGTCTTTGGTTATATTTTGCTTGTTTGTTTGTTTTGTTGTTTAGGTTCCTGTTAAGGGTGAGACCATATGGTATTTGTCTTTCACCACCTGGCTTATTTTGCTTAACATAATGCTTTCCAGCTCCATCCATGCTGTTGCAAAGGGTAGGAGCTCCTTTCTTTCAGCTGCACAGAATTCCATTGTGTAAATGTACCATAGTTTTTTGATCCATTCATTTATTGATGGGAAGCAACCCCTGAGGGATTATTAATCAGCTTAATTGTACTGTGCGGATAATCATTGGGACTCTGCTTAGTTCAAAGGGTAAAGCCAAAGTTAGATGAAATAAAGGCTGTGGGAGTGTCCTGTAAACTTCAGACCACTGTGCCAGTGGGGGATGCTCACAAACTTTGAACTTTCAGGAACTTCGGAGAATGGAAAGGCGATTAATGAAAGTGGGTACTCAGGAGGAAGAATATATTAGCAGGAAGACGATATTTCCTAATTCTTCAACACCTGCTGCTGTTGAAGTTCACACTTGTCAGTTCATACTTCTCATAGCACTTCCCATTGTTTTCTACCATTGTGTATAGAGACCCCATCTATGTAAATACCTATAAATGCATAGACCATATCTGGAATGATACACAAAAAACTTTTAACAGTGATTGCTTCTAGAGAGGGAAACTGGGTGGGAATGGGAAAAGCACTTACTTCTCACTTTGTAACTTTTGACCTGTACAACATATGTATGTGTTACCCTCACAAAAATTATAAAACAGACTAAAAACAAAATGGAAAAACCTCATAATTCCCCAGAACATTTATGTCTTCTGTTCTTTAACCCCATAGTTTCCCCTTTGTCCTATGAGGTGTTCCTTACTTGTCCATGGTGCTTTTTCCTGACCATCCTAACCCATACCCTATTCTTTTTTCCATGCCCTATTCTTCATGACTACTTGATGTGGGAACCAATGGGAAGAAGGAAATTTGAGCTAACAAGTGTAGACTACTCTTGCAAAAGATTAGTGGAGAAAGGAAGGGTGTTATTAGGTAACGGAGGACCTTAGAGTCAATCAGGGTTTCAAATTTAGGTATTCCTTTATTTGTGGCTAAGATGGCTTTTGCACCTGCTTATGGGTGGAGGGCAAGAAACCTGAAGAGAAGGAACAAAAGTTGAAGATAAAGGAAAGGGAGGCATTGTAAACCAGCTGGTAGCCTTTCCAATACTATCAGCAATATTGAGATGCAAATAAATATATTTCTAGGGGCTGTTTAGAAATGGTTCTTTAAAACCCCTAAAGCCCTCTGTAAGGAACCATATTTCAGAATAGGTCTCTCTGTAGACATTTACAATAGCAGCTCTTGGGTCTGCTGAGATCTAGCAGGCATACATTCAATAACAGTTAAATGATTACTATGAGTAAGGCACAGTACAGGGCAAGGGTTTCCATGGCTTAATTAAATGTACTGACTTGACACTCATGAAGGGAAGAAAGGTTCTGCAAGAGTAAGGATGCTTGAACATAGTTTTGGTGATGGATTATGGGGGTTCAAGTGTTGTGGATTGTAACAGAGCTCATACACTGCTTGGTTCCTAGTAGGTGTTCAGTAAGTGTGACATAATTCATTTATTGAGCACCTTCTATTAGCCAAGCACTGTGCTAGGTTCTGAGACAACGTAGAGAAGTTGTACATTTTCTTACTTTTTGAGGTGCTGAAGTTTAATGGTGGTTACACTAGGGTGATAAATTTCATGACAAAAGTTGAAACAAGTGTAGGAGGTGACCTACCCCAGAAGCAGAACCAGATTACAGTGAATTGAGGTAAAAGAAACTGAAGACAGTGAATGTAGATTGTTCTTTCAGGAAGATTGGTTAGGAAGAAAAGAAAGAGGACAGCAAACAGTGACAGGCAGGGTTGAGAGACTGTTTCTTAAATGGTGAGAAGTCTGAACATATTGTGCAGAGGAGAAAGAACCATTAGAAAGGGAAAGGGTGAAGATTCAGAAATAAAGATAGTAGGAAGGGATGTGAGATAAAGCTGGCCATGAATTCTTAGAACAATGGTTGTGTGGCACTAAGAACTTTCCTGAAGCAGGAGATCATGAATTTTTGAGTGATTCCAAGTCAGATGTGGTAAGTTAAGAGTATGGAAAATATAGTGGTTGAAATAATGAATTGTAGGACCAGGTCCAGAAAGTAAGAAAATTAGGCTGGAGTGAACTGATTAAGTCAGGAGAAAACAGGAGACCAAAGAATAGAAGTAGTGGGAATAAGGAAATAAAAGCCCTTAAAAGGAAAAAAGTGGTCAGATAGTGGGATATATGAACTTAAGATTTTAGAAGTAAAGAAGCTCTGAGTGATAAAAAGACCTGGATGTGGCCATGGGTGTGGACAACTCACATGCAGGAAAAAGTCATTGGAGTTGAATGAAGAAAGTGGTGCTCTATGGTTAACTTTATGGAAGTTAAAATGCCTCCATGGTGGTACAAAGACTAGCATCAGGAGCCACACATTCAATTTATGTTTGGGAGAAACAAGGAAGTAGGTAGATGCCAGTGATGAGACTCAGTGGTAGGAGAAAGCCAGTGAGTGTCTCAGTTGTCATTCACATACTCTTCCAAAGAGGTAGGTGAGAAAAGATGTGCTGGGTATCTGTGAGCTTGATTTCTCTTTCTCAAAGTGCTTCTAAGGGATTGAGATGATAGTCTCAGGCTGCAGAGGATGTTTTACCTGTGATTGTGGGGTCCAGCTTGTCCCAGGAGTACCAGCTTTCTAAAGGCTTAGCCAGCAGGGTAAAACACTGCAGGAAGGGGAATAAGAATGAGGAGGAACTGAATCACACAAAGGAGATGGGAAAAACATGTTCTGAGTTGAGTAATTCCCCAGAAAATGTGGTGAACTGCTGGTCTGTCCATGTGTTTCCATGGTATTTATAAGAACAGTAGTAATAACATATGAAGCAGTTTATCTCATTGATGCCATGAGAGGAATATCAGGCAGTGAGGCTAATTTTTCTTGTGTCCAGGACAGCTTTTGAGTTACCATTTTGGTTACCAGTTGGCTCTAGCGTCTAGGTCCTGGTTGAGGAGGAATTCCAGAGGAAGAGTAGTAACAGATAGAGACTCCCAGCTTTGGAAGAACTAGTGAGGAAACTCTAGAGAAAATAGGGAATACCTTCAAGAAGCCCAAGCTATCCTCTTCCAGTAATGACAGCAACAACAATAATAATGATAATGATAGCAGCTAACACTTATATAGCACTTACTCTATGTCAGGCACTGTTTTAAGAATGTTATGCATATTATTTTTTTCAGGACTTCCAAAAATTCTGTGAGATAGGTAGTAATATTGCAATTTTTTCTAAGAGAACTACACATTGTTTTTTCAGGGTTTATTCCCACTCTACCCCTACTGTGGTAGCTTGAATCCTGGATTATTTACATTAAGATAGAGACTGTTGCCTTGCTGAATCTTTGGAAATTGTTCTGGCTGCATGGTTTAGACCATGCTGTGGGACTCAGGTGTTGTTCTGAGGCAAACCTGACAGAAGAAGCCTTCACAGAGGTTTTTATAACATCCAAAGTTATAATAATGTGCTTATGTATGCTTGTAAATATATAGTTTATCTCTGGAAGGTAACACAGGAATTTTTAAGTGTTTTCCTCTAGCAAGATTAGCTGTGTTCATGCATTTCTATGCATTTGTTTACCATGTGCATGGATTACCCTTACAAAACTTAAAACACACTCACACAGATAGCAAAAGAGAATAACTTTGAAAATACTCTTCTGAAAATTCAATTTTCCCATCTTTCTATTTTCTCTAAATAACACTGTAATACTATATATGACAGGAATGAGGGTAGGGGAAGGAAACTTAAGGGGAGAACTTAAGAAACTTAAGAGCTTGCTGCTGAAATTTCTGTCATTTTTTTTCCTGAGAGGGCTTATTGTATCCTATAACATTCCAAAATATGTCCATAACAAACCTCAATAGTATACCTTCTGTATTTTATATTCCAAAGAAAGAAAAACATACACATTTGCTACCATTTCTATCTGTAACCTTATTCAAATGGGGGTTGTAACTAGCTAGGCCTGAGGTCTTCTGGGTGTTTGCCTTAATGAAACATTCAGTTAGCCTGAGGGACCTAAACTAAAGAAAACAATCATGTACATGTCTGATTATTCAAAAGAGTGTTCTGCACCCTTGAGATTCATTATAATTCAAAAAAAATTTAGACCTCAGCACACTCTTAGTGTTTATACTGACCTAGTGTTGCTTGTGCCGTTTGATCTTTCTCACTACAATAGTCTCTACCCTTCAAGGTTGTACACCAATCCCCTCCATAAAAATGAAAATCTTTTCCTAGTTCAACCCTTTTATATAACCTTGATTCTTTCTCTAGTCTGAGTCGAAATCCTTGCCTTCTTTTTTTGTCATTAATTTTTTAAATTAAAGTATAGTTGGCATACAATAGTATATTAGTTTCAGGTGTACAACATAGTGATTCAACATTTATATAACTTACAATGTGACCACCACACTGAGTCTATAACCATCGGTCACTGTGCAGTTATTACAATATTATTGACTATATTTCCTGTGCTATACACTACATTTCCATGGCTTATTTTATAACTGGAGGTTTGTACCTCTTATTCCTCTTCACTTTTTTTAGCCATCCTCCCACTCCCTCCCTTTTGGCAACCATTAGTTTGTTCTCTCTTTCTCTATGAGTCTGTGTTTTTTTGTTTCATTTGTTCATTTGTTTTGTTTTTTAGATTCCATATACAAATGAAAGTATATGGTATTTGTCTCTGTCTGACTTTTATCACGTAGCATAATACCCTCTAGGTCCATCCATGTTGTTGTAAATAACAAGATTTCATTCTTTGCTATTGCTGAGTAATATTCCATATATATATGGAACTTGTATATTTATACATATATTCATATCTTTTTAATTTATCTATTGATAGAAACCTACATTGCTTCTATATTTGACTATTGTAAATAATGCTGTAGTAAAAATGGGAATGTATATATATATATATTCAAATTAGTGTTATTATTTTAAAAATAAACACCCAGAAGTGGATTTCCTGGGTTGTAAGGTAGTTCTATTTTAAATTTTTTGAGGACTCTTCATAGTATTTTCCATATTGGCTGCACCAATTTATAATCCCACCAACAGTGCATGAGGGTTTGCTTTTCTCCACATCCTCATCTGAACTTGTTGTTTGTTGATTGATTGATGGTAGCCCTTCTGGCAGATGTAAGGTGATAGCTCATTGTGGTTTTGATTTGCATTCCATGATGTGAGTTACACTGATCATCTCAATAGATGCAGAAAAAACATTTTACAAAATTTAACATCAACTTATGATTAAAACTCTCAACAAAGTGGGTATAGAGGGAACATTTCTCGACATAATAAAGGCTATATATGACAAATCCACAGTTGACATCATACTCAATGGTGAAAAGCTGCAAGCTTATCCTCTAGGATCAGAAACAAGACAAGGATGTCCAGTCTCACCAGTTTTTTTCAGTATAGTATTGGAAAACCACGGCAGGTAAGAGAAAGAAATAAAAGGCATCTAAATTGGAAAAGAAGTAAAAGTGTCACTATTTGCAGATGACATAATACTGTATTTAGAAAACCCTAGTGATTCCACCAGAAAACCATTAGCACTAATAAATGAAATCAGTAGTTGCATGATACAAAACAAATATACAAAAATCCATTGTGTTTCTATACAGTAATAATGAATTATCAGAAGGAGAAATTAGAAAAACTAACCTCACTTCTAATTATTAGTCTGGGGAGCTGCTTATTATACTTAAGCTTCCAGGTGAATTAAAAGATCTCCAAGTTTGCTTCCTGCTCTATAATTTTTGGTTCACTTGAAAGAAGTATTTTACATTACAAAGTTCAAGCCTCTATCCTGGCCTTCCTTTTCTACCTTTTTTTAAAGAATTTATGATGTAAGGCATTGAATGTATTATTTTTTTCCAGGGACAGCCCAGGGAATTCACATTGCTTAAACCAAAGAAATGGTTAACATTAACTATGTAATGTCTGGTTTGAAAGAAGCTAATGTTTAGTTGGACACATTTCTACTGTCCCTCACATTAATTTCCCCTTGAAAATAGTGAATTTTCTTTCTCTGCCTTAGGCAAGGATAGGACCAAAAAAAAAATCCCCAGAAAGTCCATCATTATTGTGGAACTCCTTTTTATATTCTTTCACCCCTACATTCTAGTATTACCTTTCCCCTTTTGCATTACCTCCTGGAGCTGCTTTGCTCATTGGCCACATTGTTGAAAAAAGCCTCCAACATGCAGACTGTTTAAAGCCACCATGTTCTTGAACTAGTGAGTTTTTCAGTTTCCAGGACCTGGGTTGAAGTCTTCACTTCATGTATTTGTATTGCCCCCCAAATTAGTTGCTACTGACCTCAGGATCAGGTTAGAATTCTGGAAAAATCAAACACTTATGCTTTGCCTAAGGCAAAACTGTATCCCTCTTGTTCCCTTAAGTGTCTGATTTCCATTAACCACTCTCTTTTATTTTCCTGTTGAAAATTAATATAATGTTTATGGAATATAAAGTCAAATAGTCTCAATTCCAAGTGCCAATATCAGACCTGGGTTGATATAGTGGAAAACAAAAGATTGAAGAACAGTTCTCTCACACTGGGGAGTGGATTTCTACCATTCAGCAAACTGTGTTCTGGGCCAGGGCCTGAGACACAGAACACTGAAGTAAATCAGGCTGGGTTGGAAGGGATCCCTTCCATGGAAAGATAGGATGTGTTTTTTTAATGGAATTATCTCTGACTTCTCTTCTAATCAGATGGCATGATAATGAAAGGGAGCAGTAAAAACCTTTGGCAGGATCTAGAATGATGTTCTCTCCTCTCTTCAGCTCCAAGAGTGATTCACTTGTATCTTAGGTCACAGTCTGCTTGACCCCTTGTTTCAACCTCAACTGACAATGCAGAAGCCCTCAGATGACTGAGTCACAACATCAAATAGGGGTTAGAGGAGTCATCTAAATTACTTTAGTTTTCTTTCCCTCACCCTAGCTCCTATGCATGATTATACTTGAAATATGCTTTTAACTGCTGAACTTGTCAGGACTTATCAGGAAAGACTGTAAGATTACTATTTCCATTTCTACCCATGGAACCTGGAGTGCAAAAACAAAGGAATTTGCCCTGGCTGGTGTAGTTCAGTGGGTTGAGTGTGGGCCTGCGAAGCAAAGGGTCGTGAGTTCGATTCCCAGTCAGGGCACATGCCTGGGTTGCGGGCCAGGTTCCTCAGTGAAGGGCATGCAAGAGGCAACCACACATTGATATTTCTCTCCCTTTCTTTCTCCCTCCCTTCCTGTCTGTCTAAAAATAAATAAATAAAATCTTTTATAAAAAGGAATTTGGGGACCCAGCTTCACCTGCAAGTCTGGCTGTACATGGGATTAGACTTGATATGTCAACTTCCCAGAAAATATACATAGACAGAAAGGAAACAATTAAGATGAAAGAGTGAAAACAGAATAGTGCCTTCAAATAAGTCATCACTGTTCTTGACCCTGAGTTGTGAAGCTTCTGGTGTCTCCCTGATGCCCTCTATCTACATGAGGATCTCATTTCTTACAAATCATTTCTCCCCATGTTCCCTAGGCTCCCACTCATGTCTTATTCCTGGTTTCCATTAGCTCCCTGAATTTGCAGGCAGAGAGTTTGGGAATGTGTGCACTTATATATACACACCATCCTGATGATAGGAGCTAGAAGGTCTTGAAGAAGGACTTTGTAGAATAATTCTCCTCTAGTCATAGCCAGCCCAACTGATTTTAATGTGAATGTTTCTATGTGAGAAAGGCATTAAATATCTGATTGCTGCTTTGGCATTTCAGCCAATCTTCAGTTTAATGACTATGACTTTTGGAAGAATAGAGTTGTCAAGGAAGCTAGCAGGCCCTCGGGAGGTCACTACAAATTGTTCTCTGCTCATTCTATAAAACCAGTAGATGACCAAAGATATTGGAACTGAGGCTGAGAGGATGGGAACAAAGGTATATTTTTTGTTGCTTCTTTTCATTGTTTTATTAATTACAATAAACAGACCATCATGTAGAATGTGTTTAAAATTTTAATAAAGAAAATATTATGTAAAATTTAAAAAGATAAAAAAATGTTGGGAAAGGAGCAAATTACTTCAAAAACATAAGGGAAAAAGAAAAGGAGAGAAATAGAAAATAGCCCTGGCTGGTGTGGCTCAGTGGATTGAGCACCAGACTGTGAAGCAAAGGGTGGCTGGTTCGATTCCCAGTCAGGGCACATGCCTGGGTTGTGGGCCAGGTCCCCAGTAGGGGGCACACGAGAAGCAACCACGCATTAATATTTCTCTCCCTCTCTTTCTCCCTCCCTACCCCTCTCTCTAAAAATAAATAAATAAAATCTTTTTAAAAAAGGAAGAAGGAGAAAATATTAAAAGCTAACAGAGGAGAGAAAAGAAGGAAAGGAAAGTAGGAATAGAAGGAAAATAAAAATGAAAAAAGAAACTAAAGGAAATGCTAAGGAAAAAGGAGGATGAGAAAATTTTTAAAAGTTAAGCATGTAAAAAAATCAAAAGAAGAGAGCATATCAAAGAAACAGGAGCAAACCTGAAAAACTTCCAATGTCTAAAGTTGGAACAATTACAGTAACAAAATAAATAACATGATACTGAATTCCAAATTCTTTATATGTGTACCTGCCCCCCTTAGGAGGTGGAGCTTAATCTATATCCTTCTAAGTGTAGATTGGGCTTAATGACTTGATTCCAAAAAGTACAGTGTGGAATGGGGGAAAAAGCAACTTCATTGTGAATAAACTTAGCAAATACAACTTGGCCAGGTGATAAAGGTTAACAACAATAGTGATAAGTCCTGTTGATGGTATGTACCTCTTTTTGATGTGATGAGAAGAGCACTTTACCTCTGTGGTCTTCCTCTCCAAAACACATTACTCCAGTGTAATCATGAGAAAACCATCAGACAATCCCAACTGAGGAGCATTCTATGAAACACATAATCACTCCCTCAAAACTATGAAGGTCATTGAAAATAAGGAAAATTTAAGAAACCGTCAGAGGCAAAAGAAGCCTAAGAAGACTTGAAAACCAAATGTAATATAGTATGCTGGATGATCATGGAACCAAAAAAGGACATTAGGTAAAACTAAGAAAATCTTAATAAAGTGTGGAATTTAGTTAACAATAACAGATTAGAATTGCTTCATTAATTGTAGCAAATGTACGATACTAATGTAAGATGTTAATATCAGGAGAACTGAATGTTGAGTATATGGGAACTTTTTGTATTATATGTGCAATCTGTTGTAAATCTAAAATATTTCCAACGTAAAAATATTACTAAGAAGTTAAAATAAGAGGCAAAAGTGAAAAGATAATGAATATACTTGCATGAGAAATAAGAGATAAAAAAGATTTTTAAAAAATTAAAGAAATAATACAGGAAAAGGGAAAAACTATTTAAAAACTCTAAATTCTAAAAAATTCAAAAACCTTCCTCCAAACACCAGAACAAAAAGAAAAACATAATAAAATCCAAAACCCAAAGAAAGAAAAAAAGCATGGAAAAGAAAAATAACAAAAGAAACAAACAAAAGAAGACAGAAAGAGAAAACCTGGAAAATTTAAAATATGCCTCCCCATAAAAGGAGCAAACTAAACATAGAAAATCCCCAAGAAAACATAAAACAACAAAGCAAAAAAGAAAAACCAAAAAGTAAAACAAATCCCCCAAGCAGAAAAAGGAAATTACCCAAAACACAATAGAAAAAAAAAAAAAAAACAGAAAAATGGGGGAAAAAAGGAAAGGAAAATGAACATTATCAGCAGCAAGCAGCAACAAAAACAACAAAGAAAAAATACCCTCAGCACTAAAAGGGGAAAAAAATTCTCAAAGGACAAAAAGCACAAAAGGAAGAAAAACAAAACAAAAAGAAAAAAGATTAAAGAAAAGGAAACACCCTAATAACAACAACAACAAAAAAAAAACAAAGTTTGGGAGAAATAAGAGTAATTTGCTTTCTGTGGGTAGGTGTGTGGAGTGGGAGAAGTACCCACAAAATGAGGCTGTCCACAGTGTCCTTTGGGAGCTGTTGGAAGGAATGAAAAGGGCATGTTATTGTAACATAGGCAGACAGGCATTTAAGTGGCTCATTACCACCATATTAACTTTTTTCCCTTGTGAGTCTGAGAAGCTGACTATTTTACCCAAAGCCCCTGAGCCCTGTTTTATTTTACCAGGGTCTTGAGAGATAAACATTTATTGATGGGCCAGATCTGAGATCTGTATTGTGGTGTGCCTGTTCAGATAGAGATACTGGTTTCTTTTTCAAAGATTATTTATTATGAATGAAGGCAGTTTCTGGCTGGGCCACATATAAGTGACTAATACGTATTGGGCTGAGTCAAGGCTCTGGAAGTTGCTAACCACCAACCTAAGCAGGATCCATAAGGCAGGCTTTGTGATCTGCTTTTAAAACAAACAAACAAACCCCATGATTTCTGCCTGTGTCAATGGGTTCAGAGATGGGGATTGTCCCAAACAGCCAGAATCCCAAAGAGCAGCAATCCCAAACAGTGACAGTTCTAAATAGGAGGACTCTCAGAGGCATTTGGTTTTGGCTTTAGAGTATATAATGTGGTATTTTTGGTTAGCATTACTTGTTCTACCTTTAAAATGATGTCTGGGTTAGGCTGACAGCTCACACCAAGAAACTGAGTGTAGATGGACATAGATAGAAATGTGGACTCAAGGTAGGATTATGAGATCTAGAATGAAGTTCTAGGATTTATTCCTGGCTTAATACCATATGAACCAAGTTGTCTTGAGCAAGTCTTTAACTTCTCTTACCTTCTTTTGTACAATATGCTTCCCTTATAAACATTGAGGGCCTGTGCCTTTTTCCTTATGATGAAAATTTGAGTTAACCCACAAATAAAAAATATCAGTATATATTAGAAGAGCTATTTCCTATTAAATGAGGGTATTATGGTAACTTGAAATTACTGTAACAAAAACAGGAAGAGGCATTGATCACAAACCAGTTTGTTTCTACACATTCTGCCATGTGCTTCTTTCCTTTTCTATTTTGTCTGGCATTCCATAGCCTTGCTTTTCTCATTTTTCCCTTGGACCAGTGAAATGCTCATTATGAACTGATATTTAGGAATCACACAACTAGATCTGGTTTCTAGTCTTGACTCTGCCACTAATTTACTGTATATTATTGATATTTGGCCAATTTCTTCTCAATTTTTCTCAAGTTACCTCATCTCTAGAATAGGGACAATTGGATTAGATGAGATACAAGGTCCTTTCCTCTAATGTTCAGCATACTGTTTCTTGTAGAGGTTCTTTCTAGTCCTTGGAATCTGAGTTTGTGCTGGAAAAAAAGGGGGATATACTTACAAAACCTAAAATCATATACTAAGCAATTCACATTGCTGGCATTCACATAACATAGAACATCTGCACCAGCCATGATGCAAGACATTAGGCCTTTTACTTTTCATATTCTTTACCATTTGGCTGGAGGAGATTATTTCTTTGAGATCAAATTGTTCCTTCTCTAACATTCCCTACAATCACTGTGCTCTCCTGTTTTGCTTCACTTTCACCTCCAAATAATACAAACTCAAAGTCTTTAGACCCTCCTCTGGTATGTGTGTCTGTTTGGTGTTGTCTCTTTTCTTTCCCTCTGCCCCTACCACCTAATATGTATTTTCCATGAATCCTTCCCTATTTATTTTTTTCTTTCTTTTTTTCCCTTTAGACAGAAAGCATGACCTCAGCTGTTGGCATGGTCCATAAATGGCATTATCTGAATTCTTGGCAAAATCCCAATTGCTGAATGTTGAGCTGCAGTTGGTTCTAGGTAGCTGGAGGAAATGTAAAATTAATTAGCGACATAATTTTGGGCTTTACCTGCCTTGTAAAAGTGCACTAGTGTTTGTACTAGAAAGCGCTTTCTGGCCAAAATCCTACTCTGCTGTTTTAAGAAGACTTGGATTTTAAATGTAACATTTTGAGGAAAGTGGTCATTTTATTGGCAACCCCAACTTCACTAGTCCTGGGCAAGAAATACAAAAGCAAATTCTGAACTTCAAAGCTACTGTCTTGGAGTTTAAGAAGAATTCAGTCTGCACTTGTCTTAAGAGACCCTAGGTTTCCATAGATGAAGTTCTTGTTTCCTTGCCTCCACTCCTGCCTCCAGCACCTCTCTTCACAAATTGTTTTCTTGACATCTGTGTGTGTGTGACATCTGAAGAGTGAATCACTGGGGAAAAAACATGGCACTCTAGGCAGCCCAAATTATAGTGATAAAAAATTTCTTTTTTTATCAAATTTATTTCAAAATAAGCCAACATGATATAATCCAAAATTCAATTTAGATTCAATTTCTTCAGTTGGTCACTGTTGAGGGTGATGCATTGTTTTGTCTCTGGAAAGGTCTGAGCTGAGGCTATTTGCCTGTGATCCACAGCCTGTCCCTCCCCCTGCCTTCCAACCCCAGCCTTCTTGCCCTAGAGTTGGGCCTTCACAGCCTGGGGTAGTGGGAGCGTGGCACAATACACTTCTGGATTCTTCCAACTGTACTCTCACTGGAGAAAATCAACTTTGAAGTGAAGCTGGGGGTCTGCCAGGAAACTGAAAAGAGGTTATTAAAAATGGTATTTTTCAAACCACGAGTGATGTTTTGCTAGCAGAGGGTAACAGGTTACTTGGAATCTGAACTGCTTTGGGTTTTGGATTAAATTGCAAAGTTGGCTGAGATTTCAGACCCCCAGGGTCTTGAGGGCTGAGGACACAATTGAAAGCATATTAAATGCTGGCTGCATCTATACAATACCGATCAACTAGTTTAAAAAGGAGAATTTACTGAAATCTGTTTATTTAGTGGCATGAACACAAAAAATAAGTTTCAGTTTAGGCTTGTTTTTTATTTAGTTTTATTTTAGATTTATTTCTTTAGTTTTATTTTAATAAATTCAGACTAAAGCATTTTGACTATGGAAATAGCCTGTATTTTACTGTGAACATCATATTGCTTAGAATTCCACTATATTCTCCCTCATATTTCTAACCCCAACAGCTTTCACTGGTGATGATTCTCCCTTAAGAACAACAAAAAAAAAATAGTTCTTTGGAATTCTTTACTATATCACTATCCCATTCCACTCTCCCAGTTGTTTTCCCTAATAAACTATGACAGTATCTTAAATTGCATAATTAGTACTTCTTCAATCCTTACCAAGGATATGCTTATTGATTTTAGAGAGAGAGAAAGGGGGAGAGAGAAATATTGATCAGTTGTGTCCCGTATGTGCCCTGACCAGGGATCGAACCCACAATCTTTTTGGTGTACGGAATGGCACTCTAACCACCTGAACCACCTGTCCAGGGTTCATGATTACCTTTTCAATGTTTTGTTCATTGAGGTCCTTAAAGGAGTTTTAGTTTCCAAGAGTCCTCATTCTAATACTGTATTTCTGTGGTTTATCCAGATCTTTGACATCATCTTGTCTGGCACATAGTCGATAATACCTGCAGCATGAAAGGGTTTTCTGTCCTTGTATCCTTTTGTTGGGGTCTTACAGGTGTTTCCTTCTATAATTTTGTCCCTAAGAACTTTCCTGGCCTCATGTTTCCTGACTCCCCTCCACTGAACCACTTGTTCCTCCCTTAACATGCTCAGGATGCATTAGCTGTAGCCCCACCCTGAGCCTTGAATACGGTGGTTTTTAGCCATGTTTTCCAGGGTATCTCTCAACCACCTGACAAGCTTTCCTTGTTTAAATTCTTAGGGAAATAGTTCTTGTATCTTATTATCAGCTCATAAACTGGTATTTCCAGCCTGGAAACCTGCACTTTCAAGCTGCTCTTCCTTTGAACATGGGAACCTGGATTTTTGTTGTGGACTTAGCCTTGCATTTCCTACTCCTCATTCCCATTCCTAGGCCTATAGCCCCTGACACACATGGCTTGGAGAGCTATAGCCAAAGCCTATTGAGGTTTGTGGAGGTTGGGGATTGGGTGAACAATATTTTCCAAGTGTCTAATACCATTCGAGTGTTTTCCAAATTCAGGACCCCAGAAGTGACTTAAACTGTTACACCTGAAGAGACTCTTAGACATATTTTTTATGATGGGGAAATCAAGTTTGAGCTTGCAATTTGGCTAAGGTCACAGAGCTAGTCAGTAGCAGAACTGACATGAGAGCCTTGCTCTGTAAAATAAGTTGTCTAATGTTATAGGGTTAGTAAGCACTTGTGCTGAGATTCAAACCCTAGGCATTTCAAATCCCAAGCAGCTCTTTCTACTTTTTCTCTAAGTCTACTCAATAAGAGAAAATATAACCAACAAAATAGTAAACACACAGAAAATACCACCTGAAGTGTTAGAACTTTTTAGGTCTTGATATTCCAGCTACATCATTTTAGGTCCTGCCATGACCCCCACAGCCACCCCTTTCCATGGGATATGTGAGACAGGGGCTCTTTCTTTGGTGTCCAAGACAGTCCATGGACACAAGGTGAGGGATTTTTCTGCCTCTACAGAAGGCCAGTGCTGGCATGAGGCCAACTTTCCTGAGTTTCTCCCAGGCGGATTTCACAGTGGATGGGGGTAGGAGGAGGTACAATTGGCCCAGACTGTTTTTATTTGGTCTGCAGTGTGGGAGATCAGACGTTCTGAAGAGAATTGAAAACACTTCTTTCTTTGGATTCCTGGGGCTGTGTAGGGGGAGTTTGGGCCCCACTTGGCACAGAGTTGATTACAACATTCAAAAAAAGCTTCAATATTGTTGCCCAAGGCTGAATGGAAAGTTTTCCTTCAAGTCAGGTCTGACTCCTGAACCCCACACCTTCTTAAGCCTTTGATTAGCAGACACCTGCCACCAAGGAGACCAACAAACAATAAAAGCTGTGAGGGGCTTCTCAGAAAGGGTGGATCAGTGGTAATGGAGACTAGATTGGAGGAGTACAATGATTTGGCACCTCTGTGAGGTCCCTAAGGACTAAAGATGCAGCTTTTTCTGAGATTTTAAAAATCTCACTGATTCTGCTGGAAGTAGACTTTTCCCAATTTTGACTCATTTGCCACTGTGTCAAAAGAATTAACCCATCTCCTCCATTTTTCATTTGAGGAAAGAATGCTAACCATCTCATTTTTTATCATCTTTTCTTATTGAAAATATTTTAAAAGTAAGAAACTAGAGACAGAAAATTGCTATATTACCAATGACCACTTCAGAGGAATTTGTGGTTTAGAAAAAGGTATTTGAAGGAAGTTATGATTAATGAAAAGGAAAAAAAGTAATAATGACTCACCAATAGAGGAACTTCAGACTTACTGGGGAAGAAAGAGCTTTCTAGATTCCCCCAAATCAACCTGGCTTTCATGTAACATTATCTCTGGAAATAAGCCTACTGTTAATCAGCATAAATAATTGTTTTAAAATACTAATGCTTACTTACACCTCATATGCTTTCAAAAATATTTTGGATTGTTAAGAGTAAGGATTTTGATCTGATGGGAGGTCACTGCAAAGAGGCTCCTTTTGCAATTGGCCCTGATGAGGTATTTACCCAGAGAAAAGCACATTGGCCCAGTTGTCTTGGTGATAGACAGCTTGGCAGCAAGAGCTGTCTGCACAGCTCTGAGGTGGGGTTGAACTGTCTGTAATGTCTCCATTCAAGTTTGGCTAATTGAAATCAGGAAGAAAAGTCAATGTAGAAAGAAGGCAAAAAAATTAAACCTCTAGTTGGGTTTTGCATGCCTGTCAATATGCTGGGTAAAAAAATGTTTTGGGGGTTCCTGCTCTGTTATTTTTACTATATTATTGTTATACATGAACTGGCAGATTAGTCTCCAAGACAGTTGCCAGTTGTGGCAACATGGAAGTTTCCTAAGGACCTCAAGTGTAGTTGAGCTTAGTACCTATGGCACAGGAAAAGTAAGGAGAGTGTCTCTGGAAGGTGATCCTATTAACATTCAGGTAAGAATGTTGTATCTTTAGCCAGGAAAGGTAACACCAGGCTCAGGGCCAAAGGAACCAAGACAGAGGCCTTTAACCTTAAGTCTATGAGACCCTGGAAATTATAGGTAAAGAATTCATGTGTATATGCATATGTTCATTTTGCTGGAGTCCTTAGCTTTGGTAAGATTCTCTAAGGATCTAAAATCCATCTAAAGGTAAGAACCACTGTTACATTGATCCTGACTTACAGACTTGGCCCTGGTAAATTTCTCCTGGTATTTAGCTCTTGGGTGCCATGGGAATGGTGGAATCTTACATATTTGCTATGTAGAACCACTGAGTAGACATACTCTGGTTCAGAACATTTGCGTGTAGAGACCATTCAGCATATTATTCTTTGGTTAAAAAAATCGTAAACATCAATCTTTATTTTTCTTTAGATATGCTGTAGTATATAATGTACAGTAAGGTTTACAGAAATACAAACACATACATACAAAATAAAAAAATTCTTGCCCTGACTGGTATGGCTCAGTGGATTGAGTGCTGGCCTGTGAACTGAAAGGTTGCCGGTTCGATTCCCAGTCAGGGCACATAACTGAGTTGTGAGCCAGGTCTCCAGTATGGGGGGCATGTGAGAGGCAACCACACATTGATATTTATCTCTTTCTCCCTTCCTTCCCCTCTCTCTAAAAATAAATAAATAAAATCTTTAAAAATTTTGTCTTATCTATTTTATGTCTATCTAATTTCATCCTACCTTCATGCTTTAAGTTGTTTCTCACATGGAATATTAAAACATCTCTACTTCTCTATTTTACAAACTCCTATGCATTTCTCTGTAAGTTAGTAGAGTCTTATTTGATGACATAGTTTTTCTAATTTTGGTAATGTTCTTAGTTATTACTGGCTAATCAGTCTCTTTTATTCTGGTTCCCCATCTTGTCTAAATTAGCCACCATTACCTAATGTCAAAAATTTAAAGCAGGACATTTTGATGAAACTGTTCCAACTAGGAATGATTATTATTGTTTTGAACTTATCAGTTTATGTGTAGAGCACACATTTCCACCTAACTTTAATCCTAGTTAGCTGAGTTTTTCACTTTCTTCTTTATAAATTTCCTTATTTAAAAAAATTTATAAGTGTATTACCTTTATATTGAGAAAAAAGAATTAAAAATAAATATCTGTTGGAGCCCTCCAGGTTAATTTTTAAGGAAGTATCAGTCTTTTTTTTTAAAAAAAACCTGCAATTAAAGGAATGTTATGATATTAAATATATGTATATTACTGAAATGCCTGAGACTACTTTTAGATTCAATTAACCATTTCCTGTATAACTTGCATCTAAGAATAAGAGACCATAATGTAGCTAAAATACCTTCTTTTTCTCTGTTTGACTTTGAGGGAAAAATCAGGATTTTGAAGTATTTATCAAGAAACAAGTAAATTGGAGAGTGAGATGATAGTTTATTGAGTATGACTGGTGGCTCTTTATAAAATGACCAAAGGTGATCAATAATCCATTTTTGGTACATGAAAAACAAATACACTGAATTCCCACTCCATCCTTGAACCTCACTCTTCCCTGGGGTAAAGGCTGGCATTAGGGTGAGTGTTGGGAATGGGGTAAGGTCTTCTGTTTTACTCATTACTTGGTAATTTATAAAACAGCTGAAAGTGTAATGGTTTGTTGTTTTAGGCCACATCAAAATGTCTGGGTTAATGTAGCCAGGTCAAAAAGTTCCTGGTGTCAAAATGGCCACACAAAAATCTGAACTGATACTCATCTGAAGTGCTGCCTCTTTCTGTGGACTTTCCCAGATGCCCTTGGTCAAAATTAACTGCTCTCCTTTTAATCCCATAGTCATTATTCTGTACTTCCATTATAATACCTGTGTTTCATTAAGCCATCTATACAACTGACTCTTATCATATTATGAGCTCTTTGAGAGCATGAGCCATGTCTTAGTCATCTTAGCTTGCTACAAAGTACCTTTCACCAACTCATTTAGCCATCAAATGTGTAAAATCTATATTGTTTCCAAAGATTTTGGTGCTGGGTTAAAATGAAAATACATAGTTCCTGGTCTCAAAAACCTGGAGTCTGGCATAGCAGGAGCTTAATACATGTTGAACTAATATTTTTTTTCCTTTTTTCTATTGTTTTGGTTTAGAGTGAAAAAAGAAAAGATAATTGTACGAGGAAGACTATATTACTAATTCCTGTGTTCTTCTGAAGAATGTTATTTTTATCTTTTCAGCATCTGAAAACACTTTAGAAACACAGATTTCCTTGCAGCTACTGAAGAACATATTTTTGGAGACTACATGTGCCCTGAAATAAAGGCTTTTAGTGATAAATTTATAATTTGAACCTTAACTGAATATCATAATGTACTACAGTGGGAGTGAGGCTAGAGGAAGCAAAAAGTTGTATTTTAGAGAGTCAGAAAGTTCCAGTGTCTGTACTACATGGACATGTGGTGTGTATATGGTGGGGAAGAGGATATGTAAGAGGATATGATTAAGTCAAGGTCGGTCTCCAACTCTATGAAGTCCTCTAAAATTAGTGAGAGGAGATGTGAAACCTCTATATATCATGTCATTTGAATGGAAAAACTTTCCTACTGACCTTGTCTTTATTCCTAGGGTATATTTAACTTTGACATGGATGCATACATCTTAATGCTTGTTCATCCTGGGTTTAATGTGTTGATCTGGTTGTTTATATTTCCTATAAACATGCATTTGACTCAGCTTCAGAATAGAAACTGCCAGTGAGCTGGCCTAAGCTTGTGTAAATTTTGGTTCCAAATCCCTGTGAGGTAAGTTTCTTACTAAATGCATTTTGTTGCTACTGATGACGCTGATAGTCACTTATGGAGTGATCAATTAAGGATACAATTGATAAAACTCTCTCACAGTGACCCTGGCTGGTGTGGTTCAGTTTGTTGGAGCATCATCCTGTAAACCAAAGGGTCGCAGTTCGATTCCCGGTCAGGGCACATGGCTAGGTTGAGAGTCAGTCCACAGTTGGGGTGAGTATGATTGATGCAGTTGATCGATGTTCCCCTCTTACATGGATGTTTCTCTTCCTCTCACTCACCCTCCTTTCCCCTCTCTATAAAATCGGCACGCATGTCCTCCTGTGAAGATAAAAAAAATTATAAAACAAACCCTTTCTCACAGTGGAGTTGAAAACTTTGAACCAACATTTCAAAACATGAATGAAACATCTAAAAATGTTCCTGACAGTCTACTTTGAGTATATCATGTTAAGAAAGTGCTATTATTTGCAATTTTATTTTCCTTCAAATTAACCCTTAGTTCAGGGTTTCTATGAGTTTGCTTTGGCTAAGCACATTCGATACTTACCAGGAAAGAGAGTAACCTTTTACTTTAGATGTAGGGTCTTTCAAAAACCCTTCACTCCCTTCTCCCCAACACCCCTAAGCATTTTTGTCTATTCTTGTCCAGTGGGGTAGCTCATCCAGTACAGTGAATGTAATCTGTAAACTCTGTTTTTTACAAGATTCAAACAAAATGCCTTTTATTATAAATTATATAAAATCAAAACTTCAAACAAGTACAGCTTATAAAATCCACTGATATTATACTTTAAAATAACACTATTTAATTAGTTTTCTTTAAATCTGAGTTAGTACAATATAGTATCATTTATCTTTACTAATACTAAAAACAACCACAACCACATTAATACTTGATAGAATTTTAGTGTCTGATATTCTGTACATATCAGACAGTAGCCAATTAACATATCAGTATAGCTTTCATTCATCAAAAAATATTTTATTCAAGCTCCCAAAACAAATCTGAGGAGTTATGTTGGGTTTAAATGGAAGAAAAAGGCCCAGTTAAAATATAGAAATGAAATTTTCATTTGGTGGAAGCTGAAATCAATGTATACATTCTAATCAGAAATCTGTCCTATGTGGCATTTTTCAAGTTTTTAAAAGTCTGTGAGGCCAAACCCTTAGCTGACTTCACTGCTTTTGCTTTGCTTTCCCCCTTCCCTTGCTCTCGCATTGCCTTCAGCCTTTTTCCTTGCCTATGGTTCATTCATGTGGAGTACTGTCCATGCTAGTATAGAAGACTCTTTTTGTTTCTCTTAATATTAGTCTCCATTTTCATATAATCTCTTTCATCTTTCACCAAATACAGGGTTTTCTCTTCATGTTTGGGGATCACCACAGTTGCTATCTCTTAAACATCTTTCATCAAAACATCATTATCTATTTTAAGAATACTTATAAGTCTGTTAAGCTTCTTTGGGGCATTCTTTTCTCTCTTTTCAGAATACATGTGTCTTTTCCACTTACTCCATAAGCTTTTAGCTGTATTTTATCTGAAAAGACTCACTACTCACAGTGCACATGCTCATGGTGACCAGAAGTCCTCAAATCTGTTTTTTTTTTTTTTTTTGATAGGCCAAATGACTTGACTAATTGACAGAACTTATAAATGGTTATACTGAATTAATCAGTTGTAAAGCATGACCAATCTGTTGTTAGACTGAATTATCTGTTTGACCGAAGTAATTGCTTGATTGAAATGAAAGGCAGAATGTTTCCTTGACCAAACTGACTTAATTTCTTATATTGACTTGAAAAATGGACTTGACTATTTGTAGGACTGAATCACCTCTTTCCTTGCTGGGGACAACCAACTGATATGTTCAATCTGAATGGTTAATTTGATAGCGCTATGTTGACCACAAGCAAACTTGGAAAAGAGTTATATAATTCAACATTTTAACCTCCTTGGAGTATAGGAGGTCAAAAGGAATAACTCTGAACCGAGAATCTGATTGAGAACTTTGGGATTCCAGAAACCACATGTCTTCTCTCTAGGCCTATTAACTGTACACAGAGAAGCCCATTGGTCTGATGAATTGGAGACTTGTGCCGCACTTCTCTTTTAGGAAAGTGCAGTCTTCCAAGAGCAACATCAGCTCTCTGCTGGGCACTGGCTTGTTCTTGGAACCAGATGAAAAAGTTAAAATTAGTTATTGGGAGTTGTGTGTGATCTGCAGAAGCAACTGAAGTAAGTCATTTCAAAAGTAACATTAGAAACAAGTGCATCGGAGGAGGGTAGAGAAAAACACATGCTAAAAATATACTTAGAATTTATTGCAAGCATAAATTCATCATAACAGACTGCTGGAAACCAAACACAACTACTCTATCTGCTGGCAGATGAGTGGCTGGGATACAGATGAGGCAATCAGTGTTAGTCCAATGTAGTGAATTCTCATTTTTGGATCAATTTTTCTAGAGGAAGCCATTGGATGAACTCTTTTCCTTTCCCTTTCTAGGCCCATTCTCCCAGAATTTAAAAAAGGACTCAAGTATCTTTGATCCTTTCATAGTTAACCCTCCATGCAAATTGTCAGTTTGAAATTCTCTGCTATTTTGAGAGATAGTAAATATCTTTCACCCTGGGTAGTCTATGACTTTACGGTTAATAAGGACTGATGGTTCCACCTATACTACAAATCCAAATGTCTAAAAATCAAACACATTTACTTTCTGCATACAGCTTGTCCCTTCTGGACTTCCATTCCATGTCAAGTTCTCTATGATAACCTTTGAACCAATTTTGGGAAACTGTAATAAGATATGTTAATCAAAATGAACTGACTCAAGGGAGTTCATTCACCCTTTGTGTAACTCTGAGAGGTGATAAGCATAAAAAGCTCTCCCCAACTTCTTGTTCTTTGGATCTCTTGCTGACTCAATGGAACTTTGACAATTGGCTTTCTTATCAGGCAGGAGGGCAGTGGAACAGAGATCACCAGGAATTAATTGGAAAAAGGTTTGGGGGAACCCCTAATATCACACCTACCTGGGGAGAGTTGGATCTTACATTAGAAAAATGTAAACTTGGAACTGTCCCTGGTTACTGGAGCAAATTCACAAAGTTTCCAAATAAATGAAAATGTACTCAATCTTGAGGACCAGATGACATACCTTCAGTGTTTGGAAAGTTCTCAAGAGTTGGACATATATATGACATTTTGGGTAGAATTTAGAGGCAAATCTATCTAAGGATGCTGGGTTTTAACTTTCAGGGCCTGTGCAACCATCAGATGTGGACAACTGATGTCTTTACTGGATGAGTAACTTAATGGTCACTGTCACAATCATGTTACCAGTCAGTGGAAAAACATTGCTGACACTTGTTGAATATCTTCCACATGCCAGGTAATATTTTAAGCATTTAAAAAAAATTTAATTATTTTATTGTTGTTCAATTACACTTGTCCGCATTTCCCCCCACCTCTCCTCCCCACCCCAGCCATCCCCACCTCCCTCCCCTGCTTTCACCCACCCTTGGTTTTGTCCATGTGTCCTTTATAGTTGTTCCTGAAAACCCTTTCCCCCTCCCCACCATTATCCCTTCCCACCCTGGTCTGGTTACTGTCAGATTGTTCTTAATTTCAATATCTCTGGTTCTATTTTGCTTGCTCGTTTGTTTTGTCAATTAGGTTCCACTTATAGCTGAGATCATATGGTATTTGTCCCTCACCACCTGGCTTGTTTCACTTAGCATAATGCTCTCCAGGTATGCCCCAGCTGTCATGAAGGGTAGGAGTTCCTTCTTTCTTTCTGCTGTGTAGTATTCCATTGTATAAATGTACCATAGTTTTTTGACCCACTTTTACTGATGGGCAATTAGGCTGTTTCAAACACTTGGCTATTGTAAATTGTGCTGCTATGAACATTGCGGTGCATAGGTTCTTTTGAATTGGTGTTTCAGGATTCTTAGGGTGTTCCCAGCAGTGGAATTGCTGGGTTAAAAGCAGTTCCATTTTTTGTTTTTTGAGGAAATTCCATACTGTTTTCCACAGTGACTGCACCAGTCTGCATTCCCACCAACAGTGTACTAGGGTTTCCTTTTCTCCACAACCTCGCCAGTGCTTGTTGTTTGTTGATTTATTAATGATAGCCATTTTGACTGGTGTGAAGTGGTATCTCATTGTGGTTTTAATTGGCATCTCTTTAATGGCTAGTGATGCTGAGCATCCTTTTATGTGTCACTGGGCCCTCTGTATGTCCTCCTTGGAGAAGTGTCTGTTCAGGTCTGTTGCCTATTTTTTAACTGGATTGTCTTCCTGGTGCGAAGCTACGTGAGTTCTTTATATATTCGAGACCAAACCCTTGTCTGAGTTATTATTGGTAAATATATTTTTCCATACGGTTGGTTCCCTTTTCATTTTGCTGATGTTTTCTTTAGCCCTACAGAAGCTTTTTATTTTGATGAAGTCCCAATTGTTTATTCATTCCTTTATGTCCCTTGCTGTAGGGGACATATCAGTGAAAATATTACTGCATGAAATATTTGAGTTTTTCCTGATTATGTTCCCTTCTAGGACCTTTACGTTCCTCTCTAGGATTTTTATGGTGTCATGACTTATATTTAAGTCTTTTATACATCTTGAGTTTATTTTTGTGTATGGTGTAACTTGGTGGTCGACTTTTTTGGCATGTAGCTGTCCAGCTCTCCCAACACCATTTGTTGAAGAGGGTATTTTTACTCCATTTTATGCTTCTGCCCCCTTTGTCAAATATCAATTGACTATAGATTCATGGGTTTATTTCTCAGCTCGCTATTGTTTTCCATTGATCTATGTATCTGTTCTTATGCCAATACCAGGCTGTTTTGATTACAGTGGCCTTGTCCTGTAGTTTAATATCAGGCATTGCAATACCTCCAACTGCATTCTTTTCTCAAGATTGCTGAAGCTATTTGAAGTCTCTTTTTTCATTTCATATAAATTTTTGGTATATTTGTTTAGATCTGTGAAATATGCCATTGATATTTTAGTAGGAATTGCATATTCTATATAGATTGCTTTGAGTAGTATGGACATTTTGATGATGTTAATTCTTCTAATCCATGAACATGGTATATGCATCCATTTATTTGTGTCTTCCTTAATTTCTTTCCTCTAGTTTTCTTATTACTATAGCAAATGGGATTTTTTTCCTGATTTTTGTTTCTGATATTTTATTGTTGGTGTACAAAAATGCCTTCAACTTCTGAATATTGACTTTGTATCCCACTGTTTTGCCAAATTCACTTATTAGGTTGAGTAGTTTTTTCATGGAGTCTATAGGGTTTTCTATGTACACTATTGTATCATCTGCAAACAGTGACAGTTTTACTTCTTCCTTTCCAATTTGGATGCCTTTTATTTCTTATTCTTGTCTGATCACTGTGGCTAGGACTTCCAATACTGTATTGAATAGAAGTGGTGAAAGTAGACACCCTTAACTTGTTCCTGATCTTTGGGGGAAAGCTTTTAGCTTTTGCCCATTGAGTATGATGTTGGCTGTAGATTTCTTGTATATGGCCTTTATTATCTTGAGGAATGCTCTTTTTATTTCCACTTTGCTGAGTGTTTTTATAATAAATGGGTGCTGTACCTTATCAGATGCTTTTTCCATGTCTGTTGATGTGATAATGTGAGTTTTGTCTTTCCTTTTGTTTATATGATGTATTACATTTATTGATTTGTGAATATTGTACCATCCCTGTATCCCTGGGATAAATCCCACTTGATCATGATGTATGGTCTTTTTCATGTATTGCTGGAAGCATTGCCAGTATTTTGTTGGGGATTTTACTGCCTATGTTCATGAGTAATATTGACCTGAAGTTTTCTTTCTTAGTTATGTCTTTATCTGTTTTGGGGATTAGGGTGATGCTGTCTTCATAAAAAGAGTTTGGGAGTCTTCCGTCTTCTTGAATTTTTTGGAATAGTCTGTGAAGGATAGGGGTTAGCTCTTCCTTAAATGCTTTGTAAAATTCTGTCCAGTTTAGGGCTTTTGTGTGTTGAGAGTTTTTTAATTACTGCTTCAATTTTGTCAGCTGTTTTGGTCTGTTCAGGATTTCTGCTTCTTCTTCATTCAGTTTTGGAGGAGTGTATGTTTCTAGGAATTAGTCCATTTCACCCAGATTTTCAAATTTCTTGTCATATAGTTGTTCATAGTAATTTCTTACAATCCTTTGTATTTCTGTGGTATCAGTTGTAATCTCTCCTCTTTCATTTCTGATTTTATATATTTGAGTCTTGCAGGTAAATTATTTTTGTTGCAATAGTAAATGGGACTTTTTCTTAGTTTCTATTTCTGATAGTTCATTACTGGTGTATAAAAATACCATTGATTTCTGAGTATTGATTTTGCATTCTTCTTCTGTGCCACATTCATTTATTAGATCTAGTAGTTTTTTGGTGGAGTCTTTAGGGTTTTGTACATACAGTGGTATGTTGTCTGTGAATAATGACATTTTTACTTCTTTCTTTCCAGTTTGGATGCCTTCTATTTCTTCATCTTGCCTGATTGCTGTGGTTAGGACTCCCAGTACTATGTTGAATAAGAGTGGTAAAGTGGACATCCTTGTCTTGTTCCTGATCTTAAGGATAACGGTTTTAGTTTTTTCCCATTGAGTATGATATTGGCAGTAGGCTTATTGTAATGGTCTTTATTGCATTGAGATATGATCCCTCTATTCCCATTTTGCTGGGAGTTTTTATCATAAATGGGTGCTGGATTTTATCAAATGCTTTTTTGACATCTATTGATATGATCATGTGATTTTTATCTTTCATTTGTTTATGTGATATATCACATTTATTGATTTGTGAATATTGTACCATCCTTATAGCCTCCAGATAAATCCCACTTGATCAGGGTGTATGATCTTTTTCATGTATTGCTGGATCTGGTTTCCTAATATTTTGTTGAGGATACCTATGTTCATTAGGGATATTGGCCTATAATTTTCTTTCTTTGTTGTTGGAACTAGGAGATACTGGCCTCATAAAAAGAGCTTGGAAGTATTCCCTGCCCTTGAATTTTTTGGAAAAATTTGAGAAGGTTAGGTGCTAGTTCTTTTTTGAATGATTGCTAAAATTGGCCTGTGAAGTCATTCAGTCCAGAACTTTTGTTGCTGTGAGTTTTTTGATTGCTGCATCAATTTCATTTGTTATTATCAGTTTATTCAGGTTTTATGATTCTTCCTGATGCAGTTTTGGATAATTGTATGTTTCTAGAAATTTATCCACTTTGCCCAATTGTCCAATTTTTTGGCGTATAGTTGTTCATAGTATTTTCTTACAATCCTTTTATTTCTGTGATATCAGTTGTTAATTCTCCTCTTTCATTTCTGATTTTATTCATTTTGGTCTTCTCTCTAATTTCCTTGATGAGTCTGGTTTATGGTTTGTCAATCTTCTTGAGCTTTCTGGAGAACCAGCTCCTGGTTTCACTGATATTTTGTATTACTTTTTAGTTTTGATGTCATTTATTTTCACTCTGATATTATTTCCTTTCTTCTACTTTGAAGTTTGTTTGTTTTTGTAGTTCTTTTAGGTATAGGGTTAGATTGTTTATTTGAGATTTTTCTTGCTTTTTGAGGTAGGCCTGTACTGCCTACCTCAAGTGAACTTCTCAAGACAACTCTAGCCATGTCCCATAGATTTTGGGTCGTTGTGTGTTGATTTTCATTCACTTTCCAGGTCATTTTTTTATATCTTCCTTGATCTCACTGATAACCCATTTATTATTTAATAACATGCTATTTACCCTCCATGTATTTGAATATTTTTCAGTTTCTTTTGTAGTTGATTTCTAGTTTCATGCCATTGTGCTATGAGAAAATGCTTTATATGACTTCAATTTTCTTGAATTTATTAAGACTTATTTTGTGTCATAACATGTGGCCTATCTTTGAGAATGTTCCATGTGCACTTGAGAAGAATGTATATTCTACTGCTTTGGGATGAAATGTTCTATACATATCAATTAAATTTATTTGATCTAGTGTGTCATTTAAGGTTGCTGTTTTCTTGTTAATTTTTTTTGTCTGGAAGATCTATCCATTGATGACAGTGGGGTGTTAAAATCCTGTACTATGGATGTGTTGCTAATGATCTCTTCCTTAATGTCCTCCAAGATTTTCTTCATAGAGTTTGCTGTTCCTATGTTGGGTGCATAGAGGTTTACAAGGTTTATTCCCTCTTATTGAGTTGATCTTTTTTTATTATGTAGTGACCTTCTTTATCTCTCATTATGACCTTTGTTTTGAAGTCTATTCTGTCAGATATAAGTATTGCTACCTCAGTTTTTTTTGTTTGTTTCCATTTGTGTGATATATTTTCTTCCATCCTTTCAATTTCAGTCTGTGTAAATCTTTTGTTCTGAGGTGGGTCTCTTGTAGACAGCAAATGTAAAGATCATGTTTTCTCATCCATTCAGCCACCCTATGTCTTTTGATTAGAGCATTTAATCCATTTACATTTATGATTATTATAGATAGGTACTTATTTATTGCCATTTTTTGTTGTACATTGTTCCTCTCTCTATCTTGTTCTTCTCAAAGCAGGCCCTTTAAGATTTATTTCAATGCTAGTTTGGCAGTAATGAACTCCTTTAGCCTTTTTTGGGGGGTGGTCTGGGAAGCTCTTTATTTCACCTTCAATTTTAAATGATAGCCTTGCTGGGTAGAATATTCTTGGTTGCATGTCCTTGCTTTTCATCACTTCGAATACTCAATGCCAATTCCTTATGGCCCAAAGTGTTTCTGCTGAGAAATCAGCTGACATTTTTATAGGAGGTCCCTTGTAGGTGACTAACTGTCTCTCTCTTGCTGCCTTTAAGATTCGCTCTTAGTCTTTACCCTTTGACATTTTAATTATGATATGTCTTGGTATGGATCTCTTTGGGTATATCTTGATTGGGACTTCCTGTGCTTCCTGAACTTGTGTAACTTTTTCCTTCACCAGGTTAGGAAAGTCTGTTGCCATTATTTCTCCAAATAGATTCTCTATCCCTTGTTCTCTTTCTTCTTTTGGTACCCCTGTGATCCAGATTTTGTTATGTTTCATGTTGTCCAAAAGATCCCTTAAATTATCCTTTTGTTTTTAATTCTTTTTTTCTTTTGCTGCTCTGATCAAGTGATTTTTTTTCTACGTTGTCTTCTAATTCACTGATTTGATTATCTGGTTCATCTAACCTTCTGATAATACTTTCCAGTGTATTTTTCATTTTTAGATGCGTTATTCTTCATTTTTGCCTGGTTGTTTTTCATGGTTTCTATGTCTTTTTTCATGCTGTTGAGCATCCTTATAAGTATTACTTTGAACTCTATATCTGATAAATTGCTTGCCTCCATTTTCTTTAGCTCTTTTTTCTTTAGCTCTTTAAAGGAACAGGAGATTTCACCTGTTCTTTTATTTGTGGCTTGTTTCTTTGTCTCCCCCTTTTTGCTGTCTCTTTCTGTTTTGTTGTTATGTATTAAATGGGACTGCTATGACTCCAAGACTTGATGGGGTGGCCTTCCAGAGTAGGTGGTCTTATGTAGTATTTGTCCTGTGGGACACAGTGGTGCAGTATCCTTGATCACCCAAGCTTGGTGTTCTAGGAACAACCCTTGTGTGGGTTATGTGAGCCCTCCTGTTGCAATTGGTTCTTGATTGTTGTCCCATTCATGGGTTAGCCTGACTTTTGGGCTAGTTGACTGTGAAGCTCAACACTGACCACATCATGCAAATTGTTGTACATGTGCTGACTGAATAAAACAAGAGAAAACAAAACTAAACTAAAAACAACTAAACAAAAAACAAAAAACACCACCAACAGAAACCACCACCACAAAAAATAAAGGGGAAAAAGGAGGAAACCCCCCCAAGAAGAAAAGAGACAAAAAATAATAAGATAAAGATAAAATAAAAGAAGATAATGAAAGACAAGAAATAAAAAGAATTAGAGAAGGAAAAAAGAAATGGAAAAAAGACTATGAAAGTTAAGAAAGAAAAGAAAAGAAAGACTATATTAAAAATAACAATAAAAATATAGAGAGAAAGGGAAAAATATCAAAGTAAACTAAAATAAAGAATAAGAAAGGATAAATGGGAAGAAGAAAGAATAAAAATAGAAAAATAGAGTGAGAATAAGAAAGAAAGAATTAGAGATACGAAAGCACAAAAAGAAAGAACAAATAATGAAGTAAAAAGAGAAAATAAAGAAATGATTAAAAAGAAAAAAGTGTGATTTGCCTCAGCAGTTTTTTGTGCCTGGTGTGATCATTCTCTGGATACACTGAATGTGGAACTCCTTGAATCCTACTCTGGCATTGTCTGAAGCTGGACACTTGTTGTGCCAATCTCAGGCCTCCTAAGAGGTTCTTTTTTGCAAGCCAGTATCAGACACTGTCCCTGCCCACCCATCAGCAAATTTTTCAAGATGGAGTTTCTGGTAAGCCAGTGATTGGGGCCTCTGGAACCCAGAGGTAGGGTCTGCCAGTGCTCTTGCCCTTTGAATATCCATGCTCTCAGTTGCTGTCTCTTCCTCTGCAGAAATGTGCTCACTGGGAGTAACCAGGACCTGGCAGAGGTGTTTCAAACAGACTTGGTTGTGGTACCCTCACTCTGTAGGATGCGTGGGCAGATACTTTCTCTTCTTCTTGTTGCTGCAGGGGTTAGACTCGCTGGAGAGATCACTCTGCTTCCCCATACTGCAGCTGCAGAGCTGATTGTCCAGCCCATGCCCTTCTGACTCCCAGATAAAAGCCCACCTGGGAGATGCAGTCACAAAAATCCAGCTGTATGTGTCTCGATGGCACCTCCATACCTCCCACCTAACCAGGAGGGGATCAAAAAAAAAAAGAAAAAAATTCTCTTTTCATGATCAGTGACAGCAGGGCAGGACTGAAACTCCCCACTCCACCTGGTCTCAGAATGGGCCAAATATCCCACTCCCTCATGTTGTCTAAACCAATAGAGTGGGGCCAAATTTCCAGCCCAGCATGGGGAGATGGTTGCTGTCCATGTGCTCAATTTGGGCCAGAGCAATCTTCTTTCTCAAACTTCACTGCCCTGACTTCAACTGTTTCTTTGCCCAAAGTCCTTCCAGAGAACAGAGGGCCCTTCAAATTCATTGCTGGCTGTGTGGAGGGAGCCCCTCCTCTGGCCCTGAATTGCTGCATGGCCCCTCCTGCAATCACAGATGAGGCAAACTTCCCGAGCGAGTTTTGTAACAATGGGTTTTCTCCTTCCCTTGGATGGTGCTCCCTGAGTCTCTCAAGTGGATAGAATCCCTACTGCTCCCCACAACCCAATCTACACACGCTCCCCTTCCCATCTCCTGTTGCTCTGGCTTGTGGAGCCCTGCATGGGGCTAAATGGGGAGGGAGTTCCCCTGATGCATTATCCCATAGCTTCCTAGTTGCTGCATCTGCATGAGGGGGCTCACCCTGTCCTTGTCTACTCCTTTCTTCCTCCATGCTTCTGTTTTCAAATGTTCAGATCAGCTACACTTCAACTGGGTTTTCAAGACAAATACTCTGCAGTTTAGCTGCGACTTCAGTCTGGGTCTGGGAGCAAGTGGACAGAGCTTCTAGCTACTCAACAGCTATCTTGGAAACCCCTCTACCATTTTACTTTTATCTAATTACATATTTTGCTTTTTACTACATTTGTGCATGTAGGTATTTATCTGTACTCTACCACATTCCAGAAAGTATGTCAGCTTAAAATATGTAAGGTAAAACATAAGTATAATGTTATTTTTCTTTTATGAATGAGGAAACAAGCAGACAAATTCAGCTAAATATATATATAACTTTTTTCTCTTAGTGCTTTTAAGATTCTCTCTTTGTCTTTAACCTTGGGCATTTTAATTATAATGTCTCCTGGTGTGGGTCTCTTTAGGCTCATGTTGTATGGGACCCTCTGTACTTTCTGAACTTGTGTGACTTTTTCCTTCACCAAGTGAAGGAAGTTTTTAGTCATTATTTCTTCAAATAGGTTCTCAATCCCTTGCTCACTCTCTTGGCCTGCTGGTACCCCTATGATGTGAGTGTTGTTATACTTGATATTGTCCCAGAGGCTCCTTAACTATCTTCATTTTTTATTGTCTTTTTTCTTTTTGCTATTCTGACTTAGGTATTTTTCACTACCTTATCTTCCAATTTACTGATTTGATCCTCTTTTTCATCTAATCAACTATTGATTTCCTCTAATATATTTTTCCATTTCTGTCATTGTGTTCTTCATTTCTGCCTGGTTCTTTCTTTATGTTTTCTATCTCCAATTTTATGTTTCCTATTATTTTTCAAAGTTCTCACTGAGTTCATCTTCTCTTCTCTTAAATTAATTGAGCATCCTTATAACCGGTGTTTTCAGCTCCACATCTGGTAGATTGCTTGTCTCCATTTTCTTTACATTTTTTTATATGGTTATGTTCTGTTCTTTCATATGGGCCATGTTCCTTTGTCTCCTCATTTTGGCTGCCTCCTTGTTTTTGTTTCTATGTATTAGTTAAATCTGCTATACCTCCCAGTCTTAGTAGAATGGCCTTATGTAGTAGGTGTCCTTTGGGACCAAGTGGTGCAGGCCCTCTGGTCACATGAGCTAGGTACTCCAAGGATGTCCCTTGTATAGGTCATGTGTGCCTTTTTGTTGTAGTTGAGCCTTAACTGCTGCTGGCACCTCAATGGGAGGGATTGACCTTCAGGCTGATTGTCTGTGAGGAATGGCCATGACTAGAGTGGCAAATCTGTTGTGTAGTGACTGGCACTTTTGGAACAGGATTTGCTTTAGCAGTGCTCTGGTGCCTGCTGAACTGGGCCTTTGGGTGTGTCATTTGTGGAGGAGTTTGGGTGGTGTTCTGGTGTGGTCTGAAGTTGGTTACCAGGTATGTTGTTTCTGAGACCTTTTGGGAGGAGTTCTGGTACAAGCCAAGGTCACATGCTGTGTGTGCTCAGCTGAGGATTACCTAATAAAATCTTCAAAGTGATCTGTAGATGGTTGCTACTTGTGCTGGTCTTGGAGGAATCCAGGCGAAGCTACTTTGTGAACCAAGGCTGGTTGCCACTAGTGCTGGGCTTGGGGCTGCTTAGCAAGAGTTATGGAGCACACTGAGACAGATGCTACTTGTTTGCAGTTTGTGAACCTTTGAGAGATTTTAGGAAATCCACAGCATAAGCCAAGGTAGGTCATTTGTATGGAAAAGCTTCTGGAAGCATCTTGGTTCAGTCCACAAGTTGGGTGGGGCAAGATCTTAGGGAATCACCAGGGTGGGGGCAATCAGCATTAGCCACATTGATGGAGACTCAGACTTAGTGCCCACCTGTGCCTGTAGGCTGTGGCAGCGGGGAGGGCTCAGCAAAGGAACAATGGTACCTGCTGGAACACAGCTTCCCCTCCACCCCTTGCCCTGAAGCCAGGCAATTCTGTTTCTTCCTGTACTCACCTCATGGTTTCAAGCTGCTTCCCCAGCTCTGGAGCTCAGAGTGAGTTAGTCTGTCTATGAATAAATCCATGCATGAGTTCTTTAAGAGGAATGCCTGGGGCTGTAACTGCCCTTTGTCTCATTTAATGAAATATCCACTAATTTTTACAGGCATAACTGATGGGGACTTCTTTTTCTGGTTCTGGAGTCCTGGGCTGGGGAACCCAGTGTGGGGCTAGGACCCCTCACTCCTCAGGAGGGACCTCCACAGTTGAGATATCACTCTCATTTCTTAATCACCACACCTTTAATGTAAAATGTGACCACTCCACATCTCTACTCTTCCTACTAGTTTTGAAGTAGCTCCTTCTGTACATTCTTAGTTATGGGACTTCTCTTCAACTAGCATATGGAGGTTCTCAATGATGGTTCTGTAGTTTAGTTTTAATTTTGATGTGATCATGGGAGGAGGTACATGCGTTTACTTACTCTGTCATCTTGACCAAAATTCTGACAATAAGAGTTTCTATTGTCCTGTAAATACAGTGATAAAGAAGCACAAAGTGGAATTTCTGGAGACAGTCTACTCTATTGGATTGTAAGGGCTCATTGAGGACACATGAACGTCTTTTGTTTTCCTATATCCATTAAAAAGAGTGCAGATAAAGAGTTAGAGCTCAGTAAAAATATGTTGTTGTTATTGTTATTTAGTGTCTAGCATTTCCATTGATAATGAGCCCTGTAGTGTGAACTTACACTCTTTGGTAAAGTTAAGTGTATGAAATCATAGATAAAAATACTTCATTCTTTTATGACTCATTCTTTTCTTCCTAATACAATATACATAGTAGTTGGAAAAATTCAGTTGCACATTGGATATGGCCCCCTATTAGATGCCCAAAGTTGTGTCTTTATTCCTTTTAGTTTTGAGAGCCTTGCTAGGTAGAATTTCATGCTACATAACCTTAGAACCATTAAGATTCAAAAGAACAGTCTGTAAAAGTCAATTTCATTTTTTCCCTAATATTAAGATTATATCCAGTAGAGGAATTGCAGCCGGACAGAGATAGAACTGATTTCACTCTTTTAGACTTAGTAATAGCCCTTCAGGAAATCTTAAAACTGACTCCTCAAAGAAATCTGCTCAAAGTCTGTTCTGGAAGATTTTCAGTCAGGTTCAGTTCTGGAAAAAGACTGCTGATTGTGGACAACTGCTTTTGTTTTGTCCTGATTCAGAGGCTTTTGCCACAGGACTGTAACTTATAACCTTAGCTTGACTTTAATTTATGGCCGAATGGTGATTTCTGACCCAGATATTTTTCATACCTTTAGATATGAAGGTTGTGTTATATCCTTGGCTTTCTTGCAAGAGGATGAAGTTAGTAGAAATGCAATGAGGGTGAAAATCCATGGCACAGGCTTAGTTTTGTTTTTTTTAAATATTATTATTTTAAGGCCCATTATCAGCTGGTGACTTTCAAGCTGTCAAATTGTGTTTGGTCTTTTCTGAATGTATTTTCAAATAAGGGAGAGATATTTCATATTTCTCCTGAATAATTATAAAAGGAAGTTTAGGAAGTTTAGTTGGCTTACCTGAACAGTGGATTATTCTAGTTGGAGAGAGGAGAGAGAGAAATATATGTGAAGAGAGAGGGGGGAGGAAGGATAGGGTGACAAAGGGCAGGGGAGAAGGGAGGGAGGGAACTTTCTACAACTCAATCAAAAGCAAAAGAAATAAAACAAAAAATTAGGGACAATATCTGAATAGAATAATGCAATCAAGCTATGTTAAGCAAATGTAAGTCTGTTGTCATTTACAAATCACAAATTCCCCTCTTGCTGTATGAACTAAAGATTTGTTCCCACCAATATTCCCAATTATGTGATTGACCCTATACCCAGAGAGTGGGAGATAAGAGTGATGAAGCAAGATGTTTTACTTGACAGCTATTCAGGCCTGATTCAAGCTGTCTTCCTCTGTCTGACTGTCTAAAGCAGAAAATCCATTTTATTGAAATTGGTTTGATCATTATAGCTATGAAATGGCAGTCTGTTCTACAGCCTGGTTGGGAAATAGTGGAGGAAATCAGAGGCTCTATCACCAAAGATATTTCCTAACAGATACTTTGATAACCAGAGTACAATGTTTACCATGTGATATAATGTTCATTTTATTTGACACTGCTCAGTGGAACACACTAATAATATTAACTAAAAGAAACAACATTGTAAGATTTAATAGTTCCCAAAGTTGTACAGTGACATCCTTGATAAATTTGACTTGATTTCAAGCAACAGAGGCCAGTTTCCTTTTATGATGTTTCTAAATCACTGCAGTGATAAGCTCAGCTATTTTGTACACTTCCAGGGTACTCACAAGACATCCATTTTACATTACTCTACCTATGACAAACTGAGTTTTGTCTGGAGGACTCTGCAGGATCAATATTTCTGGGTAGAGGGCCTAATGATTTACTTCAGAGTAAAAACAGTCCTCTAAAAACTGACATTTGTTCATCAGAAAACATTAGATGATAATGACTGAGAATATTGGAAAGCTGAAATATAAGTTCCAAGGAAGGATAATGAAGGAAATTTTGCTGGGAAAGAAAAGTCGCTCATTGTTTAATTTGTATGTGTGTGTATGTGTCTGTGCTTGGTCATCTACTCTGAAAGTATAACAGTAAAAAGTGTCCTTAAAATATTTAGATTGGATCAGAGATTCTCCTAGTTGAAAGGGATCTTTAATAGTTAAGCAGTGAGTACACCTCATTCCTTACCCCTGCCCCCACCAATGTTTGAATCACCTCTGTAAAATCTTTTCCTGACAGTGATTCAGCCTCTCTCTGTACACTCAGAGTCCAAGTAGTCACTTTCTTACAAGGAAGCCCATTCCATTTTTAGAATTCTCTTATTTAGACACAGCACAGTATTATTTAAATAATACAATCTTCTAAAATCTAGACAGATCTGGATTTGAATCCTGACCCCACACTTGATGTGATAATACTGAGGAAGTTGCTTTATCTCTCTGAACTTCAGTTATCATATTCTTCCATATATATACCTCTGCCTGGGCCCACAAAAGAACTTGACACTTTCTCAATATCATAAGAAATACTTAAATCGGATTATCAATGCTTAACCATCAAGTACTTTTATGATAAGGCTTTGGTCATTGCTTGTTATTAACTCAGTCAATATCTTCCAAACAGGGTAGACTTCCTCTATGTAACCATACTCAACTCTGGAGTATGTTAATATTTTCACAGATTTCAGGTCACCCAAGCCATCCCAATAATAGGTCTTCTTAACAGCAGATAGAATATGTTTCTTAGAAGCAGATGTTTTTTCTTATCCTCTCTCTGAACTTTTGCTCATGCTCTGCCCAAAATCTGAAAAGCCATTTTATTCTTCTATCAATAAATATAAGTCTTACTCATTTTTCAGAGCAAGATTCAATTTCAGCTTCCACCAGGAAGCCTTTCTTGATTATTTCAAAAAACGAGGCTCTCTCCAAACTCATGGAATTCATCATACATACAAGTATTATAACATTTGCCTTAGTCATTAGAAAAATATTTTAAAGACAATCCCCATTTATAGCATACTTACTATATGCCAAATTCTATAGGGAATTTTAAAAAGTACATAAACAAGGACCTGGAACTAGTACACAGATATAACTGGTTATTTGGACTTGAAACAAAACTAGTAATGGAGCAAGACAGCATGGATGGACCAGGAGGTTATTATGCTACGTGAAATGAGACAGTCAGAGAAAGGTGAATACAATATAATTTTACTTTATGTGGAATCTAAGGAACAAAATAAATAAACAAAAGAGAAACAGACTCATAGATACAGAGAACAGACTGACAGCTGTCAGAGGGGTAGGGGTGTTGGGTGACCGGGTGTAATAGGTGAAGGGATTAAGCAAAAAAAGCAAAACAAAAAAAAAACCTCATAGGCACAGACAACAATGTGGTGATGACCAGAGGGAAAGGGGATAGAGGGAGGTAGAAGAGGGTAAAGGAGGGATAAATGGTGACAGAAGGAGACTTGACTTTGGGTGGTAAACACATGATATAATATACAGATGAAGTGTTGTAAAATTGTACACCTGAAACCTATATAATTTTATTAACCAGTATCACCCTAATAAATTCAATTAAAAATTGAAAGAAAAAATAAAGAGTTTTGAGCTGAAAGTGGCTGGAACTGGCCACTGGCAGTGATTAAGGTTAAATGAGGCATAAATGCCTCCTAATCTGACAGGATTGGTGACCTCTGAAGAAGTAAAAGAGACATTGTACATCTCTCTCACTCTGCACAAGCACATAGGAAAGGCCACATAAAGACAGACAAGAAGGTGGCCGTGTACAAGCCAGGAAGAGAGGTCTCAGCAGAATCCATCCCTGGCACGTTGGTCTTGCACTTCTGGCCTTCGGAACTGTGTGAAAATGTTTTCTTTAAGGACCCAGTTTGTAGTATTTTCTTATGGCAGCCCAAGAAGGCTAATACAAATACATACTTCTTAATATTGTGAACATTAGTTCTAAGCAAAAGATCTCTGAAAATGGAAAAGCCATAGTCCTGTATTTCAGTCTAAATATCAGATATTCTAAGCTTGGGTTGTAACAAAGGAACATACTGGCTTGTGGAGTATGTCTGCTTTGAAAGTTTTCTTTTGCATTTTACTTTTGCATGCATCTCCATTGGGACCCAAGTTAAAGACTAGAACATATCTCTATATCCTCCTCATTTTGTCTTTCTTCTCTCTTTTACTCCAAGGTATTAATGCTATGTGCTGTCTTTTTTTTTTCCTTCAAAGGCACCAAAACAGAGATGGAAAGAGACAGATTTAGTCCAAAGCACCAGTTTCCATTACCTTAAGCTGCCTCAGTGGTTTGTCTGATGGGGCAAAATTTCTCACACTTGGTCTCATGCCCAAAGTATATGCAATACTTCAATCAAATTACTTGCGACATGTTGGAGTGAGTGCCTGGGGACTATAGGTTCCTTAAATATTAAAGAAAGGCTGAATACTTCTTCTACAGGCACTGAAGTAAAGGCGGATAGTTTTCAAAATTCCTACTTGTCATAAAGTTATATCCTAATGTTGAAAGCTTTCTGTTTTGCACTAGACAAAAAGATGCATAGTCCCAGACTATGTTTGAAATTATAGATTCCAGGAGTGTCATTCAAAACCCTCCACACTCTGGCCCTGACCTCCCTTTAAGTTCCAATCTATTGTACTTACTCTTTCAGTTTATTTTCATATATATTTGTTTGAGTGTTTGTGATATACTTACTAGCCACATCCTAGACTCTGGGGATAGACAGACCAATCTATCTATAGTCCCTTCTTCAGAAAGCTCAAAAGCTCATAGTCTCAGAGGGTAAACTTCTAAAGTTTCATGCATGATTAATGGAATTATAGGTGCTTGCTCTGTATAAAGATGTCATAGATGAGGGAATGTGAGCCACCCCTGTTCCATTCCTGGCCACTGGTTTTTCTGATAGCCTTGGGATACACTGGGAAGTAGAGAAAACATGTCAGACATGCACACTGTAAATCCTGGGTTCTAGCCCTGTTATGTCGATTTTGGCATGTCACTTCTTCTAAGATATATACAAAGCAATATCATCCTGCTTAACCATATGGAGGAATTGAACAAACCTCAAGGAATGAGGTATAACCATCAGTAGATATTCTCCCAGTAGCAAATCTTTGCACCTCAGTAGGAGCTTTGCCCCTTCCAACAATTTTGGAAGAAGCTTGGAAAGCAGTCAATATGCTAATATTGCAGCAGTCTGGGTATGTGCACATTTCTCAACCTGTAATTATCTGACAATACAATGCTGGGGATTTCAGGTATACAAGTTGCACCTATGTTTCAACTTGATGTATCACTCAGCCCTAAGACATCTATAACAGAGCTGTTGGTGTTTCAGCTGAGAAGAGTGAAAGATGTCTGGGTAAAGGGAGGAGTTGTTACTGCTATATATCAAGGAAATTTGAGGCGATAGGCATTGAGGGAGTTCCGCACTCTTATACTGTGCCCTCTTAGCAGTGGGCCCCATTTCTCCAGAGATTCCAAAGGCAAAGAGTGAGGATGATATGTGAAGAAGAAGGAAAGTAAAGTTTGTTGCAAAACTGAGCCTTGGTGCAGTGGGGAAAAAAAGCTGTTTGGGAGGTCAGAATACTTGGAGTTTAGTCTCAGTTCAGTTATTGACTTGATGACAGTTACCTTGGGCAACTAATTTCTTAGTTCTGACCCTCAGTTTCTTTATATAAAAAAAAAAGTAGTTGGATTAATTTATCTCCAAGGTAACTTCTCACTCTGACCTTCAATACTTTTGAATCCTCAAAGTTCTCAAGAGAAGGGGCAAGGCACCCCAAAGTGAAAGTTATGGAATATAAAAAAGGGAAAATGATTTTAGAGTACAAGCACATTAAGTATGCATTGTGTTACTAGTGCACCACTCTATGTACTTCTCAGATTTCCCAGGATAAATATTTTTGTATTGTCCTTAGAAAGAATCCAAGTGTTCTGGTAATTGCAAAACTTTTACCATTCCGATTGCACCTCCTAAATTGCCTCATTTAATCATAGAGGACTTCAGAACATCAACTTTTCTTATCATAAACCAATGCTCAATGTTTGCTTCAGAAAATATGGTCACCTTAACTTTGTAGTATTCACCTGATCTTTACTTGCTAGGTTTTTCTCATGCATATTATTTTTATTGGTATAAATAATTTTTAAAATTTTCTACAAATATAATCTTCTTGGATCACTTATTAATCACAAATGACATGTATTTGGGGTTACAAAACACATTTCTAAAACTAGACATTTACAGTGAATACAGTGAAAAAGCCCAACTAGGTTTCTCTACTGTAAGGTTCTGGAGGTAATTAGAGGCAGAAGAACTTGTGGAGTGGGGAAGAATAGCAGCAGGAAGTAGAGAGAAGAAAAGAAGTTTCAAATATCCTTTTTGCATGGCCTCTGTGTAGAGATTGGGAGCCAGAAGATTTGGACTTAGGTGAAAGAGCAGGCAAGTGATGCCTGACTGAATTTGTATCCCAGCTTAAACTTTTCTAGTTTAGAAAAAACTAGACTAGGTTTCAAATTGCCTGGTCTATCTCTCCATTTGGCACTTCAGACTCATTTATCTTTAGGAGTTTTTCTTCTCCTGAATTTACTGTTCCTATTACTGGCACCACCATTTTTATTTTCCCAATCACTAAGACTAATAATCTTGGCAAATATCTCTGATTCTTCCATTGCCCTGAAAAATCCAGTCAGTTCCCAAGACATGTGGTGTTTCTTCATAATCTTTCTTACAACCAGCAACTCCTTTTCCTACTCACTCTACCACCCTCACTTGTGCCTTCATAACTTCTCATTTAAATTATTGTAATAACCTCTTATCTGTTCCATTCCCTCTAAACCATATCAACTTCAATCAATAAAAATCTACAACCTTTAGCTTAGTTTCTTTTCCCATCAGTGGTGTTAAAGCTCGTTTACAGGGAGATGATATTCTCAGAGTTGAGTGGTGCAAGTGCATTTTGCAATGAGAGAGAAGAAGATGAAATAGCATCAGTTTGCAGGACTTTTTGGAATAGTTGGAGAAAATTTCAGGAGTTCATGTTGAGTTAAGCAAAGAGGCTCTCACAATTAGATTCGTGTCTAACTCTGAAATACTCCAATCATATATTTATCTCCTAATTTGGATGTTAAAGTGCACCCGACATTTATAGTTTTTCCCTTGGCCACAACATAAGATTTGATATTTGCTTCTCTCCTTACATGCCTTGTATCAGCTGAATGCTTTTCTGTTGCTTTTTGCCCTCTAGCTTCATCTGATCCATCTCACAGATGTTGAAGATTCAGGGATTCCCCTTAGGTTTTAGTGTCTCCTCCCTCATTACCAACCTTGGCCTCTTACGGCAGTCATGTTTCCATCACTCACATGTACTTGGCCACGTGGCAGCTTTGCTGATGGGCTCTGCAGCCATCTCCCACAAACGCAGGCCAAGAGGTGACATTCAATCTATCCACAGAGTATACTTCCATCCTGCCAAAGCTGTAAAACTGTCTGGAATTGTAGTCCCTTCCAGTTATGTGCACTGAGGCACCTGCCAATGACATTAATCAGTTTCCTAATGATTTCATAGTACAGCAGGTAGAGTTCAGGTGGCTTGTAGCAGGAAAATAAGGACAAAGCAGCCATGGGATGGTTTTGTAGGCTCAGAGTCCCTAAAACTCTTAAGCCACAAGGCAAAAGAAGTCCACTGGGTGTCTCTGGATCCTGTTCCAAAAACCAGAAAATATCCAGGCAAAAGGCACAGGAAAGGTTAGAAGAACACAAATGTCCTAACTCTCAGGCAAAAGTTACCTCTTCAGTGGAGGTTCTGATGTGACCTAACCATTCAGTGGTCCCAGCCTAGTCACCCCAGGACTGCCATTTCCTCAGTGGGCCTGCCTGTCTGGGTCTAGGGGCAGCTTTGGAGGGCTTGCCCAGTGTCCCAGGCATGTATAATGCTTCCACCTAACTCAAACCACATGCAGAAGGATCATGTCATACTTGGCACATAACCAATTGAGAAAGGCATCAGAGGGTGTCCAGACCTCAACTTGTTTGAACAAATGTTCAAAAAAACATTTCTAAGGGGATATTTCAGAAAAACATACTCACTGAGGTCTTAAAACAGATGTTCAGGCTCTAGGATTGTGTTGCTTCGCAGCCATTATTATTGAATGCTAAAAGTAGAATAAAATCACTTCAAGCTTTGAGCTACGGTGGCTCCTCAGTTTTTTCTAGTAGCTTTAGTATGGGCCAGGGGAAGGATGGCTTTGATAACAGAGGATAATGCTGAGGAGGCAGCATTTTTTTGTGTGTGTGTGCTTTGGTGCTTTGGTTTCAGAGTTAGGCAGGCAAAGGCTTAGACTCCTGACCAGCTGAGTCACTTAACCTCTCTGAGCTTCAGTTTCTCCATCTGTAAAATGGGGGCAATAGCATTGCTTACTTGATAAATTTGTGAAGAGGACTAAAAGAGATATCACATATAAAGAGTTTGCATAATGCATATTATGTGTTAAGCGCTGGATAAGTGCTAGACAATATTGTTAACATTACTACTGGAAGTACTTTCCCCTCTACTGTTCTACTACTGAGACTATACAACTATTACAACTACTGCTGCTGTTGCTGCTGCTGCTACTACTACTATTACTATTACTACTAGTAATAGTAGCAATGAGGTCTTTTCCTAAATGAGTTGGGGAGTTGAAGAGAGCCTCAAGGTCATGATTTTCTTGCTTATGTGGAAGGTGGTAAAATCAAAGAGGAAGATTGTAGGACTGTAATTTTACCTTAGAATAGGGTAAATACCATAGCAGTGCCAGGAGCTCAGATAGTATTTCTCTTGTCTCACACCCAAGCTCCTTCACTCTTCATTTGTTTGCTATGTGACCTAGCCCAAGCCACTTCAGACTGCTAGGTTTCAGTAACTGCCCTTGAACATACAACTCCTTGGCACTTATTTGTAATCCACCTGCACTGTACCAGAGGCATAATCTGTGAATAGAATGTGATACATGCAAACTAGTCCACAAGGAGCATGGTGTCAGCCTCTAAAGTCACACTAAGCTAACTGGGTCCTAATCCCAAGGCATACTATAACCACCACCAGGATCTTTGTTAACTACAGCCAAGCAGTGATATCTTGGTGTCATTGTCAGGTGGAGGCATGATCTTACTTTCAATATAGTCATCACCTTGGTATTTTACATTTGTCCATCTACGTTTATTAATTCATAAAGACTCTTAAAGGAATTTCATTAATTCATTCACTCATTTATTCATTCATTCATTCAACAAATGTTTATTGAGAAACTACAACATGCCAGACACTGTTTTAGGCACTGGGGATACAGCATTCAACAAAGTGCTTGCTATCATGAGTCTTACAGTCTAGCTGCTTAGTGTGGCCAAATGTAATATTCTAAGAAGTTATATTGGAGTAAGTTCAGTCTACCTTTTTGAAACAAATGGTGGTCAATACTTTTCAGCCTGGTGTGTCTTCTGAAAGGAGGGGTTGGGTGAAAAGGAAAGAGATATTCTTGAATCTAGCCTGGGAAAAGGCAAAGAGATTGGTTTGGAAAAGGGGTCTTAATAATAATATGACTGTATTTTGATTTATTAGATTAATCTAGTTTATGTAAATTATACAGCTAATAAATATGTTGTACAGCTGATATATATTGTATACATTACCTTTGAAATACAAAAATGTAATGTGACTTTAATTGTTCAGTTCATAAACTTGCTCTGAAGGCAGTTTCAAAAGCTGCATTTCAAAAAATATTCTGAGAAATAGCAGCATAATCAGAATAAGTATATGATATATACTTATTTATATAAATATATACATATTTACTTCCAAGGGGACTACTTTGAAAAGTATAGCATGAATTTGGATGTATAAGTTCTAGTATATTCTTAAAATAAATATTAAGGTAGCAGTTAATTTGTTTAAAAACAGTGAAGTAAAAAAGAAAACTTGAATTAAAAAACCAGTTAGATTTTTTTTATATATCCATAATATATTTGGACTTAAAGCTTTACAATTCAGTAAGTAGTTATATAATTCACTTACTTTTAAAAGCACTGAATCAAATTTTTCTTTGCACTTAGTTTCTTTCAGTCATTTATACATAGTCTTCTGTATTTGGGTCTTAAAAATACAATATAGTTATTTGGCCATTAACTATGTTATATTACATTTTTAATATGCAATTCAAGCTTCTGGTTATATGACAGTCCTATGGAAATACTGCTTTCTGATTTGATGCCAGTGTGTGATCAAGTTCCTTGTATTTAACTACTATTTATGTTACAAGCAGAATGTTAAATCAGGAATTGTAAACAATTCCTAGCCAATGTGTTTAATTTTTGTAAGTCATTCCTAGAAATTGTTCACAATGCCTGTAACATATGTGCAACTAACAAGATGCCTGAAATATAAGGAGACCTTCAAGATGCTAACTGGCCATTCCTCTGCCATCTCTGGATTGTAACATTTGCTTTAACAATTCTACTTATTTATCTTTTTATGTCTAGATAGTAATCATAATTCTAGTAATGACAGTACTACCTTATTTTTATAGCTCTCATGGGTTCCTGAATTTTTACCAGCTGTTTGGTGACCCAGGGCTTTGGAAATGCTGATTTTAAGAGGCACTAAGAAATAAAGAAACCAATGTATCAGAATAAAGGGAATCTCATTTGTCAGATATTCTAAGACTCCATCTAAATTTTCTTATTCTTATGCACAAGATTTAGCCCAATGCCATTGCCTTTTTCTCTAGCTCACTTGACTCTCTCCAAGTAGTTTTTGATACTCTAACTCTTCCAAGCTTTCCTAGGCAACTCAGAAAAAAAGAAAAAAACAACCCTGAAACACCATAATAATTTTTACTAACCTCAATCTGTCTAAAGATGAAACTTTCTTGCCTGTCCCTGGGCCTGGGTCTACACATGGTATAATTGTTTAATTCTACCTATTTGGTTCCTAGACATATTTATCTTATTTTGACTGACTATTTTCAGATGGTCTACATATTGGTTTATGATAGCTGGGTAGGGTCTTCTGAGAACTGACAGAATCTAGTATAGGTGCCAAGGAGTTGGTTGGTATGGAAAGATGCTGCTAAGCAGAATTTGACATTTTATAAATGGACCCCTTAATCTGTTCAGATGTTGACCCTTACCCCCATTTCCATCACCACTGTATGCAGATATGACCCATCTCTCACAGGCTCCCTTTAGTCCTCTCTCCACTATGAAACCCTTCTAGTTGCTTCAGACCATAATGGTCTCTCTTTTCTTTGAACCCTCTAGCCCTTATTTAACTTAGTTTTCTCTGTAGCACTGAATTGTGCTCATCTAATTATTTACCATGCAATATTTTTCCTGTGTGCTTTGTACTTGTGGTGACCATATTTTCTAAACAAAACTGGGAGCACATCTAAAAATTTAGGTAGACTATTTGAAATTACTTTGTCCTGAAAAACAGATGTTTATTTCCTTCTGTGTCCCTAACCTATTAAATATTCAATATTGGTTACTATTGATGATGCAGAGATAAAGGATACAAGGTGGAATCAAGTAAATTACAAATGAAGGACACTGATATTCTTTGCAGTTTTCAGTACAGATGAGCATTATCCAAATGCCTTACCACTGAGCATGAGGAAAGATGTAATGATCTTGAAAAAGAAAAATGTGTGGGAAGGGAATAAAGTCAAAGAAGGTTCCAATAGCAAAAGATATTATAAAAAGGTCATATCATATAAGACATTATATAAGGATAGTGTAAAAAGATGGGACCTTGTTATTCAGAAAGGCAGAAATCAGAGTTCACTGCAGTCTGTAAGAATGTGGATTGGGTGAAATGGATTTGTTTACAAAATTCTGTAATTTTTCACTGGGCTGTATATTTCTGCACACCTAGGCTTCAAGGAGAATAAAAGGGGTGATAAGCACATGGAACTTATTTTCAGAGGTTGTACAGGCTGAGCACATTGTTTGGAGAGAAGTTTAGGTTCATTGAAGGCTGGAGGATCCATAAAGGCTATTATAATATTTTATCTATTAGTTTTTGCTCATTTAGTTAATAAGGTAACTGGATAACCATTGTGTACAAGAATAAGATAACTAGTTAATCCATTATGCAGCAGAAAGTAGCCATTTCATCTAGATCAAACATGCTGACAGCAATAAGGATAGCTTGCAGTGAAGAGATAAAAGTGGAGACAATTATTTAAGAATAGTACCATTGCCCTGGCTGGTGTGGCTCAGTGGATTGAGTGCTGGTCGGTCACCAGTTCGATTCCCAGTCAAGGCGCATGCCTGGATTGTGGGCCAGGTCCCCAGTTAGGGGACAAGAGGTGCACAAGAGGCAACCACACACTGATGTTTCTCTCCCTCTCTTTCTCTCTCCCTTCCCCTCTCTAAAAATAAATAAATAAAATCTTTACAAAAGGCTACTACCATAACTGATGTGGAATCAGTTAGCTTAGAGGCTAATTCATCTATGCACTTTAATTATATTCAGTACCTGAGAATAGCATACCGTAGTACAATTCATGCTTATAACAGTAACCTTGAGTCATTAGGACAAACTTAAATTATATTTCATTTAATTTGTTCACATAGAATTCATGGTTCTTACAAATAGGTCTCCATGGTACTCTTCCTAGTCAGATTGTAAAGCCTCACCACAACACCTTGGATTTTGTTCATACTAAGAAAGAGGGTTACAAGACAAATGATTTTCAAACAAAAGAAGATATTTTGGGGCAATAACAGTCCAGAGGATGAAAGGCAGGATGGAATGCTTTTGGTAATAAAGTCTATTTGACTTTGAAAGGTTGCAAAAAGAAACTTGGCATTATAGTGCTCTTTTGCCCTTTGTGTGAAATACCAATGGCACTTCTTGGCAATTCATGGGCCTAGAGACCCTGGAGGTCCAAGCAGGAAGGGAGGAATGGTTTTAGATATTCCTTAGATTGAATATCATCAACAGATATTTGAATCCTTAAGGAAGCATTTTATAATCCAGTTTATCTACTAGAGAGTACTCATAATTAATGGGCCCAAGGGAGGCTGGCATCTGGAAGGCATCATTCACTATGATAATCTGCAAGCCACCCATAGGGTAAGTGGTTGTTTGCCAACTAAAAGTGAAAGCAAGCCATAAACTCTCTTCATCACTGGATAAATGTATAAGATTTATTGGAAAAGTTGATTTTGTCCCTTCTCAGGAGATTTAGCCATGTTCCTAATCATACCTACCTTTGTAAATGATCTTTGGCACTAAAGGTTTATGCTGTATTTGGAACCAGTGATCTGGTCCTACTAGATGTTAAACTCATTGAGAGTAATGTCTGTATCTAATTTCCTTCTTTATCCCCATTCTGCCACCTTTCCCTCCCTCCCACCTAGCCACAGCAGTACCATGCACATACTAAGAGTTCAATAAGTGTTGCCAAAATAATGAGTGTTTTAAATATACTTGTTATTTGCTACTAACATGTAAACAGAGTGCTATTAAAGTGTAAGATAGAGGGTTGAGAACAAACTGCATGTCAACAAAATTTTGTGTGTTCAAAATTGTTGCCTTGTCTTTGGAAAAGTAGTACATGGTCATTAAATACCTAAACTTTGCCCTTGGGTTCTGAATCTAGGTGCCTTGGGAAGTAATGGGTATTCCATCCTTGGAGTATTTTAGGCAGATGCTGGGCTGGATGACACTTGTCAGGAATGCTATGGGGGGTGTTCTTGTATTAGGCTGCAATGAAGAGTAGTTAAATAAAATAAGCATTAAGGTATAATTTTTGATAAGAGTAAAGCAGGTAATATGGTCCAAGAAATAAGGGTTCTAATTGAAAGATGCACAAAATCTCCCAGGAGGGTCTTGCAAGCCTTTTATGAAAGCCTAGTACTGCTGCATTGGTAGAGACTGCCAAATCTCTCCTCTATAGAGAAAGCAACAGCTTAGAGTTCTCCATACCAGACATCTTGACTCACTTGGAGCATTTCTGTGTGAACTCCTCCATATGCAGTTCTGTGGTATCTCAAATGAAAGCTAACATAGAAGGCTTAGTAGAGCCAAACTTCGCTGGTCTTCAACTTTTGGAGATTAATGTATCCTATGTTTGTTGTGAGCCCAGCAGAGAATTGAGCATTGTGGGAAAAAGAGTGTATGGCATTGTTCTTGCTCTGGGGAGAACAGCATGGTTAAATTGATATTACTTTCCCTTGAAAGTATCACCCATCTTTACTTGCTCATTATCCTTCTTATTCTCTTCTAGAAAGAGAGATTCAGGCTCTCATAACCTTCTGTTTAGATTTCTGCAACAAGCCCCTGTGCCTCTAGGCTACTTTCCATAAATATAAACTTTACACTGTAATCATAGGTTTTGTCCTAAAATAAAGATGTGATTCTCTCACTCCCTAGTTTATAAATCCACAGTGGCTACCCATTGGGATTAACCCTGTTGAATTAATTTCTAATCTGAGAATTGCATCCAAGGGCATTCATAGTCTGGACCTAATTTACCTTAGGTTCAACTCCCACCATTACTCCCATATTCCCAATCCTCCAGCCTCACCCAACCACTCCCTATTTCTTGAATAGAATGTATTCTGATATACTTTATATTATTTCATATATGTTGCCCTTTACCTTTCTAGTGTTATGTGCTTGGTTTATCTTCTGTTACTGGGGCTCTAACTGGTGTCAGTTGGTGCTTATTAAAGGGTCAGAAGGGGCTCCCCCAAACAAGGCCATCTGGTGCTTCTAAGTGGGTGAATGGAGTTTCTAGTCTGTGGGTATGAAGAGTGTTTCCTATGCAGGTGGTTGTTGTGGATCTCTTTGTAAGTGTCACCTAGTTGCCCAGTATCTTTTGGTAGTGGGAGGGAGGGAATTTCAGAGCCTACAGGGAAGGAGAGTGCTTCTGCTGGTGACTTATTTTCAGTGGGGTGATCAATCCCCCTTGCCTATGGTGCTAGTTTGGCCTGGGATTGTAGGCAGGACTCTGAGTAATCTGTGGTAAGAATAAGTCTATTTGAACCACCTTCTGTTGTTAAGTAGGGCGTCAGGAAATGCCAGGCCAGGATTGCTTTCTTCTGTTGAATAGCATGATGTAAGGCACCCTGTTTGTCACTGTGTTTTTCCTGCAACCCTGGGGGTCCCTAGCCTGTTCTACCTTTCAGAGTTCTCCTTTGTTTGTCACTTATAATTGTACATTTTGGAGGGAAAAGATGGAGACATGAGTCTATACTATTTTGTCCAGACAGGAAGTCCTATGTATATATCCCATTTTTACTTGTACTTGAACAAAAAAAATTACCTTTTTTATGGTGACTAGTGTATGGGACTGACTTTGGCTGAGGAACAATGGAAGATGGGATAGATGTTGAGAATATGTACTATAATACCTTTAACCAAAAGGCTATGGAATTTACAACATGAGGAACATAAATTGGTTGAGCAACTACATGTTATTCCTAGGTAGTATAATTCCTTGAGGTGTACTATTTCCATCCAGTCATTATATAAGTCCTTGGCTATTGAAGGAATAATTGGAGGTAGGCATATAATACTTGAATACCTAACGTTATTGTACACAATGGAGAAAGTTTTGGAAATAGGGTACAGGAAGTTCTTGGCGTTTGGCCTGTAGTTGGCATGCCAGGTAGTGTTTAGATGAAGTACACTGCAATGTTGTAAAACACTTCCTCTCTAGTGAGGAAGACTACATAATTGTCTTGTAGGTAAATGATGTTGCTCAAATATGAAATTTATGTGCAGTGCCTGGTTGTCAACTTGAAACAAGCATGTTATAGACATCACTGAAGAATATAGATTTAAGGAACATGTATAGAGGACCCATGGGCATGGGTAACAGGGAGGGGATTGACTATGGGAACTGGGGGGGCATTGGTGGGGCAGGGCAGAGCAATGGGGAAAATGTGGGACTACTGTAACTGAACAATAAAAAGGGGAAAATGACAAAATCAAAAATATATAGATTTTCAAAGGTAGAACTGCAACAGAGGATGGACTATATGCTGCCTAACATGTCTTTTAGCTTTAAGATTCCTCACCCACTTGGGTGCAGTAACCTTTATAGTCAGTTGTCATTTTGAGTCACTCTCTCAAAAAGTTTCAGTTTCAGAAGGAGCCATGACATGGCTTGCTAGGTAAAAATCAATTGCCATTGGATCCTGGCCATGGCTACTATTTCTCTCAAAGATCTAACTGATCTGTATCTGTGATTACTATAATATGATCATTTCTTCTGCTTTATTCTTGGCTTTTTTCCCCCATTCTGACTTTTTGATTCTTTTTGAATTTACTTTTATCCTAACTTCAATGAAATTGACAGCTTTTCTAATCAGCATTTTGGGCCCTCTGATAATTCTTTCTGCCAGCTCACTGGTGCTTGTATCTGCCATTGGTAAGCAATCCCTGTAGCCAGTCCATTCAACTGATTGTTAAGATTTACCTTTTTGAGTTCTGGCATATTCCCACACAAGTTTAGCTAAGTCTATCTTTATGATGAACATCTCTAGTTCATTTTTCTTTTTTTCACATTAAATCGTTTTCAGGTTTTTTCCACTCAACATACTGGCCACTATTTTGTAACATGATTCAGTTTACCTATATCAGTCATGAAGTATAGTTTCTAGTAGTAAAAACAATATCTCAAATGCCCTTACCAGCCCAGAATACAGTTGAACTATCACCTTCTTAATTCTGAACATTATGCTCCTGTTGATACAACCTAACTTTACATTTGTCTTTTTGATAGCTTGCTAACTTATCTGGAGCTCAGATTCAACCAACTGAGCCTGACTCTTCAAAGTCTGTTTTTTGGGGGTTTTTTTGCAAAGTCATATCTTCCCAATTCTATCATTGTATTATCTCTTTTTTGGAACCACATATAAATATTTCTGGGGGAGGATTTACCTCCAAGATAAAAAATCAGTTTCTTAAACTATTTCTCTGCCATACAAGCAATTAGCAAAAAGGTTTTTTTAAAAGTTAGTTTTGATCTTTTTCTCCTAGTTGCCACTCCTTACATCTAACACCCAAATTGACTGTGTTTGTGCTGTGAAGCTGGTGGCTGGAATCCTCTACCTTCAGTTTCTCTGCCCCTGTGCCATAAGCCTTTGTTTTTCCTCACTGCTGAGCTTGCTCAAAACTGAAACATTTTGTTGTAATTTTAATCTTGGCTAAAAATAATAGGGGTAGCTATGCCAGATAAGGCCAGATTAATGGGGGCTTTGCTTCCAGGGTGTGGGTGGATTACCTAAAGAGTCAGTAGGGATAAGCATCCTGGAGTCAACTTCTTCCACACTCTTACTGGAGGCCTGCTCCATCTCAGGGATCATCTGAAGGATGAGTCAAGGGCGGCTACTGTGGTATGACAGAGTGTTCCTGAACTTCAAACCAAAGCCTAGGCTGACACACCAACAGAAGGGAATTGGGCTTTGTTGACATCTAAAAGAAATGTTGGTTTGACCAGAGGAAGAACCTGGTTATGACATGAGTGAGGAAGGACAAAACCTTTTTTTTGTAAGTCTTTAGAAATAGGCCAGCATTTTTACATAGCATGACAAGTATATTATATTCTAGTACTCTCTGGCTGAAAGTCAGGGGAATAGAAGATATACACCCTAGTCTTAGGTTTCTGTAATAGACGGATCAGTTGTACTGTGACTTCTCTTGTGGAATATATTCAATAAGTCAAATTCTCGGCAAAACTGTCATCACATTCTTTGGGGCAGAACAGAGTTAGTTGTCCTACATTTTTCTCTTTAGTCTTGAAACAGCCCTCTGTTCATGTACTGTTTATTCTCTTCCACCCCCTGCCCAATACTCACATTTTTTATTTATATCCTATATCACAGGTAAGTCTGGTGGATGTGTACTTTTAGAATAACATCTCTCACAGAAAGGTTATTGCAGCAGAAATTCTTACACTTGAACTTAGATGAAAGGACAGGAAGCAATTGCAGCAGAAACACTTAGGTATCCCACCTCTCTGTCCTCCTTGCTGGCAGAGTTGTTGGGATTTACAGAATTACTGTCCACTTGAGACTGTAGCCTTAAGGGCAGGACAGGGAAGCAGCTTTTCTTGGTGGACATACTGCCAACAGTCTAGGCATTAGGAAATACTCTTTGCTGGGAAATTGAGGTGGGAAATCATCAGGGGAGAAAAGAATACATTCTTATGATCCAAAACTATTGCAAAGAGTCACTTTTCCCAAAAGGTACATTGTACTACTTCTTGGATTGTTACATTGTGGGAGTGGCAGTGGGAGTGGGGGGTGGAGGTAGGATGAGTAACACTTTTGGAGCATATCTCAAAGGACTCAAAAGCTCAGTGGAAATGCTACATATTTTCCATTTTATGTCTACTTGAGACTATATTAAAGAGACCAAAATATAAAAAATAAAACCCCAAGAAACCCCCCCAGAACATTTTCAATTGTACTACCTAGTAAGGGAATATAATAGAAATCTGAGTTTCATCTCTCCATCTCTCCTTTATGAAAATTCTGGCCTCTGTTTTTTCTTCCTATGGTGGGATAAGTTTCTCTGACTTTAAAGGTAAATACAGAGTACTCAGTTAGATTTCTATTTTGTTTCCTCCTTTTTGATTTCTGTCTTTCAGCTTAGGTTAGTGGAGATGTCCACAGAATAATGTGGGATTGTCGAGTGAAGTGATTAAGGGTGTAAACTCTTACAATAGACTGAATTTAAATCTTGACTCCTTACCAGCTATATGGTCTTGGACAAGTCACTTGATCTTCCTATGTCTTAATTTCCTCATCTCTAAAGTGGAGATAGTAATATCCATCTTTTAGAATTATTGTACAGATTAAATGACTATGTGTGTGTTGCTTAGATTAGTGCTTAATACTATATTAGCCTTAACTAAGATTATAGTTGTCTTAAGTTGAGTGTACCTCTTCTTGGAGGTAGGAAATGGATAGTGTGATCTTTGGCAATCCCTTCTAAATGTAGAATTATAAATAGGTATTTTATAAAAATTCAGACTCATATATCTGTAAGTGCTCCTAGAAATTTATTTAATGAGAATTATTCAGGAATGATTACTCTTTGAATACCTCAAATATTTCCACATTACTTAGCTAAGGTCCTGCAACATAGTAAGAACTCAGTATATATTTATTGAAATTATGAATGAATATATTACTGAATTTTATATCCTACAAATCTATCAACAGGAAGAGTTAAAAAATCTAAGTATCATTATATTTTGCTGTTAGTAAGAGCATAGTATGAGAAATGTTATGAGGTGTAGAGAAAGAGCATTCTACCAGGAAACAAAAATTCTGGGTTCTAGTCCCAGGTATGCTATGTACTACTTAGGATATAACCTTAGGAAATTCATTGCACCTATTAGGTTCTTATTAGTACAGTCCAGAAGATGAGGATAATAATACTTTAAAAACTCTTTGCAACAACAATGTCACCTTACTCTTTTAGGTAGTCCAGGTACTGTCAATCCTTTTCTCTTACATGTATAAGAATTCTCAGGCCAGTTTGTGGGCAGCCAAGTATCTGTAAATTCATAGTAAATGAATTTCCGGCCAAGATGGAGGCATAGGTAGACACACTGTGTCTCCTCGCACAACCAAAAGAAGGACAACAAAAATTTAGAAACAAAAAAACAACCAGTACTGCCAGAAAATTGAATTGCATGGAAGTCCAACAACCAAGGAGTTAAAGTAGACACATTCATCCAGACCAGTAGGAAGGGCAGAGTCAGGCGGCTGGCTGGAGAGGAGTCGAGGCAAAAAAAAAAAAAAATGGTGGCTGGCGGACCCTGGGCATGCTGGAAGTGGCTGGTGGACCCAGTGAGGCAGCAGATTGTGAAGGGGTGTGGCACACAAGGTGGCTGGTGGACCTGGTGGTCCCACATTTGCACGTAGATAAACCAAGCAAAACTGGGAGTGAGACAGACTGCGCAACCCAGGGTCCCAACTCAGGGAAATAAAGCCTCAAAACACCAATTGAAAACACGTGTGGGGGTTGAGGCAGCAGGAGAAACTCCCAGCCTCACAGGAGAGTTCACTGGAGAGATCCACAGGGTCCTAGAATGACAGAAGCCCACCCACACAGGAATCAGCACCAGAAGGGCCCAGTTTCCTTGGGAGAAACAGCAGAAGGGACTGAAATCTGGCAGAGAGCAGAGCAAACACCACTGTTCCCTCTCGGACCCCTGTCCCACATATAGCATCACAACACAGTGATGAGGGTTGCCCC
>CM052552.1:30793999-30824555 GCA_028533065.1 Trachops cirrhosus | reverse complement strand
GGGGAAGGTATGGAGAATAAGTAGCATAGATGGTAGGTAGAAAATAGACGGGGAGGGCAAGAATAGTAGGGGAAATGTAGAAGCTAAAGAACTTATGACACATGGACATGAACTAAAGCGGGGGAATGTGGGTGGGATGGGGTGTGCAGGGTGGAGGGGAATGAAGGGGGATAATAGGACAACTGTAATAGCATAATAAATAAAATATATTTTAAAAAAGAAAGAAATAGAAAAATTCTGGTACATTTTGGGCTCTCTCTTTGTGTGTGCTGCTTGTGGAGCTAAATGGATTGTGCTGATGTGGTCTGAAGCCCACCACCAGGTGTGTTGGTTCTGGGGCCTCTTAGAAGGGCCTGTGATGCAGACCAATATACGATACTGCCTGTGACTGGCCCTAGGCTACCTGTTTGGTGATACAAAGTGATCCACAGTTTGTGGCTGCCTCTGGTGGGCCTGAGTACACATAGGAGGGGACAACCTATGCACCAAAGTTGGCTTCCACCATCACTGAGCCCAGAGTCAGGTGAGCAAAAGGCCCATTTCACTGTGAGATCCACCTTTGCCTTCCCATGCTCAGTCACTGAAAGAGCCTCTGGTGGCATGCAACTTGAGTGATACAGGTTCTCAGTGAATAACTGGGTAGCAGCGAGTGATATTCACTGGATTAATACATATTCAAGCTTGGTGCCAGTGTTTGGTCCAAGGTCACTCAACAAAAGCCTCCAGGTACAACAAGGCCAACCCCACCCTCTGGATGCCTGTGGACCATTATGGTGGGGTGGGGTCTGAGTGAGACTTCTGAGTGAGGACAGCAGAATTCATCCAGCCCAAATAAACTAAGATTTGGCTGTGTGAAGGGACAGCTCTGAACTTGAACTGTGGTAGTGGTCAGGCATGTAAAGGAATAATAGCTCCTACCCTGAAGGCATACAACTCAGTCTCTGCTCGGGTCTTCCCAGAACTTTTGAGAGTCTTCCAAGAAAGTCTGCACTGTGGGCACAGGCTGATGGCAGCCAGCTACCTCCAATGCAGGGCGTGAGCTTGGCAGCACAGGGACACTGGTGGTTTGGAATGTTGGGCTGGTGGATCTCCTGGAGATAATGGCACTGATCAGGTATGCAGGGGTGGGGAGAATGGCTTTCACCCCAGTGCCACATAGCTCAGTCTCTGATACCAGAGTCCAACTGAACCTCCTCAGGAGGCCTCCAAGAAACTCCACACCAATTAATTTGGCAGTAAGAATGAAGGACAGTCTGTAAGTAATAGGGTAGGTTATACTGTGGTAACCAGAACTTCACAGGTTTGAAACATAAAAAGACTTCTTCATTGCTCACCCTACATGTCCAGCATAATCCCTAAGGGAATGAGGCTTATGGGGGCTCCATCTTGAAACATACACAGGAGAGCAAAAGTAGGTGAACAGTTCTGAGTACACAAACACAATTTAGTCTTGTTTCATTTATTTATTTATTTATTTATTTATTTATTTAGTTAGTTAGTTAGTTAGTTAGTTAGTATTAGTTTTAACCTACTTTTGCCAATCCCTGTATTTCTATGACTGCCATAGCAGGGAAAAAGTAACATGGCAAGTCATACATTTACTCTTAAACATTCTGCCTGGTCTGGAAATGACCTCTGTTCACATCTAAAGGACAAAACAATTGACATGGCTGTGTTTAATCTCCAAAGAAGATGGCAAAGTGAAATGAGGCTGAATTATTGCTGTATTGCTTTAATGTCTATCATAAGGGAGGCAAAAATAAGTAATATTACTTGAAAACTGTTTAACAAGCAGTTTTGAGCCCTAGATTCTCTTTCTATTGTATATTGCCATGGTGCTAGACAACTCCACTCTTCCACCTTGGCAGAAACTTGGACATTTATTTTGGGGGAAGGGTAAAACAAAATATATCTAGTCTGAATGACATCAGGTATAGTTGTGGATCTAGTTGAGGATAGTTCTGCGTACAGACTACCTTCCACAAGCTTCCTTACTCCACTTTGCTCTCAGAAACTTAGAAGATAGGCCTTTACCTTTTTTTAGGGGGGAGTTGGAAAAGTATTTTGGGTGCAATATGACCATATTTAAATAAAGGTTATAACTATATTGACAATGCAGTGATAAAACCTTAAAATAGTCTTCATGTTCCAAAAGTCACAGATTTGAACTCAGATATCCCAGTCAGCAAAAAGAATTAAGAGCATACCACTAAGAATTATAAAAAAGCTAAGAAGACTAACAAACAGCAAAGGAAATGGAGATTATACACAAAGAGATACAAACAAGAATAGTATGTTATACAAACAGAGCATTCAAGAACAAAAAGACTCATGGAAATTAAAAACATGATAGCAAAAAATTTCTTTAGAGAATCTTGATAGAAATTTTTGAAGATAGTGAGGAAATCTCCCAGAAAATAGAACAAAACAATGGAGAAATAAGATATAGGAGAAAAAGATAAGAAAATTAGAGGACCAATCCAGAAGATCTAACATCCATATAATAGGAGTCTCATAGAGAGAAAACAATGAAAATAGAAACAGACAGATTATCAAGCCATTAACAAATTCAAGAAAATATCCCAGGACTGAAAGCCATGGTTTTCTAGAAAATGCCCACAAAGTACCCATAACAATGGATGGAAACAGATCAACACTTAGTGAGATCATTTAAAAATTTCAGCGTGCTTGAAGAAAACAAAATATGTTAAAGCTTCCAGAGAGACACAAACAGGCCACAAATTTAAAAATCAGGAATTAGAATGTCTTTAGATTGCTCAATAGGCAACTCTAGATGTTAGACCAGGGGTGTCAAACTCATTTTCACTGGGGGCCACATCAACCTCGCCATTTGCCTTCAAAGGGCTGAATGTAACTTTAGAACTGTATACATGTAACTACTCCTTAACTAGGGGCAAGGATCTTGGCACTGCTGCTGGGTAGAAACAAGGTGCCAGGCTGGATAAAATAAGGTAGAAGGCTGGATTTGGCCCAGGGGCCTTGCGTTTCCCACCTGTGTGCTAGACAATCAAAAAACAATACTTTTTCCCTGGCTGGTGGGGCTTGTGGATTGAGTGCTGGTCTGTGAACCAAAGGGTCACTGGTTCGATTCCTGGTCAGGGCACATGCCTGGGTTGTGGGCCAGGTCCCCAGTGTGGGGCATGTGAGAGGCAACCACACATTGATGTTTCTTTCCCTCTCTTTCTCTCTCCCTTCCCCTCTCTCTAAAAGTAAAGAAATAAAATATTTTTTAAAAAGCACTACTTCCAAAATTTTGAAGGAAAAATATTACCAACATTGAATCTATGACCAAATTTATGGTAGCATAAAAACATTTTAGGATGTATAAAGTGTTATGGGTTGAATTGTTTTCCCTGAAATTCATATGTTGAAGTCTTAACCTCCAGTACCTCAGAACATGATCTTACTTGGAAATAGGGTTGTTAAGATATGATTTTAGTTAATGTGATATCATACTGGAATAGGGTGGGCCCTTAATCCAATATGACTGATGTATTTATAAAAAAGGAAAATTTGGGCACAGATACACAATAGGAATGCCATATGAACATGAAGGCAGAGATAAGGGTGATATACCTACAGCCAATGAATACCAAAGGATGTCAGCAATCTACCAGAAGATAGGACAGTTCTTTGGAACAGATTTTCCCTCACAATCCTTAAAAAGAATCAAACTTGCTGACACCTCATTTCTGTCCGTTAAACCACTCAGTTTATAGTATTTTGTTATGGCAGCCCCAGCAAACTAATATATGAAGTTTGAAACAATTTACTTACCATGTACTAGTTCTCATGTAGCAACTGGGAGATGTACCCCACCAAAATTAAATAATAAAAAAGAGGGACATAGTGATATAGGAAACTGGAAATCCAACACATGAAAAGGTCAAAGGTAAGCCCTAGGATGATGGTGAAGGAAGACCCCAGCTTTTCACCAAGTCTGGAAGGCAATCAGTCTAGACTGGTGCGGTAGAATTCAGGACAGGCTTGTCAGGATTCCTGCTGCCATGAGACCATTTAGTTTTGTAATCTGAGAGCAGAACACCTAGGTGGGTTTATCCCGGGTTCTTCTGAGTACTTGACTTTCCTAGATTAAGTACTCTTGAAGTTTCTATTTCCCCCGTCATGCTGTCTGGATCAATTGAGAATGATGACCTAGAACTCTCACCCTGCCTACCTACATTAGATTGTGATATGTGTTTAAAATAAAATTTTATTGTGTTAATTTTCTGAAATGTTGTTATAGTCACTATCCTACCCTGACAAATAAACTTCCAGATAAAAGGTTTTGCTTCAACCAGACCCTGAGAGGACATTGGCCATGGTGGGTCCAGCTTGCTCCTTGTCAGATGTCCAGTGTCTTCCCTGCCATATATACCCATATTAGTGAGCCTGTTTCTTGGGGTTCACTCAAGATTTTGCCTAGAATGGGTTAATAAACTTTTAGAAAAACTGAGGGCAGACTACGAAGCTTGAAGACTCTTCAGCTTTTATCTGTGGCAATATTCTCTTTTCTTTAGACAACCTGGTCTGTGATTGCTCTCAGTTTTCATACTGACAACCTGTCTCACTCATTTATATTTAAATATTTGTTCAACAATTACACAATATTTGATCAAACAATAGAGTAGTAACAAATGGCAAAGCAAGTCAAGAGGCCTGAGGAAGTCAGAAGACATGGCTAATGTTGCAAGCAACTGATTTTGTTGTATTCTCTCCAAAACTTTTCCATGCTTTAGTAGCTTACCTCACACTCTTCTCCCTTCTGACATTTCAGTCTTTCTAGATTTTCACAGTCCACACTGAGTGCTGAATTTAACACAGAAGGAAATGTAAAAGTAATAAAGTCTAGCCTGTTTTACAGGTGCAAAAATTAATATGTGTCTTGCACAAAGACACATGGATATTAAATGGTTGGCATTGGAATTTGGACTGAGATCAGTCAGCAAGCATGTCCTTTAAATATTTATTCTCTACTGCCTCTTCAGACCAAAAGTCTAACAAAGTGTAACTTCATTAAAAAAGGGTCTACATAATCTAGAAAAAGTGAATACCTGGACTGGAGTGGAAGTTTATAGGTAAAAAAAAAAAACCAACCAAATGTACAATGAAGCCTTTTTGGATGGCATCAATAGAAAAACATTCAGGAAGACTACGTGAGGATTTTTGTAATTTTGTTGAATCTTAAACTTATCAATGTCCAAGTCTGTTGTTTTTGTTTCTTGTCATTTTCCAATGGTCAATAGCCTTAAAACAAAGGATGAGTAAACTTATTTGAAGAGATAGGAAGGGAGGCAGAAGTTGGATAAATAGCCCTACTTTTCATCCAAGTATAGTATAAAAAAAAGAAGAGACTTTCTAGAAATATTCTTAGTAATGTAGCTCTGGTTATATACATGCTATGATCTGGTAGTGGTAGATTCTACATTTACTAAGGGCATAAGGATGACTGAGTTACAGAGAACTTTAACTGACAAGTGAACCAGGAACTAAAGTGACTTAGTATTTCTTTGCATTTTGGAATGTTCTGAACCATTCTGGGTAACTATTTGGCTAATTCTTGTGGTCCAATGGCTATACTTTTTGTGTGTATACACACACACACACACACACACACACCTGCATACACACTCACCACAAAGACATACATATTCCATTGTACCAGGTATTACAATAGGTTATTGTGGCAATAGTGGGAATACTGTGCTTCCTTTACTAACTATTCCTTTTCCTTATCTGTCTGGGATGGACATCTGAATATGGTATAGTAAGTGGAAATTTGTGAACTATATACAGAAGAATGATAGAAGACCAAGTAGATCCTTACAAATAGTGAAGATAGAGTCATGGTGCTTGATAAATTGGACAGTTTTTGCATTAAATTAGGACAAAATATAGCCCCAAAACCCCAGATAATATGTAGTGGATTAAACGTTCTGATTAGCTGGGTCTGCTCCAGGTGCCAGACACCTGACAATTAATATCTTATTCCTTAAAGGTGGTCCTCATCTCCAAAATTTCCTGGGTACAGGAGGATACTTTTTATTGACTAAGAGAAGAGCGGTTTTCTTTAAAAACATGTGCAAAAATGCCACACCCATGGATTTGAGCTCTTTTGGAAAGGCATGGTCTTATCACAGGATGGAGAGCATCAGTTTCAATGACTTACAGCTAGATTGTTTCAGAGTATACCATAATTAAAGAGATTTGTTTAAAACTGTTTTTTCAGCTTTCAAAAAGTTTTAGAATAACTTTCTCTCTTCATTAAGTAGGTGAGTTTTGAGGCAGCATGGAGAAATACCTGAAATATTATCGTTCTTCAATAAAAGATAGAAGCTTATTGTCATTTGTTCTATTTCCTCAAAGATGCATTTTGTCCATTTCAAAAAGGGAACACCCAGCTTATTCCTTTCATAAAAATTCTTTTTAAAGTCATAATATCTCATAAACAATCTAAATGTCTCATTTAAGAGGAAATATCCCAGTCATTAAGATTGATATTTAGCCTTGGCTGGTGTGACTCAGTGGATTAAGTGCCGGCCTGCAAACCAAAGGGCCGCCAGTTTGATTCTCAGTCAGGGCACATGCCTGGGTTGTGGGCCAAGTTCCCAGTGGGGGGGTGCAAGAGAGGCAGCCACACATTGTTGTTTCTCCCCCTCTCTTTCTCCTTCCTTTCCTGTCTCTCTAAAAATAAATAAATAAATAAAATCTTTAAAAAAGATTGATATCTAAAAATGTTTTAAAGAGCAGTAAAAATGTAAAAATAATTTAAAGAGCAGTAAACATGATTATGATATATGTGATAAAAACTAGAATATAAAATGATATGTATTATATCATTATAATTATGTTAAAATGTTAACACAGAAAGTACACTGGAGAGACTGGTTTCAAACTGTTAGCAGTAGTTGTCTCTCATATTTATGAAACTGTGGATGATATTTATTTTTCATTAAACTTTTCTATATTTTCCAAATGGTCTATAATGAGCAGGTGTATATTTTACAACCATGGAGTTATTGAAAAGAAAAAAAAAAGAAGAAGAAAAGGAGCGGAGAGGAGATCATGGGATCTGCTTGACCTTCTTTTCCTATATAATCACCAAAACCTGAGCAGAGAATTATTAGAGATGGTTTCCAGGAAATATCCCTTAGATGCAAATCCCAGACCCATATGCAAGTCAGTTTTTGCAAGTAAAATACACTTGTTTCAGTTGTAGGTGTTTTTCAAAAGCAAAAGGTGGGAGGAAGGAAGGAGTTTGTTTTAGTGGAGCAATACTGCCACCAAAAGAAAAATATTAAAGAAACCTTCACAAGAGAGAGAAAAAGAGAGAAGAGAAGAAGGAGACTTTATATGTAGACTAACTGATTTCTTGTTTTTGCCAAAGACTCACCAGGGATCACAAGGAAACCTCACAGCACAGCCTCCCAGAGGCTGACAGGGTTGCCCAGATGATTAAAGAGGACCTGTGGCCCAACCCCCTGCAGTACCTGCTGAGGGACAGTCCCCACAGAGCCAGGAGAGGCATAGCAAGGTGGCTCACAGATGCCCCTTCTAGGCCTTACGTGTTCCAGTCTGGCAAAGTCCTACTCTGGGACCTGGCCCCTACCTACATAAAACTCTCTTCTACCTCCTGTGGACCTCTGCTTAGGCCAACAGTGGTGCTCTGTCATTTCTCCTCCATGCACTCTGGCCCTTCTGGACATTCAGTGGATGCAGCTCCACATTCTGGTCTTCACAGCCAAGCTCCTCTGTTTCCATGTGGCCTTCATGCATCATGGGAGTCACATGCCACAGTGTCTATTACAGCACCCAATGCTGTGGACATATACTGCTATCATCTTCTTGGCCCATCTTTGATCAAACGGCCTTCCCACCCATTTTGAGATGGGTACACACAAGTCATCGCTCGAAGGACCAGTGCCTCTTCAAGGCCACAACATGCTGGGCTTCATATTTATGCTGGCTCCGCACATAGGATGTGGCCAGCTGAGTCTTCCACCCGTGATGAAGTGGATACATTGTGCTGGCTGTCAACCAGACTTGGACATTCTAGCACCTCAGAGCTTCAGGATGATGGGCCAGGCTACCCCAGGCTACTGGACTATTTGGGTATCTGGCAGAATGGCTATGCAGATGGCAGACAGTTATCGGGCATGGGTGAGGTCAAGGACATGAAGCAGTGGGTATCACATTGTTTGTGATCACACTGCTTTTACCCATGTTGGTCCTACCTCGCATGAGCCTCGCATGAACCTCAAGAGCTGCCTGTGGATCCCAGTGGGCCAAGTGCAAATGCAGGAGATCCCCCAAACACTAGGAACCCTGCTGTGCTGGCATACCTGGGCATGTGCTCAAGGCAGGGAAAATGCCTGGGTCTCTTCCAGAAGCCTACCTTCCTGAGCCCCAGTCATTGGGCTCCCTCAGTAGCCAGCTTCCCCAGTCTTTACCTGATTTTAGGCTTCCAGGTTGCAGGTGCTGGGGAAACACCTCCTCAGAGCTCACATCTTCTATTTTCTTTAAAGCAACCCCTCAGAAATAAAAGAAATGACAGAAAAAGCAAGGTTTTTTAATAAACAGCTGAGGAGACAGGCTTTCTTATTTAATTTGCCTCTCTTTGTCCCCTCTGCTCTCATGCCCTTCCCCTTTCAGCAAGGCCTAGAATCTTCAAAGCGGGACAGTGCAGGACTGCTGAACAGAGAACCAGGAGGTCTGAAATTACAGAAGTGGGGATGGTTCATTGGTTTGTTTATGCTGTGTTAAGACTAATGTTAGCCCAACTCTATTTTCTTCTACCAGGTCCAATCATGCTCTTGGGATCCTGCAGGTATAAGAGTTTAGCTGCCCCTCAGTTCTCCTTCCCAGGCTTTTGTAGCTGTTTCCATCTTATTTTGGGCGTGACAATATCCAGGCCCCATTCCATGCAAGGTCTTTGGCTTCTGCTCCTCAGGACTTTGGGAGAACCTGACACAAAATAACGGGGGTGTGCTCATGTGGGAATGCAACAGAAGTCAGAGCCAGCTGGAAAGACAGGGCTGCCCGAGAGCTGGTGGAGTGGAAGGAAGAGAAGCCCCCTGATTCTTCCTAACTTTTTTGGTTCACCAGTACGTGTTTTAAATTAGAACTATTAACAGAGCACTGCAACCTTAGTGTGTCTCTCCATCCAGATAAAAGCTTGTGTTTGTGGAAAGTTAATGCTATCTGTTTTTCATTTCACTGCTTTTAGGCAAGACCCTATGCATCTCCTTTTCCATTTCTACCCACTGGGGAAGTTGAGTTGTTGAAGCCTTCTTGTTGCTTTTAGTTGAGAACATTTACAAAATGTCATTGTAATTTTTAAAAGATTTTTTATTCATTTATTTTTAGAGAGAGAGGAAGAGAGAGAGAGAAAGAGAGGGACAGAAACATCAATGTGTGCTTGCCTCTTGAGCCCCCCCTACCAGGGGACCTAGCCTGCAACCCAGGCATGTGCCCTGACTGGGAATTGAACCTGTGACGCTTTGGTTTGCAGGCTGGAACTCATTCCACTGAGCCACACCAGCCAGGGCTCATTGCACTTGTTTATGTCACTTGGGGACTTACGTGGCTATTCACATTGTTATCAAATTGTCGTGGTCTGATAATATAACCCTGTATATAGAAGTAGTTTGAATATAGTGGTTTTGTAGGACTTCAGAATGGAAATTGTTACCATGTTGTGAGGATAACCTCTGAAAAGAAACCAGTAACTCTGATGGTTTTGATGATTCTGTGCCTCAGTTGCCATGTTGTAATTGTCATCAGTGTAACTGATATCTCTGCTTCTAAACAAATATTCATGAGGTGCCTTTGTCCATTCAGAATAGGATTCATGGTACTTTTATCTTCTACATACATAGTGAAAAAATAAAAACCTTCCAGTCTTGGGGAAAAATAAACAAATTGTGCTTTATGGAGTGCTAGGGCTTCAGTGGAAGTGGTTCAGGAAACTCCTCATTTTAACAAGAGTGCCCCAGTTTATATTTTTTATGTATGTATTGAATTTCCACATGCAATTCTTGTTTGAAGAATAATAGTATCAAAAACACTAACCTAGGGCATCAACAGGTTTTAGTGATGGCTTTTATATGTTTATAGGGTCATGATGTATGGGAGGTTCAGTGAGGTTTGTGGGAATAGGACTGGAGGACTTATCTCTGTCACTTGATCCTTTCCCCTACATTAGATGAAATCGAGGTATCCTCAGTTTCATTCATGTTTTGGAATACAATATACATTGCGGGATGTTCTGGAAGTGGGAGTTGGGTTTTTATTATGACATGAGAGCTCACCATAGCATTACTGGAAATTAAAAACTCACTTCCCAATGTACTCCAAGCATTATGTGGGGCTGCTGAGACAAGGCACAGGAGGTATCAGGGAGAGGAAAGGCCTGTTTTTAGCAATAGAATTGTGACAGGATGGTAAAAAAGTAGGAGAATTCCTGGGCAAGTGGAATAGGGAAGCTGAGACAGGAAAATTATATAAAGCCAGATAATTTGAGCTGGTGAATTGCAAGGACACCTGAGAGCAAATGATTTATACCTGTCTTTCCTAACCAAACAATACATAGCTTAAATCACCCTGGTGTAGCCACTGTGGAAAACAGTATGGAGATGCCTCAGAAAACTAAAAGTGGAACTGCCTTTTGATCCAGTGATTCCACTTCTACAAATGTATCATAAGATTTCCAAATCACTAATTCAAAAGATATATGCACCTTTATGTTCATAGCAGCGTTATTTGCAATAGCCAACATGTGGAAGTGGCCCAAGGGTCCATAAGTAGATGAGTAGATTAAAAAAAGCTGTGGTACATTTACACAATGGAATATGCTCAGCTGTAAAAAGGAAGGAACTGTTACCCTTTGGGACAGCATGGATGGACCTGAAGATTATTATGCTAAGTAAAGGAAGCCAGTCAGAGAAAGACAAGTACCGTATGATTTCATCTATATGTAGATCTAATGAACAAAATAAACTGACAAACATAGAAACAGAGGCATGGACACAGGGAACAGACTGACAGCCGTCAGAGGGGAGGTTGGAGGGGGTTTGTGGATGAAAGAAGGTAAAGAGATTAGCCAAAACACATATAAAACAGACCCAGACAACGGTGTGATGACAGCCAGAAGGAAGAGGGCTGGGGGCTAGGTGGAGGTGGTCAGGGGGTGGAAATAGGGATATCTGTAATATTGCCAACAATAAAAATAAAGTTTAAAAAAATGAGCCCTGGCTGGTGTGGCTCAGTGGATTGAGCGCCAGCCTGTGAACCAAAGGGTCGTCAGTTCATTTCCTGGTCAGGGCACATGCCTGGTTTGTGGGCCAGGTCCCCGGTTGGGAGTGTGTGAAAGGCAACCACACATTGATGTTTCTCTTCCTCTCTTTCTCCATCCCTTCCCCTCTCTCCAAAAATAAATAAAAATCTTTTAAAAAATTGAGACTCTGAGGGAGTTGTGCTCCAAAGTGCCAACTCTGAGTAGCACTTCCCTCCATGTAATTGAGCTCAGCAGGGAGGGGTCAATGGGACTCAGGAGGACCGATTAAAAGAGTCTATGTTTGTAAGTGGCACCAATGAGCCTGCAGCAGTGGCAAAAAAGTACCCACCCCCCACCACAGCCACACATCCCAGTGGCTGTCTGTGTCCCAGAAAAGGGCCTCCGGTGGAGATGTGCTCCATAGATCCCAGCTCTGAGGAACACTCCCTTCACCCGTCGGGACTGAGCTCAGCAGGGCAGGATCACCTGGAGTTGGTACTTAAAAGGACAGGCCAAGAGAATCCCCAGTAGGTGGGGGCCAGAGCCAGTTGCACACATGTGTGAGGCTAGTATGGCCCCTGTTCCAAAACCACTCAGTTCAATGACTATGAGTGTCTCCTAAGAGCTTCTCCAGAAAAGGAGTGCACCAAAGGTCCCTACTGGGTTCAGCTACCAGTCTTTTCTGCTAGACTCGAGCTTGGCAGGGTGCTGTTGCCAGTAGTTGGGGGACTGTTGCAGTACACTCCCCAGCTTGGTACTGTCACAATATGAGTGCTTGACCCTGGGAAGGTGGCATCTGGAGTGGTGTGGGATAGGTGCTTAGCACAGGAAGCTGAGTGGCTGATCCTCCAGATCTCTCTACTCAGACCTTCTGTTAATGATTCCAGCATGCCCTGAGTCACCTTCCCTCTAGCAGAGCCTTGGATGAGTTTTCCACAGCAAGATTCCATGCATTGGTCCTTTAAGAGAGCACCTTGGTTTTGGTTTCTAACAGACTCCCTTCTCTTCCAGATAGACAGAGTCCCTGCTGTTTTTACTGCCAGATGTTATGTGGGTTCCTCTTTCTGGCTCTGGGGCTCTGGTTTGGGGATCCTGGCATGGGGTTGAGAACCCACACTCCTCTGGGGGGACATTTCCAGTCAAGATATCCCTCCAGATTCTCAACTGCTGCACATGGATTTGAGGTCCAGCCCTTTCCATGTCTCTGCTCTTGTTACCAGTCTCTTTGGGGCTTCTTCTGTAAATCCTTGGTTATAATACTTCAGGTCAGCAGTCCTTCAGTTGGTTATTCTGGATGCTTGCTCTATAATTTAGCTGTGAATCCAGTTTGGGGCTAGGAGGAGGTGAGTGTAGCTTCTACCTACTCTGCAGCCATCCTGGAATCCTGATAATTGTTCTTAAGCATATTTCTCATGTATACTAACTGTTTTGTTTTCATCTTTAGTAAATTTTCTACTCGCTTTTGCATACTTTTGTTCTGGATTATTTTTCTCTTTGAGAAATTTGTTTGAAAATTTTACTTGTCTGTTTTGTATAGTACACATTTTTCTCCATTTTTTACTTTGTCAGATTTTGTTTATAGACATTTACATTTTTGTTTCTAACAAAACAGCTGATTTTACTAAAATATAAGCTTTTCAAAATATTAGATAATGAGGACAAAAATGCAGATAAAATAATAGTCAACTGAGATTTTCTCACCCTGTGATGACAATCATAGCCATGTTAGTGTTGTTCTCTTAAAATGTCTTGTTATGTACATACTAACTAATAAGTGCTCATTCTTTCCTTGATGGCGCCTTCTATTTCTTTTATTTGTAACCTCCCTCACCATGATTATACCTCCAGTCTGACACTTCCAAAGTGAATCCTTCCATACCTTTCTGCATGGTCACATAATCCTCTACATACAAATATATACATAAATGCTGGGAATGACTCATTACTATTTTGTTAGTAAGATTTTACACTAGCTTATGTACTTCTTGGCATCTATAGCCCTCTGTGTGTGGGAAGTATCCAGTGATTCCACTATAGTGTATGCTGTTTTTTCCAGAGACTCTGTTAGCAGTTGTTTGTTGCTAGGAAAGCACTTGTGTATTCTTTATTAGGAGGTAGAAAGGTTAGTGTTATTTATAGATTTTTGAGAGATGCTTAAGGAATTGTTTTAGTAAAAGGAAGTTACTCTGATTATCAAAGGGAATGAAAAACATGACTTTAAGAAGACAGTTGTAAAAGAATTACGATGGCTTTGTAATATGTCGATGTGGCTAGGCTTCACTACATGGCCAAGAATTATCTTTCTTATGTGTTTCCAGTTAGACTGTGCTACACATGAGAGCATGATGAGATTTAGGAAGGCAGGAAAGACACTTCCATTATTTTTGTAACATGTACACATTATTGCTGATCTGCTGACTCAATTTGTTGCTATCAAACAGAAGCTGGTCTGGGTAAGGCTGTGTGTGTTACCCTCTTCACCAAGGGCAAGAATGGACATTATTTCCTTGTGAAATCTCAGCCTGTACTTTTATGGTTTAGCCTACTTATTGTCTTCCTTTCCTGATTACCTGTCTGCCTTGCAGACTTCAAGCTACAGAATGAGACTTAGACAGAGTATCACAGGGACTGCTTAACTAGACTCTACAACAATTCCACATAAATATTTACATATTGCTTACTTGTTCTGTATCTTTGGTTGAACAATAACTGATAAAGTAAACAGTTCAAGAAGGTGGTACTAGAGGGAAAGGACTTTAAAGACAAATTTATTTTAACCAGTGATGGGTTTTCTGGAATTGATTCTCTAATCTATTTAGATCCAGAGGCACCAATTAATCTATTTCCAGTGATAAACAACACAGTGGAAATCCATGTCAAAATGGTAAGTAAATAATTATTCAGATTGTTACTTTAAGATGTCTATAATTAACCCTGGCTGGCGTAATTCAGTGGATTGAGCACGGGCCTGTTGAGCATGGGCCTGTAAAGCAAAGGATCACCATTTCAAATCCTAGTCAGGGCTCATGCCTGGGTTGCAGACCAGGTCCCCATTAGGGGATGTGCAAGAGGCAACCACATATTGATGTTTCTCTCCCTCTCTTTCTCCCTGTCTTCCCCCTCTCTAAAGTTAAATAAATAAAATCTTTAAAAACAAAGATATCTATAATCAGGTAGGTACACAAAGCATGGCTCTAAGTGGCTAAGTATTTACTACCTTAGATTATTCTAGGCAAAATATGCTGTATATGCAGCTGGCTGGCTGCTCTTAGCTGTTTTGGAGACAATGAGAAAAAGCTGAGAGCTTCAATCCCCATACTAAGACCTGCACAAAGTCTACAACAACTTAAGAGCTGTCAACAATGGTGTGACTAGGTGGTTTAGAACTTGGAAGGGACACATTGGAAAATCAGAGATGAGGTCTGGGGAGGAGATATGTGGAGAGAAAACTCCAAATCCACACATAATGTGAATATACTAATGTCCCGTGCAAATATTCACTGAAGGGTGACTTGACCAGAGGAGGATTTCACTACTCAGGTGCATAGATACGACGGCCTACTCTGTGGATATCAGTCAGACTCCAACACCAGCCATGTATCTCATTTCCCAATGGGTTCATGAACTTAGTGACCATGATGGCAGGGATGGAGGTTATCAATGGATTTTACAATGTATCCATTTTGCTAGGCTGAACTACATTTCCCAGAGTTCCATATGTTATATGTTTACAGTTAGGGTGGGCCACAAGGAAGATTCTTCTAAGATTTTAGAAGGTGGAAGGGAGGTAGCAGGCATATTGTAACATGTTATTGCTTATCTGCTGACTCATCTCAGGATGAAGCAACAGCTGAGTCAATTATGTGTGCTATACTGTAGCTCCAGGAGGAAGGGCCCTGGCCTAGGCAGGATACTATCACCACCAAACTCAGAGGTATTGAGAATGGACATGGGCATCAGTCCACCCTGTTGGCTTCCGGATTGTGCTCGTGGAATTCCTCCCTTCTCATATTTTCTTCCTTCCTGCCCTATGAGCTTCAACCACTTATATCGGATGCAGAGACAGCATTTTAGGGACTGCTAGCCCCCATATTTATGTAAGCCAAATCCCTATAATAAATATCTATCCATCTATGTGTTAATCATCTGCATTTTGTACTAGTTCTACTTCCCATGTTGGACCCAGACTTATATAGGAGTTGTTTGAGGCCAGGATCTTTCCTCTGTGCAGCATCCTTCTTGGCTGCCTCTGGCCTGCCTGTACCTCATCCCCAGTGACTACATCCACTGGGTATATTACTCACATTTTTTTTATTTTAAAGATTTTATTTATTTATTTTTAGACAGAGGGAAAGGGAGAGAGAAAGGTCCGTGTGTGGTTGCCTCTCCTGCACGCCCTGCTGGGGACCTGGCCCACAACTCAGGCATGTGCCCTGACTGGGAATTGAACCGGTGACTCTATGATTCACAGGCTGGCACTCAATCTATTGAGCCACACCAGCCAGGGCTATTCATGTTTCTTTTTTTTTTACATTCTGTATTTTATGATGCTTTGACATCTCGGTGCTTTGCTGGCCATAAGAGACTGCCCCTCCCAGGGCAAGGTAATTTCTCTAGGTAACATATGACTCCCTTGTGATAATTCCATTCACATGCATGCCAACCAGTCCAGAGCCCATATCAGTCGACTCTCTCCTTTATGGAGCTCTCATAGGTTAAGCCACTATTGCCTTGCCCCAATATCACCTCAGGAACATGTACAAGGCAGCTATGGGAAGACCCTGCAACAAGGAGCACTATGACCTTATTCAAACCAGCCAATTCTAATCTGTTTACCTTTCTCTGCTTTGCCTTTCCCACAGAAATTTCAATGAAAACTTGCATGAATGCATACCCCTTACTCCTTCTGCCTCTGGACCAACTCTGGTGCATTCCCATGTGGCCCTGTTTGACATGACATGTCCCATCCTTTTGGAAACTGTAAGTAATAAATGTTTCTATCAAAAGCAGTTGTCTCTGTGTCTTATCAACTTACTACCAGATGCTTTTAAAACAATGGGACAAAACTGTGGTCAAAATGCAAGGTAATCCACACAGACAGGAGATCTTTCTGATACTGCAAGTGATGCTGTCTACTAAGTATACTTTATTAGTGAACTATCCAGTCACATGTGAAGATAGTCATGTGCCTGGCAATTTCTCTAACCAGCTCATGACAAGTGTCTTTCCACTAGAAATGTCAATGTTTGGGGGAAAGGATGACTTCATTAAAATTCTTAAACATAGATTTTTTAGACAAATATTTAATTTATATGAAAGTTCCAAATGACTGCAATTAAGTTGTCAAAATCATCATGAAAATACTGTCTTCAGACAAGTACTCAGCCTTTACATATTTCAGTCTCCATGGTTACTGTGACAGAATCTTCATTCCATTGTTATATTGATGATGTCATCCATGATAGAGTAATGAACATTGGAAGAGATGTCCCTGTGGATTCAGTATCTGTTCGACACAGTGAGTAAGAAAGATGTTTTTAAGGGAACTGTGTTTGTTTTCTTCAGGTACACCATTGGAAGTTAAAACCAAGTTTTACAATTCAGAGATGAGTGACTTATTTCTTGAAGTCCAGATTAAGAACACTTCATCTTCAGATGTTTTTATAAAAAAGGTTTCCTTACAGCCACCTGAAATGTACACTGTAGCAGAATTAAATCATGTGAATTGGGCTGGAGAAGATGAGTGTACCTTTGGAACAAGAACATTTTTGCAGTCGATGGAAGAACGCCAGTATTTGTATCACTTTCAGATCAAGCAGGAATTTTCAGAGAAATCTGGTGCCATTAGAGGACTAACAGACATGGGAAAATTGGACATAGTGTGGAAAAGAGAGCTCGGTGGACTGGCAATGCTACAGACAATCCAACTTGAAAGAGAAGCTCCAGGTTTTCGCAATGTGAGCATGTCTTTGGAGACAGTTCCAGATACTGTAAGTCTAGAAGAGCCTTTTCATATTACCTGTAAGATAACAAACCACAGTAATAGGAAAATGATATTGGTTTTGAAGATGCATGATACAGATTCTATTCGTTGGTGTGGAAATTCAGGAAGGTATCTTGGAGAGCTGTCTCCAAGTTCATCTCTCTGCTTTACCCTGACACTACTGGCCTTGAAAACAGGCCTACAAAGTGTCTCTCGCATACAAATAACAAACACATTATCAAAGAAAACATATGTCTGTGATGATATTGCAAAAGTCTGTGTAATACCTTCCACTGTTAAAATGAAAACATGAAGAAAAATTCCAGTGTTGTGCTTTCCAGGGAATTTCACAGAAAAGCTTTTCATACGTTTGCCAACAGCAACATGAACAACTGATAACAAATATGCAGGCAGATTCTTTTCATTTACTTCCTTTGAGACTATGAATTCCCTTGAGAATTAAACATTTATTGATTTAAAAAACAACAATCTGTTGATTTTCATCTTATATAGACTACTTTCTAATTCTACACTTGTATATTTCCTAATAGTTATCATTCAGGTCATTACAGGTGGCCATTGGGCTCTTCCTGTTTGTTTAGAATAAGACCACCATTTAAAAATACTTATACCTGCTTCCTGGAAATTCTTAATAGCTTTTGACACTCCCTGTTGTAGTAAAGCTGGAGTTAAGAGAACATAATATTTTAAAAGTACATTAATAATTTAATTAAAGTAATTATTATGATTTACTTGGTAAGATTTCAATTTACCCCATTTTTTTCCTCTTTCCTGTTCAGTCAACAGAAAACTATTCATGACAGTGCCTAATGCAATTCAGGACAGTCCTCATTATTTAAACTTATTGACAATTGCTACTTGGAACAGACATATTTTTTCTAATAATATTCTAAATTATTGGGTCTGTAGTGTTGCATTTATGCAAACACACTGAACTGGCTTTTTAAATTTATCTTGGTAAAGTTCTATGAACTATGGTGTTGGTTTATTTTCATCAGTTGTTATTTTTGCAGGAGCCCTTGCATATACTGCTTGGGTTGCTCAGGTGGTTCTTAAAAATTAGCATCATGTATTCTTTCCTTTTTATTTCAAGCCAAAAAATCAACCTTTTTTTAATATGTTTAAAATGTGCCACTTTTCTTCTCAAGTAGATTTAGTAGATTTATAATGTTTGGAATGGGGTCTGGAACTCTAAAACAAAATGTTTACCTAACTAGTGAGTGGTAGAACAAAGATTTGCTCCCACCTCTGTCTTCCAAAAAAACCTGATCTCCTAATCATGGTTGAGACTAATATGATGACAATATGTGCATTAGAATTTTTTAGTGCTATACTTTTAAAATTATTCGGTGATCTTTGATTCACATATTAGTTTTTATTTAGAAAAATATAACTATCTCAGACATTCGTGAATCATTGACTTTGGAGAATATGAGCTTCATACTACAATGATGATATTTTCCTTAAGTCTATAACTCTGCACATTGCTTTTCTTTTTCATTGTTGTTCAATTACAGTTGTCCCAGTTTTTCCCCTGTTGCTCTCCTCCACCCTGCCTCACCACTCCCTCAGCCAATCCCCATGCTGTTTTCCATTAGCATGGGTCCTTCATACAAGTTCTTTGACTAGACCCTTATCCCTCTTTCCTCCATTATCCCTTTCCCCCCTCCCCTGTGGTCACTGTCAGTTTGTTCTTTATTTCCATGTCTCTGGTTATATTTTGCTTGCTTGTTTGTTTTGTTCATTAGGTTCCACTTATAGGTGAGATCATCTGGTATTTGTCTTTCACTGCCTGGCTCATTTCACTGAGCATAATGCTCTCCAGTTCCATCCATACTTTCCCAAAGGGTAGGAGCTCCTTCTTCTTTCTTTCTGCTGCATAGTATTCCATTGTGTAAATGTACCAGTTTTTTTGATCCACTGCTTTACTGATGGGCACTCAGGTTGCTTCCAGCATTTGGCTATTGTAAATAACTCTGCTATGAACACAGGGGTATATAGGTTCTTTTGAATTGGCGTCACTTTTATTTGAATGTGTAAGCATTAATTTCTTAGTGCAGAGGCAATTTATAAATGTATTGTCCATAGAAATCACAGAAATTATAAGCTCCTTATATAATGCTCATATTTAGGAGCAAACATCTCATCATTAAATATGCATTTTTATTTTTCCTCTAACCTGTTTTTAGGGCCAGTGGAAGCATGAATGTAGAAATAGTTATAAAAAGAACAATATTTATGGAATTAAATCAGGAAAACTCCAAGAACATACTTTCATGAACAACTGCAGTACCTGGGGCTTGTCACTTATGTGTCTTTTGTCCTTGTTCACAGACTGTATCATTCTCAAGAGAAGTTGTGGGTTCACTTTTTTCTTTGGTTACATTATATAAGTGCTGATATTCCTCTCTCTCTCTCTCTCTCTCTCTCTCTCTCTCTCTCTCTCTCTGCTAAAGTTTCTCATGTGGGAAACTAAATGGGTTATAGAACTCTTGTCTGACCTAAGAACATGGGAAGATGAGTATATAGCTGAAATTGAGTCAGTGGGCAAAATATGACAGAATGGCTAAGAAAATATATCACAGAATGGTGCAAGCACTAGATTCTAGAAGATTTCCATTTTAGTACTGTCTTTATGTCATAAATGCTATTTGATCTGGACGTGCTTAGTTATTTGGTCTTTTATTTCCTTACTGCTAAAATGGTGATAAAAATGAGGTCTAATATTTATTGTGACTTCATTATGACCCTTTATGTGGTTACAATTTAATTTTCAGAACAATCTTACAAGTAGACTTACACAAAACTGTATAAGTGATATAGTTTTTGTGCTTTTAACATGGTAGTTAATTCCAACTGATTGGAAAGGCCCTTGTCTAAGTCTTCACAGAGAATCTTCTGAGATTCTCCCAATTAATTCTCCAGAATTTAGTGATTACATTTTATTCTATGCCTAGGTAAGATAATGAGAATATATGGTAGAAGGTGTCATCTTTCTGTCTGACACATAATTGATCTAAAAGGTTTGCTGAGTTCTTAAGCAACCAGAGAAGAGGCAGGAAGTGATCTTATTTTTGTCATTATTTGCTTTGGTCAAACTCAAAGATCATACATAACTCTGTACCTTAATGTCACCAAGATTTCCATGCCATTTGTAAATGCTAAAGGATTGGTTTTCATGGTGCTTGTAGTTCAAAAGAATGTTTTGCACTGATCACAAGCTCTACTGGAATGACCTGCCATGAGAGGAAGCCTTTCGGCCATGGAAAGCAAGTGTGGGTCACGATTGTTAGCCTCTGTTGAATGGAGGAGGTGTTTTTTCTCACAGACCTCTATTCTAGATGCTGTCTTGTAAATGGTGCATGAGTTCACCATAGTTTAAGGCTAAATCACTGACTATGTCCATTACCTCAGCTTTCCTCAGGGTTTCCTCATTTATAATTGACTCAGCTACAAGTTGCTACCTGGGCAAAGGCCCAGAGAAATCATCTTGTGTGTGGGCTACTCCCTTAACCAGGGAGCAACAGCTTGAAGGTTCCCAAAAAATTAAACATGGAACAAATATATGATGCAGCAATTCCAGTTTTGGGTATTTATTCAAAGAAAATAAACATACTAATTCCAAAAGATATATGTACTGCCATGTTTATTGCAGCATTATTTATAGTAGCAAAGATATGAAACAACTGAAATGGCTATCTATAGATAAATGGATAAAGACGTGATTACACACACACAATGGAATAGTGTTCATCCATAAAAGAGTGAATCTTGTCATTTGTAGCAACATGGATAGATATTGAGGGTATTATGCAAAGTGAAATAAGTCAGACAGAGAAAGGCAAATATCATATGATCCCACTTATATGTAGAATTAAAAGAAACAAATTCCCTGGCTGGTGCAGGTCACTGGTTGAGTGCTGGCCTGTGAATCAAAGGGTCACCGGTTCGATTCCCAGTCAGGGCACATGCCTGGGTTATGGGCCAGTTCCCCAGTGGAGGGTGCACAAGAGCCAACCACACACTGATGTTTCTCTCCCTTTCTTTCTTCCTCCCTTCCCTGCTCTCTAAAAATAAATAAATATATTTTTAAATAAAAAATAAAATAATAAAAAAACAAATTAATGGATATAAAGAACAGGTTCATGGTTACCAGAGAGAGGCAGGTTTGAGTGTTGGTACAATTGATGAAGGAGGTCAAAGGTACAAACTTATAGTTATAAAATAAATAAGTCATGGGATGTTATGTACAGTATGGCAAGCATTTTTTAATCATATCGCATTGAATATTAAAAGTTGTTAAGTGAAAAAATCTGAAAAATCTTCATCTCATTATTTATATCTCAACAAAATAAGTAAATAACTAAATGAGTCAAATCCTTTTTAAACTCTTCCCAAAAACAGAAGGGAAGAAATCACTCCCAATTTCATTTTACAAGGCCATCATTTCCCTGATACCAGAGACATAAGTGCACTACAAGAAAACTACATGCCTATCTCCCTAATGAATACAGGGACAAAAATTCTCAACAAAATACTAGCAAAATTAATTCAATAGCCCATTACAAGGAACATACACTAAGATCAAGTGGGATTTATTTCTGGGATGTAAGGATGATTCAACATACACAGATCAAAAAGTGTTATACATCACATTAATGGAATTAAAGGTTAAAGTCACAGTTTATAAGTAAAAAAAATGTCAAAATTCAACATTAGGTCATGATAAAAACTTTCAAAACCTCAATATAATAAAGGTCATATATGACAAGCCCACATCTAACATCATGCTCAGTGGCTAAATGTTGAAAGATTGTCCTCTAAGATCAGGAACTAGACAAATGTGCCCACTCTCACCACTCCTAACATAGTACTGGAAGTCCTAGGCAGATAGATCATCCAGGGGTGGGTTTCTTCCACCTCAGGAGGCTGTGAAAGTGGTTGGGGCCTGCCCCTAGATCCTCTGGCTTTGAGGGTGCAGGCTGTTCTTGGATGGCTGATGGGGTGTGTACTGTGCATGCACATGCTATGGCCAGTCAGACTCACAGAACACAAGGAACAAGAGGCAGGTGTAGAGAGAAATCAGGGGTCTCAGGCACTAGCTCCTGGAGGTACAAGGCAAATGCCAAATTAAAAGACCGAAACTCCCCAAATGTGGATATATCCCTAGTGCTGAGCTGGAAAATTGTGAATTCCCTTTCTGTCACGAAAGGAGCTGGCTAAGCTGGCCAGCCAAGGTTCTTTTCAATAAGAGACACCTGGACATTATGACTGGTGAAGAAGCCCAGAACCCTGCAGTGGGGAAAGTTCAAATGATGACTATCACCCAGTGGAGGAAGGCTCCTTTCATCCTTGGAAGCCGTATAATATCTTAAGAACCAACCCCCACTGGCTGGCTCAGTGGATTCAGCATGGGCTCTGAGCCAAAGGGTCACCAGTTTGATTCCCAGTGAGGGCACATGCCTGGGTTGTGGGCCAGGTCCCTAGTGGGGGAAAGTGTGAGAGACAGCCACACATTGATGCTTCTCTCCCTCTCTTTCTCCTTCCCCTCCCCTCTAAAAATAAATAAATAAAATCTTTTTTTAAAAAAAGAAAGAAACAACTCCTAATCCCCTGGTCTTGAGGGCACTGGCTGCCAAAATCAACAGAAGGGATTTGTACCACCCATGTATAGGCTGGCGCAGGTCAGACTGACCAGGAACAGGAGGCAGGTATTAGAAGAACACAAACGTCCCAGGCTCTGGCTCCTGGTGTACAAGGTAGATGCCTAATTACTTACACGTGCATATTCCCTCTGAAGGCTGAATTAGAAAAACCTGAACTGCCTTGCCTTGCCAGGGTGAGGCTAGTTGCACTAGCTCACTATAGCTCCATCCAATAAAACACACCTAGACACCTTCACTGTGGCAGTAAGTTGGTTCCCTTCTTGGTACCAAGTCAAATGGAGACTGTCACAGGCGGGGGAGGTTCCCTCTACCTCTAGAATCTGTGAGAATGGTTGGGGACTGAACCCAGATCCCCTTGTCTGGAGAACCCTGGCTGTTGGAAGGGTACATTCTGTGTATACATGGGCCATCACAACTAAAGCTGAGTTTAGGAACAATAAAAAAATGTCTGAAAAGGCTGGGGGTCCCAGACACTTGATTTTGGGAGCACAAAGCAGATACCCAATTAAAAACTTTAACCAACTCAAATGTGAATATTCATATTTCCCCTGAAGGCAGAGTAGAGAAAAGGAGAACTGCCTTGCCTGGCTAGGGCAGGGTCTGTGAGGCTGGACAGCCACAGTTCATTTCAATAAAATACACCTGCACATTTTGACTGATAGAGAAGCTTGGGACCCAACTGGGCAGTACCTCGAAGAGACTGACTGTTGTCAAGGGGTGGTCTCCCTCCACCTCTGGAAACTATGCAGGTAGTTGGGGACTACTCTCAGCTCCTTTGGCCTGGAGAGCCGAGGCTACCCTAGGCTGGCTAGTGGGATGTGCACTCTGCAAGTGTGGGCCTCCAAAGGTTAGACTAACAGAAACAGGGAACAAGAAACAAGTGAGGGGAGAGGCCAGAGATTCCAGATTCTATCTCTTTGGGTGCTAGATAGATGCAAAATTAAAAGCCCTAACTTACTCAAGTGTACATACTCCTCCTAAAGACTGAATTGGGAAACAACTTTATTTCCTTGTTTTGCAAAGTGAAGGCACTGGGTCGGCAGGCTCCAATTCCCCTCAAAAATAAACAGCTGGATGTTTTGACTCCTAGAGAAACCTCAGACCCCATGAGACACCATATCAAAATGGTGGCTGACTATTACCAGGAGGGGTAATTTCCCTCTGCTGCTGGAAGCTGTGAGAGTGTTTCTGGACTGCTTCAAGTTCCTCTGGTCTTGAGGACCTAGGTTTCTGTAAGCCAGCTGACAAGGTATGTACTGTGCATGCACGGGCCTCTGCAGGTCAGGGTAACAGGGACCAAGAATTAAGGCACTGGCTCTTTGGTACAAGGCAGATGCTTAATTAAAAGCCATAAGATACTTGAACATGCATATTCCTTTTGAAGTTTAAGCAGGAAAAAGCTAAACTGCCTGTCCTTGACAGGGTGAGGCCTATTAGCTGGCCAACCACAGTTCCTCCCAATAGGAAACACCTGGATATCTTGACTACTGGTGAAGCTTGGGACCCAAATGGGCAGCATATCAAAACAAGGATTGTCACTTGGCATGGATGGGCTCCCTCCAGCAGTAGTGGTAGGTGAGTGGGGACCATCCCCAACTCCTCTTGCTTGGACAGCCCCAGCTGTCCAAGGCCAAGTGGCAAGACTTGTACTATGTATATATGAGCCACCGTAAGTCAGGAAAACCAAAGATATGGACAAGAAAAAGATATCATGAGAGGCTGGGGGGTCCTTTTGAGGGTACAAAGCACATCCTTAATTGAAAGCACTAACTTACCCAAATGTAGATATTCCCCTTGATGGCTGAGCTGGAGAACTCTGGATTCTTTGCCTGGCAAGGGAGTGGCTAGTTGAACTGGCTGGCGCTGGTTACCCTCACAAGGGATACCTGGAGGTCTGGACTGTTGGAAAAGCTTGTAACCCCACTAGGCAGCATGTCCTAATGGGAACTAATCATTGCCTGGGTGAGCTCCTTGCACCTCTGTAAACCACGAAGATAGTTTAAAAACGCCCTCACATTTTCTTTCCTGGACAGCCCCAGCTGCTGAAGGCCTACTGAAGGGATGAGTACTTCAAATACACATACGCCACTGCAAAAATAAACTCACAGGAGACCAGGAACAGGAGGCAGGTATTGGGAAAGACTGTGGGTCCCATGTACTGGTTCTTCAGGTACAAGGCAGCTGTACAATTAAAAGCCCCCATCTACTGGTTGGATAGGGATGGAGACTGCTCATGATGGCAGCAGGGTGTGAGATGGAGAGCAGGGGGAGTGCCAGGAGCTTTCTCAACAATAAAAGAAACTTGGACTTCTTGGTTGGTGGAGAAGCCCAGAATCTTATCAAGGAGTACATCCAAATAAAGACTGAATATCACCAGGTTGGGGAAGACTCCCATGATCTCATGTGGCTGTGTGGGTAGTTGGAGACTGCTTCTAGCTCCCCTGCCTGAAGGGCACCTGCTGCCAGCCATCTGCTGACAAAGTGCATACTATACACTAAGAGTGTCCTTTTCTCTTGCTGCTTTTAAGATTCTCTCCTTAGCTTCAATCTTGGCTAATGTAATTATGATGTGCCTTGGTGTGTGCTTCCTTAGGTCCAAATTGTTTGTGACTCTTTGAGCTTCCTGGACTTCCTGGAAGTCTATTTCTTTTGTCAGAGTGAGGAAGTTCTCCATTATGTTTTCAAATAAGTTTTCAATTTCTTGCTCTTCATCTGCTCTTTCTGGAACCCCTATGATCCGGATGTTGAAACATTTAAAGTTGTCCTGGAGATTATTAAGCCTCTCCTCATTTTTTTGAATTCTTGTTTCTTCATTTTGTTCTAGTTGAATGTTTATTTGAGTCCTGGTTTTCTTGCCATCACTGTTGATTCCCTGTACATTTTCCTTTATTTCACTTTGCATAGACTTCACTTCTTCCTCTATTTTGCAACCATACTCAACCAAATCTGCGAGCATCCTGAATACCAGTGTTTTGAACTGTGCATCTGACAGGTTGGCTATCTCTTCATTGCTTAGTTGTATTTTTTCTGGAGCTTTGACCTTCTTGGATCTGTTCTTTCATTTGGGCCATTTTTTTTGTCTTGGCACACCTGTTACGTAGTAAGGGGTAGAGCCTGAGGTATTCATCAGGTCAGAGCAACCACATCACTACATCGTGGCGCTATATGTGGGGGAGGCGTCCAAGAGGAAACAATGCAGCTTTCTCAGCTCTCTGCCAGCTTTCAGTCACTTCTGCCACTACCCACAAGCAAATTGGGCCCTTCTGGTGCTGATTCCCAGGTGGGTGGGTTTGTGTACATTCTAGAACCCTGTGGGTCTCTCCAACATACTCTCCTGTTAGGCTGGGATTTGTCCCACTGTCTTAACCCCCACAGGTTTTTTCAGTCAGAGGTTTTGAGGCTTTATTTCCCCACACAACCCTGGGTTGCATGGTCTGTCTCTCTCCACAGTTGTTCCTCCCGGTTTATCTGCACGTGAATGTGGGGCCACCCAGTCCACCAGCCACAGCCACCACCTTGCCCGCCAGGTCCTCCAGGTCCTTGCCTTGCTGTAAGTCCTTTCTGCCCCACTGCCCATCTCCACCCCTCTTACCAGTCTGGATGAATATTTCTTCTTTAACTCCTTGGTTGTCAGACTTCCATACAGTTTGATTTTCTGGCAGTTCTGGTTGTTTTTTATTTTTAAATTTGTTGTTGTTGTCCTTCTTTTGGTTGTTTGAGGAGGCACAGTGTATCTACCTATGCCTCCATCTTGGCCAGAAGTCCACAAAATCTTTTATTACAAAATCATAATCATGTATTTGTGTAACATAACAGTATCATACTCAAGCATATCATATAATATTTTAGGTGAAATGTTCAAATTGCTGTCCATCTCATGCAAGACATTCAGATACCCTATCAATCATACTCAACCAAGCCTTACTTCTGCCGAACCCCATATATACAGATGATATATCCCATAAAGCGGAGGTGTCAAACTCATTTTCACCAGGGGCCATATCAGCCTCGCAGTTGCCTTCAAAGGGCCGAATGTAATTTCAGCTCCTTAACAGTTAAGGACTAGTTACATTTATACAGGCCTAAAATTATTTCAGCCTTTTGAAGGCAACTGTGAGGCTGATGTGGCCCCCGGTGAAAATGAGTTTGATACCCCTGCCATAAAGGGTTAATATCCAAAATACGTAAGAAACTTATACAATTTAATACCAAAAAAATTGTAACTGCCACTTTGTGCTTCTTAATCCTGTTTCCTTTTTTGCCCATCCCCTAAACCCAACCATCTGGCAAACATGTTTGTTTTCTCTCTATATGAGTTTTTCTTGTTTGTATGTTTTTGTTTGTTTTTTAGATTCCAAATATTGTAAAATCATGTAGTATTTGTCTTTCTCTACCATACTTATTTCACAGAGCATAATACCCTCTAAATTCATCCATGTTGCTGCAAATGATAGGATTTCATTATTTTTATGGCCAAGTATTATGGCATTGTATATATGTACCACATTTTCTTCATACAGGCATCTATTGATGGGCACTTAGGTTGCTTCCACATTTTGACTATCATAAATAATGCTGCAATGAACATGGAGAAGCTTATATGTTTTCAAATAATTGTTTTGGATTTCTTTGGAGAAATACCCATAAAGGGGTTGCTGGGTCATGTGGCAGTTTTATTTTTAATTTTTTGAGGAAGCTCCATACTGTTTTCCATATTAGTTGCACCAAGTTACAGTCCAACAACAGCACACAAGGGTTTCTTGTCACTAATCATCAGGGAAATGTAAATGAAAATCATCAACAGATACTACCTCACACCTGTCAGAATAGTTATCATCAATAAATGAGCAAATAACAAGAGTTGGCAAGAATGTGTATAAAGAGAAACCTTTGTCATTTGTGGATTTATTACTGGTAGCCATTCTGGTAGGTGTGAGGTGATATCTCATTGTGGTTTTAATTTGCATTTTTCTGGCAATTAGTGATGTAGAGCATCTTATGAGTATTGGCCATCTGTAGATCCTCTGTAAAGAAGTGTTTTTTTTTAACATCCCCTCCCCATTTTTTAATTAGATTGTTTCATTTTTGGTGTTGAGTAGTATGAGTTCTTTATAAATTTTGGATATTAACCCCTTATCAGATGTAGCATTGGTGAATATAATCTCCCATTTAGTAGGCTGTCTTTTCATTTTATTGATGGTTTTCTTTGCTGTGAAAAAACATTTTAGTTTGATGTAGTCCCATTTGTTTAGTTTTTCTTTTTTCCCCTTGCCTGAGGACATATATCCCAAAAAACACTTAAGAGAGATGAGAAAAATTTACTCCCTGGGTTTTTTTCCTAGCAGTTTTATGGCTTTGGGATATCTTACATTTAAGTCTGAAATCCATTTTGAATTTAGTCTTGTATATGGTGTAAAAAAGTGGTCCACTTTCATTCTTTTGCTGGTACCTGTCCAGTTTTCCCAATACTATTATTGGAGAAACCATGTTTATCCCGCTGTATATTCTTGGCTTCTTTGTCATAGATTAATTGACCATATAGACATGGGTTTATTTCTGGGTTTTCTTCTTTATTGTATTGATCTGTGTATTTTACACCAGTGCAATGCTGTTTTAATTACTACAGCCTTGTATTACAGTTTACTATTGAGTAGGGTGAGTCCTCCAACTTAGATTTTCTGTCTCAAAGCATTTCCCTATCCACCATCTTCTCTCCTCCAATTCTGAATGATAACCTTGATGGGTAAATTATTCTAGGTTGCAGGGGTTTTTTTCTTTCAGCACTTTAAATATGTCCTGCCACTCCTTCTGGTCTATAAATTGCTCCTGAGAAATCAGCTGACAGCCTTATGGGACTATTTTATTTAACTAGTTGTTTTACTCTAGTTGCCTTTGAAATTTTCTCTTTATCTTTAACCTTTTCCATTGTAATTACAGTATGACTTGGTGTTGATCTCTTTAGGTTCATCATTGGAACTATTTATATTTCTTGGACCTGTATGTCCATTTCCATTCCCAAGTTAGAAAAGTTTTCAGCCATTATTTCTTCAAATACAGTTTCTTTTGAATTCTCTCTTCTTCTGGGAGCGCTATAATGCAGATGTTTTTGTGCTTGATGTTGTTCCAGAGGTCCATTCAACTATCCTATTTTATCTATTTTTAAATTAAATTTATTGGGGTGACATTGGTTACTAACATTATATAGGTTTGAAGTGTACGTTTCTATGATACATGATCTTTATATTGTATTGTGTGCCCACCACCTGAGGTCAAATCATCTTCTATCACCATATATTTGACCCCTTTTACTACCCCCAGCCCCCTTCCCTCTGGTACCCACCATATTGTTGTCTGTGTCTATGAGTCTTTGGTTTTTTTCTTGTTTGTTCATTTGTTGCTTTCAGTTTTATATTCCACATATGAATAAAATCATATGGTTGTTAACTGTTGGGAACCGCCCTGGTTTCAGAAGCTGTAATTCCCCATGGCTAAGGCTGAATAAAAATACCTTGGGACCATAAGCCATTAAGGAGACAAAGCTTATTGTCCTTGTAGGGACACCACCTCTGCGCTCTTTCACTTCACCCTTAGTTTTGAAACCAGGCAGGGCGGTTCCCAACAGTTAACTTTTTCCGTATGACTTATTTCACTTAGCATAATATTTCAAAGTCCATCCATGTCACAAATGGCAGTATTTCATCTTATGGAAGACTGGTATTCCATTGTATAGATGTACCACATCTTCTTTATCCAATTGTCTATCAAAGGACACTTAGATTGTTTCCATGCCTTGGCCACTGTGAATGAATAATGCTGCAATGAACATAGGAGTGTATATGTCTTTGTAAATGAATGTTTTCAAATTTTGGGGGTAGATACACAGAAGAGGGTTTGCTGGGTCATATGTACCCCTATTCTTAATTTTGTGAGGGACCCTCCACACTGTTTTCCGTAGTAGCTGTACCAGTGTATATTCCCACCATCAGTGAATGAGGGTTCCTTTTTTCTAAAACTTCTATCCTCATTTTTTCTTATCTTTTTGCTGTTCTAATTGGTTTATATGCACTAGTTTGTCTTTCAGTTTACTGCTCTGTTCTTCTGTATTAGTTAATCTGTTGTTAATTCATTCTAGTTTTTTTTAAAGTCATCACCCAGTGATATTTATTTTTTCATTACTTTTAGAGAGAGAGAGGAAGGCAGAGAGAGAAACATCGATGTGAGGGACCCATTGATTGGTTGGCTCCCATATGCACTCAGAACAGGGATCATAGGTGCCCAGACCAGCGATCAAACCCACAACCTAGGTGTGTACCCTGACTGGGAATTGAACCAGCAGCCTTTCACTTGTAGGACAGTGCTCCAGCCAAGTGAGCCACACTGGCAAGGGCCATTCTAGTTTATTTTTCATTTTAGTTATTGTATTCTTCAGCTCTGCTTGGTTCTTTATAATACTGTCTAACTCCTTGCTAATTTTTTCTCTAAGGTCCCTATTCCACTCTCAAGTTTGGTGAGCATCCTTATGACCATTTCTGTATATTCTTTACCTGGGTAATTACTTACTTCCATTTTATCTTGTTTTATTTTGGGAAT